>JAAGKR010000284.1:128488-233673 GCA_011419295.1 Clarias macrocephalus
ACATTCCGATGGGTCGCACACATTATCGCAATTATTTAATTTAAACTTCAATGACAATAACAAAACTCAGTTCAAGGTCAAAGTCTAAATATATATTTAGCATAAACAAGTCCAAGTGCATTTAATAGCAATGCTGTTTTGTAGCGATAGTCCAAGTTACTTGGAATAATAAAGAATAATATAATCACAGAAGGGACTAAGGTTTGTTGCTTTTGCTGATAACCCTGGTGTTTACTGATAAAGACGTGACATTTTAGGCAATCATTTGTACTCCAAAATAAAAAATAAAAAAATAAAATAAAGGGTTATCAAGGCCATTATTACATTTATTTTCATGCACGTACAGTCATTGACGTTATATATATTTTTGGTCATTCTGGATTTTATTGCATTAATACATCGCCTGTTGGCCAATTTATTAAATTGATCTTTGGAAGGTATTTTTGTTGAACCATCGCTGAGCTGTAGTTACATTACATAGCCAGTAGATGGAAACAAACATCCACAAATTGAGGAGTTATCGATGGTTATTGCGCTCAGACATTTCAGTCAAGGTCGCCGCTGAGATTGCGTGTCAAGGTCAAAGGTAAAGACAAGACTCACTATTTGAGTGGAAAATGTAAAAAAAAAAAAAAAACTCTCAACGCAATTATTTCGGCCTTCCTAAGACAGCTGCGAAAACTACTATAGATTACATGCATGTTTCAGGTTAAGAGAAAAGAAGAGTTTAAAAAATGTTTACATTTTCATAAACATGATAATCTTCTAAACATAATTCTCCCACCCAAGTGTAAAGTCAGAACAATCAATTACAATATGCTACTTGACATAGTTCATACTGAAATTTTTTTACTCCACTTTTGAAGGCTTGTTTTTTCCCCTACTCAGAACACACTTGCTACAACTCATTAGTCGTAGTCAAGCCCTCCGTTACTTGGACCTGGTGTGTCCGGACCAATAAAACCTGAAAGTGTGTTGAACAATTACCTTAGAACGCTGTGCATTGCGCAGTAAGTTTCCAAATAATAAGCCAATATATAATGTATTGATTTTGTTTATACAATACAAAGACAAATATAAAACATATCATTTGAATGTTGAATATAGGGCGTATATTATATGCTATAGACGTATATAAATACGTTTATTTCTTGAATAAATAACATTATATTTCTGTATAATATTCCTTATGGGATTTCTTTAAGATCTTCAAGTGCGTGCGTAGTTGTTTATATCCCAAATACAATCACAATTATTCACGAATGATGCAAAGACGATTTATTGGGAAAACACTGAAACAAATAATTATCAGCATATTTATAAACAAAACCAGAGTGTATATAACGTAACCGGACTGGCCTTATTATAAAATAATAACTAATATCAAAACTACTATATAGTGTACGACATAATGCGTTCCCAGCAGCCCTAACCCTTAAAATTATGTGCCTGAAATACATCGTGTGTGTTTGAGAATAATGCAAACTCAATAAAGTATTTAAAGCAGTTAAAATGATTACAAAGTATAATACTTACAACACATGAGGGCACAGTTTTTATATATAAAAAAAGAAGAGCTTTAGACAATGAACGGAGTTGAATAATCAGTTTATGAAGTAATTCGTTAAAACGATTCATAGTCTTTACATATTTTTGAAATTATTTTCTTGTCCTTGACACGGCGATTCTGAAACCATATAGTGACTTGTCTCTCTGACAGGTTAGTGGAGGAGGCTACCCGTCGTCGCCTCTCTTTGGTAATAAACTTAGTAATGGTGTATTCGTGCTCGAGCTCCTTCAGCTGCAATTTCGTGTATGGAACCCGTTTCTTCCTCCCACGCCGAAGAAAAGGGCCGGTATCAGGCGCTGCGTCTTCTGCAAATACATACTAAAACAATATAGTAGCCTACTACTAATGACATAACAATAAATAAAAAAATATAATTTAAACTAATTTTATTATATGCAAAATCTATAAACACAGCGTAAAGCGGTATAGACGATGAGTGAGTGAGTGAGTAAAAATCTATATAACATTATCATGGCTATTATAATGCAGACATGTTTAATGTATAGTTATACAAGTACAACTGAGATATTTATAATTGCTATGTGTAACTGGAAACGCAAATGGAAAGACGGGAAATCTTCTAAAATATTAATTATACAGTATAAGTACTTATATTACTTATACTACAGTATAGATTTACCTGTTAGTGAAGATTTCCAGATATGCGGGCTGGACGTTTGCTCTTTCGGACAATAAATTTGGTTGCTCCAACTGGTCGACCAGTTCCAAGGCTCGTAGTCCTCCATTACAAAAGGGCTTTCATGTTTGTGGTCTCTGGTTCTGGCGCACTGAACTACAGGGACATCAAGATATCCAGGGATCTTATATGGTCCTGCATAACCCTTATACACACCAACGTCCCGAACCCGGGTCGGACCTTCACTGCAGTGAATTGCGCCTCTGCCGAAATCCACCACACCTTGATTATCAGCCATGTGTCCATATACTTTCCCACTAAGACTGTGGTGGTTCATGACTCGTTGCTGAAACACTGCGCTTGTAGGAGCTTTGGAACTGTAGAAACTGTTACCGAAGTGGCACCCAAAAGTAACCTGCGAGCTAGTACAAGACACTGCGTTGGGAAAGGATACGTAAGGAGAGAGAGGCTCGGGACTCACAGAGCTCGGTGTATCCGACAACAAATAAGACGAAGATCGACTCGAGTGAGCTCCGAACGCAGACGTGTAAAAACTTCTACTGGCTTTCTCCCCGCCTAGATCTTGTCGGTCCATATTTATATGACAAGCAGCACAATTAACCTGACAGTAATTAAAAACATTCTCATGTGTTAATCCAGTTGAGTCTAGTAAAGTATGGCAAAGCATTAAAAAAGTCAATTGACAGCAAGGCTTTTTATATTTTTCCCGACTAATTACAGGACTCTGACAACCTGAAACATGATTGGTTAATATTGTCCACGTGACATGCAAATAACTAGGTTGACCTTGGGTAATATGTTACTAAGAGATTAAGTCATTCGGAAAACCATAGACCACATTTTCGTTTAAGCATTACTGACCTTCTATTCTGATGCATACAATTTGAACTGTATACAAATTAATCGACAATGTTTCATCCTATTTGTGGCATCCTATTGGTGACTTTGTACATAACAACAATATACATATATCGTGTTAAATTAATATTTAAATAAAGATGGTTAAATAAAACTACAAATAAAATAACAAAAAAAAAAACTTTTCTAAGGTTTACTAAGAACATCAACCGGTATGGTCACTTGTCAAATATTACACACCTAAACCACGTATATGTATTAGCCATTTTTCGCACGTGTATACAGGCCTTTGTGTAACCTAGACTTGCAGCTATATGATTAAGTAAGTAGGCCCACGTTTTAGCGGACCAACATCATTTGAGCAATATGTTGATGTATATTTAAGAAATGTCACCTTTTCCTATGTATATCTTATGATTTGGTTATTTTCTGGCTAATAAATTTAATATTTTTTAATATCTATTTGTTTGTTTGCTTGATTGCATGCTTGCTTGTAATTGCAGTGACAGAGCATCTTGGTACATCTTGGCAGTGGTACGTCTTAAATTTTATCACACTTTTTTATTATTATTGCAGACACTTAAAATAGTTTGGGCTTTTTGCAACTTTCACTTTTAGATATTATATCCATTTTACTAAAATAATTTGATTAAAATAATTCTATTTAATGAACCAAACATACCTATTTATTTTTCAACGGAAAAGGGAGATAGGAAGGGATTTTAGTATGCATTTTTGTCACAAAAATATCTGTAAAGAAGTTTATCTGGATGAAACTGTGTCTGTGCATAAATATAAATAATCTGCAAACATATCTGTCTAAAATTTATATGTTGGTATATTATACATTTTTCTGTTAGAGAGACAGATAAATAAAAATAATATACAGTTAAACTAATGCTACAGGGTTTTTTTTTTCTGAATAAATCCTCCAGACGGTCGAATTTAATCTTACAGAGATGCAATACTTTAGTTTTGTCAATAGGTGGCAATATCAGTCCACAATGTCGTTATTCATCTCTCGCTTGATAATCAAGATTACTTCTTCAAAGTAAAATGTGCAAATTTGCTTGACACTGCACATTAAGTTTAACAAATAAAATGATTTTCCATTCCGGATAGCGATCAACATACTAAATGCAACTAACTACACTAACTGGCTACAGCAATACACTGTAGTATGTAACGTAGTATGTATTTAATCTCAAATTAAATTATAGAGTAATTATAATAAGTAAAGTAAATAGCTTTATTGATCGTTCTGCTACAGATGTCTAACTGTGTTAAATACAAAACTTTCTTACACTCTCAAAGACATGGAGCTTGCATGCGAACTTAAATAAAATTGCTTGTTTATACTTTATGATTTTAAGATTAAATAATTACACATCGTTAAAAATTAGTAAAACATGTTAATTTCAAGGCAGGGACGGAAGCATACTGATTTCCATTGAAATTACAATACCAAAAGATACATATATTTTTATTTTGCATTTTACTGTAATCGATTTTTACAGACTTTTTTTGCATGCACTGTATGTCGAAATCAAAATAAGTGACAGTATATATTTATTACACATTTTCCTTGGTCGTGAACAGTCAATTATTTAGGCATGATTAATCATAATTTAACACAGAAATAATCCTCATTGATATTTTTTTTTCATTAAAGGGCAGCTCTGTTGAAAGGCGAAAGGTGGCGGTAGGGAACCATGCCAGTTTCGAGCACATGTTTTTTTCACGGTTGGCTATAAAATGAAAGTGGAGCATACGTAATTTAATAACTAAATACACTGTAATAACTAAACTATATGGCATGCTGTATTTTCTTTTGGCTAAAATTGGCTACAAATGTATGATACATAGGCTACACAAGTTTCTTTGCAAAAAGTTTTTGCAAAACAACACTAACAACAACAACAATAGCAGTTACAAACAATCCATTTTCTTCCAATGATGAAAGATTTAAAGATGCCACACACGACTTTTCTTCATTGAAATCTGAAATTAATCACATTATCAGCGATATACTGATGAGGGCTTTTAAAATTAGAGTAGTAAGGGTTCAGTTAGCCAATTGTCACCTCTATTTTACAAATCAGGTATTTGGTTATTTGAACGCGGACCTCGAGAATGAGTTTAAGCTTTTTCGAGTCATTTTCTTAATCCTAGGCGTTTTTCATTATTATTATTTTTTCTAATTAGGTATAAAATTTCATTCGTTATGAAATTTGCTCATAAATTAAAAAACGCTCATAGATAAAAATTGCTAACAGATTTCCACATTTGCTTTAAAATTATTATTATCATCATTATTAGTATCATATTCATAGTTTACACATGGCATATTAATAAATTTTTATACACTTGTGCATATGTCAATATACCTACCCATTTGTTTTTCTGCTCCGCTTATACGTCGCATGTAGGTTATTTTTCTACGAAGTCTTTCATGAAGACATTTATGTAATGCTAGACTTTCTGAAACTGCTCCTGATATGGAGAATCGTGACGAAGCATATACGTCCAATAATATAACTTGCGTCAATGTTATTACATTGTATACTTCCAATAATTTAACATGCGTCGCACCTTTAGGGTCGAGGGTTCGATTCCCGCCTTTGTGTGCATGGAGTTTGCGAGTATTCCCCGTGCTTGGTGGGATTCCTCCTGGTACTCCCGTTTCCTCCCACAGTCCAAAGACATGCAGATAAGGTCAAATTTAATGTGTGCATGTGCCCTGCGATAGATTGTACCCCGTCCAGGGTGTACCCCACTGGTATAGGCTCCAGAGAGCCCGCGACCCTGTACAGAATAAGCGGGATAGAAAATGAATGAATTATTACGTAAATTAATTAATAATTTCTCTGAAAAAATAATCACTGCACCAAACCTAAAGCTGCTAGAGGGATATTTGCTCTTTATAGCTGAATGTCCAGTAGTTTTGTAATAAAAGCTGAATAGTAGTTCATTTTAATATCACGTTACCGATTGCAAATTTTACCATTTGCTCTGGTAGTCTAGCCAACGCCTGCTGCGCAAGTGAAAAGCTGCTGGGGGCGCCAAAGAACGGTAAAGCACTTCTGTGGCCATAAAGTCTTCAAGCTGAAAGCACGTTGTTCTATCACTTAACCTCACCTTCACTAGGCGTCTACTCAGTCCACTCACTCCAGTACACGCAGGAGCTCACCTCTAAACACTATGAACGCATTAGATGTCATTTCGCATAAGGCGACTTATAATTAGTTAAAAAGATGGAATAAAATAGCCGATCCATATCAGTAGACCACGAGAAAGAACTTAAGAAAATATTTTAGAAATTATTTTGCAACTTGCAAGTGTGAACAGTCTATCATAAAAAAACAAACAAACAAACAAACAAAAAAAACAAATATAAGCTTAATGCATATTCCAACAAAACATAAGATAATTATGAAACTGTTACGAACATTGACATTTATTAAGGAGTGCGTATTGAAAACAGAATTGTGTTTCTTATTTATTCTTATTAAAAATTTAAAAAGTTGTCGATTGCTCGACTCCAGCTCTCTAATAAAAATTATTTTAATAAAGATTTCCGTGCAGTTACTGAGCTGATCATATTTTTAGCGATCAACTTTTAAAAAGAACCGTTAATAAATCAGCATATCAAGGGGTCAGTTAGCTAATTGTAATATACTTTTATAGTATCAGTGATTTGTTTATTTAAAATCACAACTCAAGTCTGAGTTTTTTTTTCAGCATCAAACCCAAATGCTGAAACTGATTTGATGACTGGAATGGATTTGAAGATGATAAAGATTTTCATACACTTAATGGCGTTTTGAAAATATGATTTTTTTCTTTTGCTTTTACAGTGAAAACGATTTCATTATAAATACATCTGGTTAGTAGCTATTTAACATAGCATAATGTATATCTTTGGCTTTTCTAACGACAAATTCATATGCAATAAAATACTATAGCTACTACAACAAATGAATAATTCTACACTCCTAAACAAGATGATAAATGTCGTAATCTTCAATGTGGATTGATTATTTGACCGCAGTATTAAACACTTTTTTTTTTCATTTTTCAGCCTTTTTGTTTTAAAGTACACCCGTTCTTAAACCTCGCACGCCGATACCCTGGAGTAAAAATCTTCAACACCTTTCAGTCCAAAACATCTGAGTCAAATAATCTTCTCAGGAAAAAAAGGAATCAGAAGGGAGGCAGAGAGGGGGAGCGAGAGTCTAAGCAGAAGGGAGGAACAATAGAGAATCAAAGTATAATGATATTCCTAAATGAAGAGGGAAATGTTGCCGCACTCATTTTATTAATCAGACTGTCAATTTCACCCCAGAGGCCAAACCCAGGAGCCATCTAAAGCAGACGCAGATCATCGACGGGACAGCAGCTCCTCTCCTCACTTCTCCCCTCTCCCTCCACCTGGATATGAGGCTTTGAGCGAGCTCAGCTCGACTACATCATTCTTCTGACAGTCCCGCTCCTATTTATTTGCTTATAAACCTGTTACAATAAATGATCATTCGCGAAGCGTCACGCACATCTTTAACGACGAAACCGCGAACCACTTTTTTTTTTTGATGAATGACATTTCGGACCGCAGAGGATGCACGGGTCATTTTGAGCAGTCATTCGTTGCCCGCACTGGCATTCGTCTGCTTTTTTCTTCGTCTTACCCATAAAGGTGTTGTATTATTTGGTGCCAGTAGCAGATCTGACTGCGGATTAGCTACGCCACAAATTCAACGGAGTACGAGCGGCGCAGGGAGTTCGGCTTTTTTTTCTGAGTTACTTCATGATGGAGAGGATAAGAAAAGAGATGATTCTGATGGAAAGGGGGCTGCACAGTCCCGTGGCAGGCAAGAGGCTGCCGAACCTCTCCGAGTCGAACGGAAACGCGGTGCTCGAGGCCCTTGAAAATTCTCAGCACACGGGGAGACTGAGCCCGAGAATCACTTCCGCTTCGCTACACGCTAGCCTGGGCGACGTGCCCAGCAAAGGCAAATTCGAAATAGACAGCTTATTCGGAAACCACCACGCCAACGACAACAGTTCATCGGCGGAAATCTCGTCCTCGGAAAACAGGAAGAAATCGAGTCTGTATCCTGAAGTTTCTACCGACTCCGAAATGAATAGCGATGTGGAAGTAGGCTGCCCATCTCATCGCTCCCCAAACAGTGTCAGCCAACACAAGGAAAACAATAATAAAGGTAATGCACAAGGGCCCTTTTCTCGTTTAAGTCATCAATGCTGAGGTTTTTCCAATGAAAGATTATGCTGCTTATTTTTTCTGTAAGCAGAATTAAAAAAAATTTTTTTTACATTAATTCATAGTAATACGTAAAGGACATGAAGTACCTTGGCCTAAGTGTAAAAAGCCATCAACAAAACAAAACGTTAAAGAACTACAGCGCTGGAAATGTATTAAAATATTTACTTTAGTCCGATAAAATTATTATTATTATTATTATTATTATTATTATTATTATTATTATTACTCTATTTCACTATAACACGAAATTGTTACTAATATAAAACATACAAAATTTGAGTTCTTTACATTATATATATTTAACAACAATACAAATTGCGACAATTTGGTTAGTATATTTGTTGATTTTCTTTTCACGTAGAAGTGTGAATTACTTACTTCAGACAGAAATAAATAGCATGGAGAAAATTCTCAGTGTATGAGCTAAACTATGTAGCAAGATGTTCATATATAAATGAATAACAACATATTTTAGATTATGACATTTATGCAGCCACATTACAGCATTACCCATTGTCTTATTCTTGTTTATAATTATTTTTCGTGTTCATTAGGTTTCTCAGACAGTAATTCGGGGAGCTCGAGTTCTTCGTCTGTCTCTAGTCATAACGGAAACTCCATCGGCAGCTCGACCAACTCAAACACGGACCAGGTGAGACGATACCGGACTGCCTTTACCAGGGAACAAATCGGAAGACTGGAAAAAGAATTTTACAGGGAAAACTACGTTTCAAGACCCAGGAGATGTGAGCTAGCTGCGGCTTTAAACCTACCTGAAACAACTATAAAGGTAATATTTCGTTTCAATTATTGTTGATTCAAATAATAATATAATATGTAATAAAAATCTACATATCCATTATAAATCGATGTTTTAATATAAAATCGGAAAATACATGTTTTTTTTCACAATTAAAGAAAAAACGTGGGATTTAAAACTTTCCAATCACAGGCTAGACATTTAAGAAATATAAGAAAAATACTTAAATAGTAAAAATATATTTAAACTTATATGAGCATGTAGTCAAAGTACGTAAACATTTTTTAATGTAAAATTAAAAGTCACGGAAAACATATAACCAGTCAGCTATGGAATTAAGTTCAGAATTAAATATAAGGCGTAAAAATATACAAGATGTAATGTGAGACTGTTTTTTTTTTTTTTTATAATTCCGTATATCGGGTGGTTGAAAGGTGATTGGATTACTCTACATTGGTTTATGTCGTTTTAATGAGTTTTGGTATAGCAGTACAACCGTTTTAAGTCTTATTAAATTTAGATAATTGTTAGCATAAAATAGACCTATGCTACTTATACTTTCACCCCATATTTCACAAATTGTTTTTCCTTATTATTTAATTATTATTTTACATTTTACGTTATTTTGAATTTAGTTATTTGTCTTTGCCTATTTTTTCCAAGCAAATTTACAAAAAAGGAAATCTCATGTTAAGGATTAGACTGAATCTAAATACATGTTTGTGTGTGTGTCTGCGTGTTGTGGTGTGTGTAGGTGTGGTTCCAAAACCGGCGAATGAAGGACAAGAGGCAGCGCCTGGCCATGTCCTGGCCACATCCGGCCGATCCCAGCTTCTACACTTACATGATGACGCACGCAGCGGCCACCGGAAGTTTGCCGTACCCGTTTCATTCTCATATGCCCCTGCACTACTACCCGCACGTGGGTGTCACGGCCGCGGCCGCGGCGGCTGCGGCCTCTGGGGCCGCATCATCACCATTCGCCACCTCCATACGGCCCCTTGACACATTCCGAGCGCTCTCCCATCCGTATTCACGTCCAGAGCTGCTCTGCAGCTTTCGGCATCCCGGACTGTACCAGTCGCCGGCAGGTCTCAACAGTTCAGCTGCAGCAGCGGCTGCGGCGGCTGCGGCGGCGGTGAGCGCACCTTCGGCTAGTGCTTGCTCTTGCCTCAGCTGCCACAGCGGCGGCGCGCTCAGTTCTCGCAGCGCGGGCTCGGACTTCACATGCACAGCGAGCGCACCGAGGTCCGAAAGCGGATTTCTACCCTATTCGGCGGCCGTACTGAGCAAAACCGCCGTGCCCTCGCCAGATCAGAGAGAGGAAAGCGCCCTCAATAGATAACTTGCCACTTAAACGTGTAACGAAAGTTACTTTTGATTTTAATCAACATCTTGTTAGCGCATTCAAATTATTAGGGACATTTTTTCAAGCCATTTTAAATAGAACCTATTAAGCCAGATCATAAAATATGAAATTTTATCAAATGGTAACCGAAATTAGCGCAATATTCTAAAAAGAAAGATTTGGCATCGCGAAACTATATGGCTAAATAAACAGCAGATGTATGATTCAGTTTCCATTAATTTTTTTCTAATGTTTTGTTCACCCAGCACAATTTTCGTCTTCATGTTTTATGACAGCACACACCTCTTTCTTGCTCTAAAGAGAAAAATACGGTGCATGTGCAACTTTTAGTCTGAGGTGCCAGGATGAGGATGATGACGATTCCGTTCAGGGACTCCCTTAATTCGATGGAGCTATAGGCGATGAGACTCTACACTGCTTCCATAGTGTCAATTCTGCTGTTAATAATGTGCAGATTATGACGAAAATTGCCAATCATGCACCTTGATGGAGCTCCTTTGAAAGCGAAAATGTGAGGAAGTTCCCTGTTCTGAGACCCGATGTCACATCATAACAACCCGCTGTGGGAAGTCATTAGACGAGGCAGATAAAGGACCTTGTGCTTCACACATTGTTACTGGTGCATATTGTACAGTAACAAACGTGGCATTCGTTATCTGAAGAAATTTTAAAAGACAAAAAAACAACCTCCCCTTCCGTTGAGTCCTTTTCCAGTCTCTTTATTGGAGCTTTAGTCGTTGTGGGTAAATTTTTTTCTCAGCTGTGTTCCGCTGATGCGAGCAGCCTCATTAAATACGAACCGATATTTCCATAATGCTCCCAACAGAGACTCTTCACTCACATTGTAACGGGATTATCCTCACAAGCCCAAACTTTAGACAAATTGCTCATGCATTTCTGTCTGCATGCATATTTTTTGTCACCTACATACCATTTTGCCCATTAGACAACGGCATTTTAACCAACGCAAAACCGCACTTGTATAGCCAGTTATGAATGGTGAGATATTTTGTCATAACATACATAGTCTAATTCAGATAGAAATAAACCAAAATACAGACAGCTATGTGAAAACATTCAGCGTTGTATTTAGTTATTTATTTATTTATTTATTTTAATGAGTTAGACATCTATTTAATTCAAGTGACTGGCTGAATGTGTGAGTTTGTCTTAGGTGCTCTGACAGTTCTACAAAAAATGTAATGTCGATACCAGAGTTTAAAATAAATATCAAGTCATCGAAGACAGAATACAGAAATGCAGGACATATACCAAAATGGTCATTGTAAATAATGCATATTACATTGCTGATAACGTTTCGAATGTTAAAGGGTTTTATACGTTAGTAGGGGATGCGAAGGGTTGGTTCTCGCGATAGAAACAGTTTGTTCAATAAATGGGAGTAAAAAAAATCCTGTGTTTTGCCCTTCTCCCCAGGATCGCTGTGATTCATGACTTTTAAATTACGTTTCTGTATTTTAAATATTACCGACTGTATGATTTTTCATATTTTCACTTAAGAAATATGTGCAATATAAAATGTAAATTATGTTATTTATTGATGGTGTTTGTTCTTGGGAAAATAAATATAAAAAATCAAGTAATTGCTTGTTTAGTATTTTGTACCTCCCAAACAACTAGAAAAAAATAATTGCAACTATCTATATGAAAATTAATAAAGGTTAAAAAGAGGTCGTTTCTCGTATTATAAAGTAGGCAACATTCGTAAACAAATTTGTTGAACAATTCGTTATTATTTGTTTATATAATAGATCATATTTATGAAATGCTAATTAATATAAACTTCACACACACACACACACACACACACACACACACACACACACACACACACACACACACACACACACACACGTGTGTGTGTGTGTGTGTGTGTGTGTGTGTATTAGTCAAATTCCCATTTATGTCCGAAGCTGAAAGTATGATAAAACTGAACGTTTGTTTGCAAAGTGCTTTTAAGTTATTCTTTTTTTTCGATAGAAACCTGCAGCGATTAAAAGCGCTATGTTTTTTTTTTTTTGGCCTTTTTCTATTTGGGAAATAACGCGTACAGTATATTAATTAAACATACACCAAAACTATAGGGAATATGAAGAGTGAGATCACGGGTCATCTCGAACCTATAATTTACCATTATGTTTACATTACCTCTAAATGATACAAGCTGATACTGTCGTTAATTGCAGCTCGGTTAAATATATACCAGAGCACCCCCAAGGGATTTAGAGATAAGTTGCTTTTTTAACGTCCCCATTAAAGAAATAGGATTAGATTCAGCTTTCGATGTGATGTATTGCAGTGGTTCTTCATGCTCTTTACTCCAGCAAGGGTTACAACCCATCCAACAAAGGCATTGAGATAGATGGAGAGCTAAACGAAATAAGACAGAGGGCAGAAAAACACTGGCCAGAATAACACGATTAGTTTTGTATCCAGTGTGTGAAGACTAAAAACGAATGCATCATAAAATGTAAAAAAAAAAAAAAGAAAGTCTGTCACCTTATCCGAATTGCTTTTGACAAGAAGATGTATCTGTGGGTTGTTTAATATAGTTTATATTTTCTTTATTTCTGTGCTAATAGGAAACCTAAATTAAATGTCCACTGGTGAGATAGAAATGCAAAGATCGATGATCCTTCCCCTACTGTCCAATCACCCCTATTTAATTGACTGTATTTTCTGGGTAATTGAACTGCTTGTTGTAAATTGAAGATTTTATAGAAACGACGTGAAAACTACATTTACTGACATTCATCGCGTCTTTGACATTGATTATCTGATCAGCGCGTGTCATTCTAACCTCCAATTCTTCATTACACACTGTTTATGAGCTGCTGCAGAACAACTCGCTTGTTCCACAGTGATTGATTGCCTTATTAACGCGTGTTCTTGTAAGTGTGACCGAACTGATTACGATGCATATGTTTAGAATAATGTTTCATTTAGCTGACTGCGAGTAATGCGAGGTGACAGCAGCTGCGAGGAGGACAAAAACCAAAACTACAGGGAGCACATGGGGCCAAACCACTCCGTCGTTTTAAGGTGGAAGAATTTCAATAGGAGAAATAAAAGATAATATAATATTTTATTTCTTTTTTATGTAACAGTGGTCTTATACATAACATTCAGAAAAATGGATTACAATTTTCAATTTGGCTTAAGATTATTTCAGAAGTGCAAAATATTTGTCATGCCAGTAAAATATCGTTGAATTTCTTCATACAAATGATAATTATTACAATTTGAAGATTGAAGGACATGATTGGTTTGTGAAATGGATTTGCAAAAGCATTCTCTTCTGTTCGTCTCCTTAGCTTCGTGTTATATGTTTAATCTAGAGTTGCATCTGCCAAGAAGGTGTATATATATATATATATTTATATGAATATGTTCCCGTTCAAATGTTACCTTCATTAATTTAACCATAGCTCATTAAGACAGAATGAAATGGTTACATTAACTTATCAGCCCATAATGATGATGAATGTAGTATTAATTCAGACACAAGCTGGGCTGTTCGCTAGTTTGCTCGTTGTGCTACATCTCAAAAAACATTTTCAATAGCAGGTCATCCCCTCAATCAACTACATAAATATGTAGAGTTGGTCTCGTAAAACTCCCTATTATGCATATGCATTAAAACATGTAATCAAATTATCCTTGAAAATTGCCTTCATCGGCTTTAATGTCATACCAGAATATTGCGCCAAAGGAAAGTCCAATGGGTTGGCTGGCTAAAATAAAATCCAGGAGTCAGTGATGTTCAAACGTGAACAAACAAGTCTGATGCATTTTTACCAAATTCTGTTACAATGTATTAACTGAGTCAAAAGAAAACAAGTAGGCCAGCTTTCCAGTTTGTGCATTAAGTAAGATTTTCTTTTCAGGTATTTTGGTTGGTTGCTGGTTGATCTCATGATACTAACCATTTCCATGTAAAGATATTCACCATGCAAATGTTAGCATTATGCATTATACATTGCCTAATGTATAGCATCAGACAATGCAATTTATGATATTATTACCTTCAAAAGTTTGCTACAGAGATAGCTAGCCCTCAAGTAAATTACATGGAATAGATGAAGTAAATTAAGCAAAACTAGTCGATTCTATTTCATGGACAATCACTCCAATACATGCACGTGTGAAGCTCCCAAAAATGTGACCACTAAATCCTTACATTCTTACCGAATCACATACATTTAGACATATAACTGAACTGCATATAGGGAACTGAGAGCGAGAGCGCAGAAAGATAAACGCAAAATTAATTGAGAATTTTTAAATTAGATGGACTGAAGATAGGGCGGGGCTGTGATAAACTGCTCAGAGCGAACTGATCATACTGAACAGCAGGAGCGAGTGCACAGACGAGGTCAGGTCAAAGCAGCGGGCGCCTCCTTACGAACTAACGCTCATCTGACAACTGCTTACGAATCGTTTAAGCTCTAATGACACCTCACAGAAGACCTTGTTTGTGGGCTGAATCATCCGTTTCAGAACTCATATATCAAATAGATTGTAGTTATTACCGTTACTTTCTAGTTATTGCTGCTTCTTCATAGCTTAAAACCTCTCTATTTTAGGTGTGTACTGTCAACATGTGATTACAACTTACGGTTTATGTTAAAACAGACCGTAGAGGGCAAGAGACAAATATTAGTGAATACCGAACAACTTAAAGAAGAGAGCACGTTACGTACGAGGCTGTTTTGCGGGCGTTTCTCGAAAGTCTTCATCGTCAATTAAACAAATGAGCTGCCAGTAGTCCTTTGTTGACTCCGCCTTGCCCGATTCTGGAGATAAGCAAAATAATTCAATAATAAGACTACTGACTGAGTCAGTCAGGAGGTATATTTTACAAATGAGTCAGACACTTAAACAGCTGAAGCATACACCGATAGACAGCAAAGGCAAAACATTTGAACCAAAAATATATTTGCTTTGAAGAGGTAAACTGAACTGGAAATATACAGGGCACTAGTAAGACATTACCTTAGCTAATTCATGTGTGGCACATGTAATGTAGACTGGTGCGATTCGAGAGACTGATGGGGCCCTAGGCCAAATTTGCAGAGGGCCTCTCCAACCAGCAGTCATCACCATTATCTTACCTACCTGCAGGAACAGTTTATTTCTAAGCAACTGCCACTAATGTGGAGCTCACTAAAATCACGCGTCAGATGAAAGCTGTTAAACATTTAGCAAAAAAAAAAAAAAAAAAAAGACTGAACAAAAGCCTGGAGAAAAATACAAGAAAGTCTGGCAAAATATAAATAAATGAGGGGTGGTGCAAGACCAGATAATTTATGCACTCAATACTTTGTCGGGGCTCCTTTGCATTCATTATTGAATCATGGCATGGAGCACTGTAAACCCGAATAAGTTAGCAAAATTAAAAAAATTTTTTTTAGGTAATCAGATACATCATTTTTTAAAAGTAATGATGTTTCCCATTTTAATTAAACAAAACTATCAGTTTTGAGTTTGTTCTACTCATTCATATTCATATTAATTCATAATTTACTTGCATTATTGAGTAGCCTAACTCATACTATTTAATAGCAATTATAATTTTTTTAGTTGTCGCAAATCAAATTAATTGTTGTTGGTCTTTCGGCTGCTCCCGGCAATGGGTCGCCACAGCAGACAATCCGGTTCGCACACAAGCTTGGCACAGGTTTTACGCCAGATGTCCTTCCTGACGCAACCCTCCCATTTTATCTGGGCTTGGGACAGGCATTTCATCCAGTTGTTGGGAATCGAAGCCGGGCCTTTCGCATGGCGAGCGAAACACCTACCATTGAGCCACCAGTCCCCTATTGCCCTGATGACGTCAGACACAAAATCACTAGGCTGAAAGATTTTAAGTTGGTGGAACTTTAAGGTGACAGTTACTGTTACTTAAGTACTTACAGTTACTTAAAATATAAAATTTGTTCAGCTAACTTGAAAATGTCATTTCTATGAACTCATGAATACCAAAAAGTTCTAAAAGTTCTAAATACTAATCAAGGTCTAGTAATTTTAACAAATTGTAATTATTTAAGTCAGAAGTACTCAATATGTTTAATTAGTTTAAGCATTGGGGTTTACATTAAGGTGATCAGCCTGTCCAAACTCCTGATGGAAAAGGAATTGGCATCACCATCTTCCTCTGGCACGTTGGCAAATTAAAAGCATAATTATTTTCACTTAAAAAGAGGATCCTGGACTACTGAGCAATGGTCCGTTTTTTAATCTCCTTAGTCCAGGTAGGATAATTCTGACACTGTTTATGTTCTAGGAGTAGCTTGAAGAATGCAACTTTTGCAGCCCATTTTCTGAAGATGTCTGTATATGGGTGCTTTTGATGCACTGCTTCCAGCCTCACCACTCCTTGGGAAGTTCTCACAAGTACTTGAATCAGCTTTGCTTGACAATCTTTTAAAGGCTGTGGTCATGCCTCTTGCTTGAATACTCTTTCTACCACACTTTCCCCTTACAGTTAATTTAACATGCACATAGTACAGTACAGTACTTCAATATAGCACTCTGCAAATAGCTTATCCTAATCCTTATCTGGAGGGGGTAAATGATTGTCTTTTGGACAACTGTCAAGTCAGCAGTCTTTCGCATGTTTATAGTTGCATGGACTGAACTAGAACAAGAGATAAACCCTATGCATGCTGTATGAATAGCCATTTGCTTAGACTCAAAATGAAATATTGTAATGCTTTGATATACAGAATTTTTAAAAATTAATTTTAAGGAGCTAGAAGCCATAATGATTGAAATGAAAACAAAAAGACATAGAAACCCCCCAAAACATGCTATACATACCTAACATAATATTATATTACATATTGTAATAACTTTTAAAATAGTGACACTTACAACTTCAGCATCTGAAGTTGAGTCACAGACAGCTGGAACTAATCCAATACTTTAGTATTTTCCCCAAACCAGCTTGGAATTGTCCCTTGTTGAAAAAAGCAATCTGATGTAAAATGTTTAACACACATGTTGCTGTACGTCTCTCCAAGATCCACATGACTGTGGTGTCTGTTGAGTCTGTTTTGGGCAAAGAATATGGTGACTCCTGGGTGGAGCTGTACCCTGAGCTGGAGGAGGTTCAACAACTAAAAAAAAAGTGTTCTTATCACACCTTTTCCCTCAGAAATCATGAATAACTGAAGAGCAAGTTTATAAAGAAAAGATGTGTAAATGTAAAGAAGAAGAAAGGGAGGGGAAATTATATTCTTATGTTTTTTGTTTTGTACACATAAAAGAACCACGAGACTGTTCAAAAATGACAAATAAAAAAACTCATACTAGGTTCCCTTCTAATTGAATTATATGAAAACCTGTCTGGGTCTGTAAAAATCACTGGGATTCTTTGGAATGAGTGTGCACATGCATACTGCAACTGTTGACCAAAGACACAAAGTGGTGTATTCTGAAGCTAGTATTCACAATAATAACTAGCAGTATCATACAGCCATCATTGTCTGGAACAAGCTCCACTTAAATTTATGTGGGTCCGGAAAGTGTCAAATATTTAGGGACAGAATAATCAAGACAAAATGTGCATAATCACCAAAATCACAATACTTAAGTTACTATTATTTTTACTAAGATATAGTACATAGTAATGAGTAGAACATACATGGAATGGTCTAGTGTGTGCTAATTTGTCTTATATGTAAACAATAGGAGAGTAAGGGAAGAAAATCCAGCCATAGATAGTTTGTGCTGAGAAGACCTCTTGCCAGATACTTTGGCAGACTAACTCGGCTCTATTGTCCCTCAATAAAGTCTATTCTTCAATACCAGAAAACTCTGGTGTCTGATTATTTGATTTTTGCCACAACAAAAGATAGGGAACCTTTGCAGTAATCAGGTGTTCAGTATGGGCCCATACTTACATACTGTATGTAGCTAAAATGTAAAAATGTACTAGATATTGTATGTCACAGTGTATACATAATGCCATACTTTCATGAGGAGATGATCCACCTCTCAATTCTTGCCAATGGTAGTAATAATGAGCTGAAGAAGAACCTGGAGAAGATGCACCGGGATGCCCAGGTAGCAGCATTGCAGAGGTCCCAGAGCCTCTAAAGAATGCCTAAAAGGGGAAAAATGTTCCTCAGGATTGAACCACTGAGTTTTGGTATCTGGCCATATGTATGTGTGTGTGTGTGTGTGTGTGTGTGTGTGTGTGTGTGTGTGTGTGTGTGTGTGTGTGTGTGTGTGTGTGTGTGTGTGTGTGTGTGTAAAACAAGCTTATTTTCAAAAACCTGCAAGTGACAAAAATGTATTTTTCCCTTCATAAACACTGTGAACATAAGTTAAACATAAGTTTATGTCCCTTGAGCAATCATCATATTATATGTCTTACAGTGGAATGACAGAGAAGCCAGCTTCATGCCAATGAAATATGCTGCCCTTCCAATGTTAGGGACTTATTCTCTGAGGTCACCATATCTGAGAACCATAATATGTGCACAGAAAGCATGTGTGATGGGCCAATGGAAACAAGGAAATATGTACAGAGCAGCTAATGTGAATCAACCCAGTAGTTCCATTGCATGCATAACACCTGGGAGCCTTATTATGCTAAAAGGGACCCAGTTAAGCCCTCTCAATTCTAGAATTGAAAGGAAATCACCAACCTTCTTCTAAATGAAAAGGTTAAATAGAACCCTAAATGTGAAATAGAGGCAGCATGGTGGCTTGGTAGTTAACACTGTTACCTCTTAAACTGGAAGGTTTAAATCTAGCCTCTGGTCCTGTATGTTTGGAGTTTGCTTGTTCTCTCTGTGATTGATTGGTGTATTCCCAAAGACATTTCAAAGACATGCACCATAGGTTGTCTGGCTTTTTTAAGTTGTCTGTAGTGTGTGACTATGTCTGTGAATGTATGTGTGCTGGTGCCCTGCGATGAGTTGACACCCAATTCAGGGTGTACCCTGTCTTGTGTTTTAAATTCCCTCTGATAGGCTCCAGGACCCCAAACCCTACACAGCACATGTGGCACAGCTAATGAATGAATGTTAAATATAATATTTTGTTCGGTCCAAGAGGTAACTAAAGTCTTAGGTTAAAGCAACAATGTTGTTAGAGATTGATGAAGAGGAGCCAGTGGTGGAACTTAAGTTGATACCTCTGCAGCATTTTCATTTGGTTCCTTTTGTGGTAGTGGCTTCTGACCCACATGGTAGATGGCAAATCAACATCTAATAGAAATCTTATAGGATAAATTGACATTAATGTGTATGAATCACATGAAATGGTATTATTTGGCAGCTGATTAAATAGCACTTAACTCAGCATTGTATATTATTTTTTATACTGTGCGACAAGAGTTAAACATGCACACAACATAATGAATCCATGACATACTATATTGATGTCATAGTACATAATTTCACCAGGGAGCAGGTGCTCCACCAGGTCTCCACTGACATGCCAATACCACAAACACAGATCCTTAACCTTAAACATAATGTGCAAAGTAGTACTAAATTAATCAGTAATAAATGCTACTTTGAGAGTTTTATGTTAAAAGACATTACTCTGAACAAAAAGCAAAACCACAGCACTGAGGCTTGAACTAAAATTCATTAAAACAACACTTGACTCCAAACTACAAACACATAACTGTCCATGGTGCTGATCTCGAATCATGGCTCTCCAGACGACTTAAATAATTAAATAAATTAATAATTTAAATAAAATATACAATCCAAAACTGAATTAAAATAATGTGTTCCAGAAGAGGAAAATGATTAGAAGAATAATGAAAAAATCCCAAAAACGTAAATACACTATATACCAAAACATATTCGTCCATCTGCTATCACATGCATATGAATTTTGCGTAACGTGCAATTCATGATGTTGAAAAAAAAAAGACAATTCACGATGAAACGTGATGTTGTCCCACCCTTTGCAGGTATAACAGATTTAACTCTTTTGGGAAGGCTTTCCTCAAGGTTTATGAGTCTATTAATAAGAATTTTCGACTAATCTTCCAGAAGTGCATTTGTGAGGCTAGACACTAATGTTGGACAAAAAGACCTAGCTTGCAGTCTCCGCTCTAATTTATCCTAAAGGTTTTTTATCGGGTTGGAGTTAGGACTGTTCTTCTACACCAAACTCATTCAACCATGTCTTTATGCACCTTTGTGCACTGGTGCATAGTCATGTTGGAACAGGAAGGGGCCTTCCCTAAACTGTTCCCACAAAGTTAGAAAACAACCCCACATCTTCATCCCCCTCCATCAAACTTTATACTTGGCACAATGAGCTAAGACACGTATTGTTCTCCTGGCAACCACACCCAGATTTGTCCATCGGATTACCAGACAGAGAAGCATAATTTGTCACTCCAGAGAACATGTCTCCACTGCTCTAGAGTCCAATGGCGGCATGTTTACACCTCTACATGATTTAAGGCATGGATGCAGCTGCTAACACATTAGATGAGGCTCTCTATGCACTGTTTATTAGCTAATCTGAAGGCCACATGAAGTATGGAGGTCTGTAGCTATTTACTCTGCAGAAAGTTAGTTACCTCTGTGCACTATGTGTCTCAGCATCTGACCCTGCTCTGTGATTTTCGCAAACAATGTGATTGTTCAGTCATGTCTGAAAATGATTCCTCATGCTCCCAGAACCACTCTTTGACAATTTGTGGCCTGGAATATACCTGTACCATCAGAGAAGAAAAACTCTAACAATTTGATACTCTGGTCAATCAATACATTCAGGTCATCAGATGACTTCATTTTATTGTCACATATCTTTGCTAAGTCTAGACCTGACCACGTGAAGCAACCACAGATCGTAACACTGCTTCTAGAGGCCTGTGCTTTGGGCAATGCATGATAGGTAGATCTCTTCATATGTTTCTCTTCTTACCCTGACACACCCATTGCTCTGCAATAGGGTCAGTTTGGACTCATCAGACCACATGATCTATTTCCATTGCTCCAAAGTTTAATCTTGATGCACCCCCTAGAAATTGATTGGAGAAAGTGGTTTTCTTATGGCCACACAGCTGATTAATCCCAATAACACAATGCTCTTATTTTCACTATTAAACATAGCTATGTTTTTTGGATGCTTTTATTTTTTTACCATGCAACTTCACAAAGTGCTTAAGTGTTCTCCATTTTATTATTTTTTTTCTGTTTACATTTGTTCCACAAAGTTGCAGGTTCAGCACTATCTTTCCAGATTTTTGATAATGTGTTGAAGGTTTCATGTAGTTCATGACTACATTATTTGAGGACACAGGGTAATATATGAAAGATTAAAAAGTTTACAAAATTTACAATATAATATAAAATTTACTATAGTCAAGTCAAGTCAAGTCAAATTTATTTATAGCACATTTAAAAAAACAACCGAAGTTGACCAAAGTGCTGTACAATGATAGGAATAAAACAACCAGAATTAAACAGCATAAAATAAAAGATTTTTTTTAACTATATAAAAAGTAAATAAAAAATAAGTTAGTGACAGTTAATAAAAACTAAATCAAATCACATCATGCATAAATACTTTAATGTAAATAAGTAATCAATTAAACTTAACTAAAAAGTACAATAAATAATTAAAATAATAAAAGGTATCAAATCTTAGCCAGGTGTAAAAGGCATTGAAAAGAAGTGAGCTTTCAGTCTATATTTAAAAGTTTCTAATGTAGGTGCTGCTCTAATATTGAATTGTAGACCATTCCATAATTTAGGTGCAGAGACAGCAAACGCTCAGTCACCTCTGAGCTTTAATCTAGACCTTGGGACAGAGAGGAGTAACTGGTCTGAGGATCTGAGATTTCTTGATATTGTATGCGGTGGTAAAAGCTTAGAGATGTACAGAAGTGTAAAAAAACATTCAGTGATTTAAAAACAAGTAATAATTTTTTAAAAATCAATCCTGTAGTGAACTGGGAGCCAGTAAAGTGACTTTAATACCGGAGAGATGTGATCACTTTTGCGTGTTCCAGTTAAAAGTCGAGCAGCAGAGTTTTGGACCAGCTGTAGACGAGAGAGAGATGACTGATTCCTGCATTACAATAATCAAGTTGAGATGAAATAAAAGCGTGAATTACTTTCTCAAAAATTGTGAATGATAAAAAAAGGCTTAATCTTAGCTAAAATTCTTAGTTGGAAGAAACTAGATATAAATACTGATTTTATTTGTTTATCAAATTTAAAATCATTAACAAATATTACGTCTAAATTCCTTACAAATGGTTTACAGTGATTCGCTAATGGAGCGAAGTCGCTGCCAGTAGCACACAAGGAATCCATATTTCCAAACGCCACAATCTCAGTTTTATCTTCATTTAATTTGAGAACATTTAGAGACATCTATGCTTTAATGCCATCCAAATAAGCTATAAGGGACTTGATGGCATTTTTTATGTGTTTTTTCTTTAAAGGCAAATAGATCTGAGTGTCATCAGCATAACAGTGAAAAGAGATACTGTGTTTATTTATGACGGAACCCAGAGGCAGCATATATAAAGAAAAGAGGATGGGACCCAGAATAGAACCCTGTGGTACCCCACAAGTTAGTGGAGCCTCTGAAGAAGAAAAACCACCTAGGCTCACTGAAAAGATTCTGTTGATTAGATAAGATTTAATCCAGTCCAGAGCTAATCCTCGGATGCCACAGCAGGTTTCAATGCGTGAGATAAGAATGTTGTGATCTACAGTATCAAACGCCGCTCTAAGATCTAAAAGCACTAAGATAGCAAGATCACCTGAATCAGCTGTCAATAAAAGATCGTTAGAAACTTTTAAAAATGTAGTTTCTGTACTGTGGTATGCTTTAAAACCAGACTGAAACAATAAAAAAATTATTAATAATTAAATAAAATCATTTAGAAAAGTCTGCAGCTGTAAGCACACATCCTTCTCTAATACTTTCGAAAGAAATGGCATTTTTGATATCGGTTTGAAATTTGCTAGGTAGGGTCAAGAGCAACAGCATGTTTAAAAGCATCAGGAACAATTCCAGTTTCAAGACTACGATTAATTAATGTTAAAACAATAGGATCAATTGTAATAAAGGCCTCTTTAATGAGTCAGACTGGAACAATGTCCAGGGGGCAATAAGTAGGTTTCAAATGAACAATGATATCATGCAAATGAGAGAGAGAAACAGGGTTAAACTGGTTTAGGACAGTTAACCACACTGGAGGCATAGATGGGTCATGCGCAGGAGGTGTAATAAGTGCTCTAATGACATTGATTTTATTCATAAATAAGGTTAGGAAATTCTCACACTTATTTGCAGTAATATCATAGCAGATATTGGTGTCTGTGGGATTAATAACATTATTTAATATCTTAAATAGAACTCTTGGTCTGTGGTGAAGATCAGATCAGAAAAATATTTAATTCTCTCTGTTTTGACAGTTTTCTGGTATTCTGACAGGCATTCTTTAAAAATCTCAAAGGACACCTGTAACTTATCTTTTTTCCATTTACGTTCAGCTCCCCGGCATTTCTCTTTGTTAGAGCGGGTTTTCTCATTTAACCAGGGCTCAGATTTTAGTTTGGAGCGCTTTGGTTTAAGAGGGGTGACACAGTCGAGGATGCGTGAACAGGTAGAGCTAAACAGAGAGAGTAAACTCTCAGGACTCACTTCGGGACCAGGATTCACCAGCTCAACCAATTCAACAGCATTCTTATATTGTGTACAAAATTGATTTTACGTGAGAGAGATGCCGGAATACAGGATTTAACGGGACAAGAAATGGGAAAACCGAACTTAACAGTGTTATGATCAGAAAAATAAGCATCACATAATGGCAAACCATGAGATAAAATTAGATCTAGGGTGTGACCAGGTTCATGAGTTGGGTACACTCCCATTGAACAAGACTAAAAGTCTCAGTGAGATTTAAAAAGTCACTAACCAGAGGTTTGGATGGACAGCATACATAAATGTTAAAATCTCCAGTAATGAAAATGTGATCAAACTTCGACAGAAACACAGTTAAAAGATCAGAAAAATCCTGAATAAAATGTTTGTTGAACTTTAGTGGACGGTAAATCACAATGCATAGTGTTTTAAACTATGAAATAACACATTGCATTAGATAATTAAGTAACATCAGCAACAGCCAGTTGTTATTTTAAGAAATGAAGGTCAGCTATTATGAAATATTTCTTGAAAAACCATTATTGTCAAGTGCATTCGTTCAACTCTTTGGCCGTTCCTATATCTCCTTGTTAAGAACTGCAATATTCAGTGTTATCACCTTTGTCTTTTTGCTGCCTTTTAGCTTTTACATTTACAGCACTAGTATAAACAGGGTACAGCAGTTTGGGTAAACTTGGATTAAATAAACAAACCTTTACCCTTGATGGTACTTATAGTGAGTAACCTAGTAAACCAGTTTAAGGATCTATCCAGTGAAGGAAACTTCAAAGAACATTTGTAAATTGCTCTGGAAAAGAGCGTCTGTCAAATGCCTAAATTTAATGTAAATGTCAATGGATGTAACAAATACGATGCTTTATATTTCAGTCTAAGTTCATGAAATAGGAGGTTACAATGCAGCAAACACAGGGAACCTGCATTAACCTTTTCAATTTAAGCTACAGTAGCTCTTCTTTTACATTGTACTGCATGGGCCATCCTTCGCTCCCTATGTGCATCATTGAGTCTTGGCTGCTTATGACCCTGCCAAAAGGTCACTGGTTTTCCTTGGATCAGTTTTGGTAGGTACTTCCAGTGCAGACCAGGAACATCCAACAAGAGCCACAGTTTTGGAGTAGCTCTGACCCAGTCGTCTTGCCATCACAATTTAGCCCTTGTCAAAGTTATTCACACCCTTACTCTTGATCATTTTCCTGTTTCCAAGACATCAGCTTCAGGGACAAAATGTTCATTTGCTACCTAATATATCCCACCCACCTAACAGGTGCCACCCTAACAAGTTCAATAATCAATGGTATTTGCTTCATCGTTTAATGATCATGATATGTCTGATCAGTATTTTTCTTGTGTAAGCGGTAAAAATGATAATATATATATATACACGCATTTGAGCTTCAATATCAGTTCTTAGAAGGAAATGAAACCCAACAGAACGCTATTTTTTTCCTTCTCTTTGGGGAAGTTCATGTCACGTGACGACCCAAAAGATGCCGACGACTAGCGCAGGGAATTATGGGTATCCGCTGACGTTTATTAAACAAGTTACTCTTGTTACTCCTGGCTGATGTTTGTGCGGTAAAGTATCTAGTGTAAAACCTATTTGCTTTGCTTTATTTAGTTGCTTTTCGCTGTAGAGACACTGCAGAGCTAACTTTCTTGCTATAGTAGCAGAAAAGTTACCGCCGTTAGGCTCCTTTAACTACTTGTGTTACTTTGTTTGGCTTATGCACAAGGATATTTGTTTTAGCTTATACAGACAGTTAACCTGGCTTTTTAACTTCAACTCTTCAACTCTCTGAATTAGACATTGAATACGTGCGAAGTCGTTTTAGTCCGCAGTATTCTCACAACTTTAAAAAAAAAAAAAAACGACTTGAAAAACGATTTTCATCCGTTGCCATGTTTATATCACCATCATCATAGTTTATATGTTTAATGTTATATATATTGCCAACAAAATACATTCTTCTTGTGTGAAAGCTTAACTGTTTGTCTATGAAAGGGAAATGACTGAATGAACAAGGGAGACTGGTCTGACTTGAACATTAATGTTACACGTAGAAAAAGGAGTTAACTTTTCTTGTTGGTTTAAACATGGCGCTGTAGTTTATATAAAATACAATTGTTCAGTTAAACACAGTCTAATTAACTAGAAATCGCTTAGATGGTTGTTGTGGAAGGTAAGCTATGAACGATCTTTAAGCAGATTACTAATCACTCGTTTGCCCTGCAGTTTAAAATAGAGAGGGTTATCAGGTGTCAGGTTTACAGACTAAACATCACTGGTATTTTGGGTACTCGAACACACTGCAGTAGTAGTCATGTTTAGAAATATTTATAATTATTTATTCTTATGGTTTGAATGAATCACTCTATGGAAGGAAGTCCATATAAACCATTAGGAATATTTATAAGTAATTCTAAATTGTTCTAATGATGTATATGATTTGTGATTTATCCACTCCCCTTAACATTTATGTCTGAAACTTGTATTATGCCCTCCTGTTGCATGCTTATCAAGCACCAATTTGTAACTTCTGCTTTTCCCCCCCTAGGTGATAAAGTTGTTTAACAGCAGTAAAGCGAGAGAGAGAGAGAGTAGAAGTGTAAATTTGCTCCTAACATGGGAGCTTTGTTTTCTCGTTGGCGGGTATGTACTATATGTATGATTAATGAATATCATTAGATATTACATTTTAGCCTTGCTTGATATATGTGGATGCATGTGTGTATATACAGTATGTGTGTGTATATACAGTATATATATGTGTGTGTGTGTGTGTTTATAATGTGTATGTCTTATGCAAAAGTTTGGGCACCCCTTGGTAAATAACAAATTTTGATGATTTTTTAAATTGAAATTATGTTTTTCACACAGTATCTCTTGGAAATGGAAAAAATGCACAATATTTTCAGCCAACATTGATGCATAGTTACTTCTTATGCCATAAATTGAACAAAATCAAATTGAACAAAATCAAAGACAAATCAAAACCCCCCATTTGACTGCAAAAAACCTGCAGGAAGATTTAGAAGACTCGGGAGTGGTGGTGCACCCGTCCACAAGACCTTCATGGAAGAGTCAGCAGAAGAAAACCTTACCTGTGTCCCCATCATAAAATCCAACGTCAGAAGTATGCAACAGAACATCTACAAAAGCCTGATGCGTTTTGGAAACAAGTGCTGTTGACTGATGCAGTTAAAATAGAACTCTTTGGCCACAATCAGCAAAGGCATGTTTGGAGAAAAAAATGGAGCAGCCTTTCATGAAAAGAACACCTTGCCAACTATTAAGCATGGGTGTGGATCTATCTTGCGTTTGGGTTGTGTTGCAGCCAGTGGCACAGGAAACATTGCATGGATGGAGGAAAGAATGGATTCCACTAAATACCAGTAAATTCTGGAAGCAAACATCACACCATCTGTAAAAAAAGCTGGAGCTGAAAAGAGGATGGCTTCTACAACAGGACAATGATCCTAAACATGCCTCAAAATCGAATATGGAATACCTCAAGAGACGCAAGCTGAAGGTTTTGGAATGGCTATCACAGTCCCCTGATTTAAACATCATTGAAAATTTGTGGGTAGATCTTAAAAAAGCTGTGCATACAACCCAACCAAAGAATATTACAGAACTAGAAGCCTTTTGCAAGGAAAAATGGGAGAAATTCCCAAGAACAAGAATTGAAAGACTTTTAGCTGGAAGTGTTTGTAAGCTGTGATATCTGCCAGAGGAGGTGTTACTAAGCACTGATTATGTTGGGTGCCCAAACCTTTGCCCAGTGCAACAATAATGTTTTTATTTTTTTATCTTTGTTTAATTTATGACATTAAAAGTATCTATGCACCAATGTTTGCTGAAAAATATTGTGCATTTTTAACTGTATTAACATATTTTCAATTAAAAAATCACCAAAATCTGTTATGTATCAAGGAGTGCCCAAACTTTTGCATAAGATGGTGTATATAAAATTTACAGAATGAATATATATTACTGTTGGTATATCCAGTAACTAATAACAAAATGTCAAAGACCTAGAAAGTAGGCAAGCACATAATTGGACTTTTAAATATTTTTTAAAGTTTATCTGCTAGATTTTGAAAATGTTATGAAAATGTTAGAAAATGTTAGATTATGAAATGTATGATTTGTCTTTTACCTTTATACAGACTTAGCATAATAGTCTGACTTGTATTTCAGACCAAGCCAACAACTGTGGAGGTGTTGGAAGGCCTTGACAAGGTAAGAAGTAATCTACCTCCAAGTCCACAGACCTCATTACTTTTAGAGAACTCCAATCTCACTGATGCAACATTTATCTGTACGGATAATATGAATAGCTCAAAAATTTCTGTAAAAGATTTTCCTACATGGAGGGAGATATGATCTTGTAGAACTATACAATTCACTACAATACTCAATAGACATTGGCAGAATCAACCTTGCAGTTATTATTAGACTGATAGACATGTGTTGCTGTGTTTGCCTTTGCTCTTTTCAGAGCACTTCTTTGGCTCACACTCTTTGGGATCGTTCTTGGATATCTTTGGAACGAGGTTATTTAAAACCACTTACGATAGTCCTTGAGAAGTCATTCTCACCAAGAAAGACTGTTTGAATTAGCATTTTAAATGGCTGAAATCCATTAAAGTAAAATCATTCACCACTGAAAAGCTCAAGTCATATTATGCAACAATTAGTTCAGGTCTACTAATTTGATTGGAAGGGTGGCTTTCCAAAAATGCTTATATTTAGTATAACCAGACTGGTATGTTTTGCTGTTTGTGGATTGCCACTTGTCTGTGTTTACTATGTATAATTCAGCTTCCTAGTTGGAATATTTTACTACAATAGTGCTTGCTATATGACAAACAATACCTTTCAGGAATGAAAATTTCAATCTAAAATAAGAAATCTTGTCAGTCTGACCTTATAATGAATAAAGAAGGGAAGATAATTTCATCAGATGCAACTTTTAATAGGAATGTACTAATTAATGTCAGCTAGCTAGCCAGGTTGCTGATTGACTTCAGTTAAATGCTCTTTTAGGTCTGCTTCTAGCCATGGTATCAGTATTTTGTCATATGTGAGTCAGGCAAATAGTAAATTAAATTATTCTTTTCTTCATTTAACATGTATTCCAGGAAGAGGACCCCATAGTCAGAGTGGTCAAAACATGGTGCGCATGCATCAAACAGACAGTGTGTTACATTTGATGTTTACTGTTCTTTTTTTCTTTTTTTCTAGATCTTTGTAATTCAGCGATTATGTACAATTCAAGTATTCAATTTAGTTTTATTTGTGTAGTGCTTTTTATGGTGTACTTTGGTGAAGATTGTAGATTGTGCAGTACTGACCTTCTCGAGTGCTGCACATTGCTTTCATAATTATTATATACATTGCCATTCAGCATGCTGCTACTTGGGTTCTAGTTTTTCCCCTTTTTATTTTTATTTATTTATATATTTTTAGGATATCCATATCCTTGAGGAGCACAGAGAAAAGAATCAGAAACAACTGAAGTTATGGGTCTACAGATTGCTTCTATATTCAATCCTTCTTTACCTGTTAGCCTGCATTGTTGTTTATATGTGGTACATCCCTGAACAGCTAATGGGGAAACTAATATTGACTTCACCATTTTTAATATTTCCACTGCTGTAAGTATATCTTAGTTTCTCTCTCTCTCATGTATGTACAGTATGTTTTATATGAATATGTAAAACAAACACACACACACAAATGTTTTGCATTCATGTACCAAGACCCCAAAATACATTCAGCTAAAGTTTTGTAGCCCCTGCTGGTTTTATTTTTAGAAATAGTTCCTTGCTGTTCATAGCTTATTTTTGTACATTTATTATCAGATGCAAAAGAAATGCATGCTGCTTTTTCCCCCCTTTTTTTGCTCAGCTTTTACCTTTCTGAATGATCTGTTCTGATCTGGTGTGATCTGGTTACTTTAAAACTTAAGTTTTAAGCAAATGGGATGGATTGTTTTTCAATTTGTTAACTTTTACATTTATAATGTTTATCCTGATAATGCTTATAATATATATTTTTCCATCCACAGTGTATGGCTTCTTAGAAAACTGTTGATTATGTTGTATACAAGAAGGACAGAAAGAAATGGTAAAATAATCACATCAGTTCACATGGTTCTTAAATATTTTTACAAAAAATGTCACCCACTTTAAATTTAGTCATTTAATTTTCAGGCTGCATGTTTTATTTTCTACTATAACAATCCTGTATGTTTCAGTTGAAAAATTAGAAGAACTGAAATCTGAAAAAAAGAAAATAGTAAGTATTCCTTTGGATTGTCTATTGTTTCTGAATGGTGCATTCTGATGATTAATTGTAGACTATTTGGCCAGGGAGGCCATTGCTCCTTGCACTTTCATACCTGTGTAGAACATTTAAAATCTAGTTATTTTGTGAGGGGTCAAACTAGAGTGCACACCTTCTCAGAAATGTCAGACATCTTTGCACCTGTAATGTGAGCGTTAACCTTAAATGCTAATGTGCTGGCTTTGCCCTTGTAGGCCATTCAGCTTTACTTTTGACAGTAGGCTAACACCATGCTAATGCTAAAACAAGAGCATCCCTTCTCTGTACAGTTATTAAGCTTCTGCTCTTAGAAAGAAGAGAAAATTCTTCTTCAAATAAATAATCTAAAATCAATGCAGACAATGGTTAATTGCACAGACCTAACTTGGCAAAATGCTTGGCCAATGCTTGTCTTTAAATTAATAGTGTTTAGTGCTCGGAGGAAATAAATCTGAGAAATTGCTTGTCATCTGCTGTCATGTGTAATAACTTTCAATAATTACAGTTGATGGATTTTTACACTCTCCATTATCAGAATAGATCTTGTAATTATTCTTTTTAGTTAATCTAAATAATTAGCACGATTTGCTCTTTTTCTAAAATGAGTTTTAAAATGAAGTTAAATAGAATAAAATTGAACATAAAAACTCCATAAGCTTTCCTTACCATCAACAGCACATTTGTAGTCCCTTTATACATCGCTAGGAATCAATTTCTACTTCTGTCAATGAGATATAAAAAAAAAAATGCTGTTCTAGATTGCTGTCATTTTTGTGCTGTACATGTATTATGTTCATTATAAACTGGTTTATATATATTTTCTAGCTTGAGCAAGTTATGGAAACAGAAACCTACAAAAATGCCAAATTAATATTAGAGCGGTTTGATCCAGATTCTAAAAAAAAGATTGTAAGTATTCTAGCAGAATCGACAGATTGCAAATATATTGGATTACCTAAAGAATTTGGAATCAAGTTCTTGGCTTTTGCAGGAGCTGGATGCTACACCGATCGGACCCCCTGTAACCCCTAGGCAAGGTCAAGGTTAGGAGAAAACATATGTACTGCGATTGTAATCAAAACTTGTTTTGATTGTCTGCTTCAATAAGCACACACTTTGGACGTTTTTTCCCCCTACTTTCCCAGAGCTCCGTCAGAGGCATATGACTCCTCGCCCTCCTGTTCCTGTGACTCCACACCTAGCAGTAGCAGCACGTCCTCCTCCTGGGCCAACTGCCCCTCCTGGCCCAACTGCCACTCCTGCCCTGATCTCAGCGCCTGGTGGTCCTCCAGAGAGAAACCTGTTTACTTCTGCCCAGCACCATATCATGCTGAGGAGAAATGCTACCCCTACAGGCTCCCCAGCTTCTGGTGTGGGTGAGTGATGCGCACTTTTTGGGTTTACTCTTTTTAATAAAATCACTAGGTTAAGTTGGAGAAACTGAATCTATGAAACTCCATCACAATGCTTTGAATACATGTTTTCTTTCATATAAAATTGTTTAATTAAAATATGTATACACTTATTGGCCAGCTTAATAGTAATAAAAATAAAAGATTTTACTGATTCATGTAACAGTAGCACTGCTTAAAAACATGCAGTACCAAAAAAAATAAATAAACTAAAAGAAATGCTGTTAACAAGAACATCAGCATGTACATGCCAGATTTCAGACTTGGAATGTAGCAGGGTTGTTGGTGCAGGACAGGTTGGAGTCTGGGTTCCAAAAACTGCCAATATTCTGCAATTTTCATGCACAACACTCTGCTGTGTCATTATTGCTGTATGTGGGTAATGTTTATGTTTCATATGTGCTACTTTGAGTTTTAACATTTCTTCATATAATTAATCACCTCAGTAAATTTAAATAAAGTTTAGGTAGACTGTAAAAAGTAAATTTTCTTTCTTTTTTTTATTTTTAAGGAAACTGTGTAATACAGTATTACAGTGTGATTTATTCCTCGTTGTTATCATTATCTGCCAGAGATGATTGACAGTTTCCTAACAGCAATATCCTTTTTTTTCTTCTTTTTTCTTTCTTCTCCCTTAATGCGGGAAGAGAATTGTCATCAGTACTTGAGGGTGAACCCATCCAAGCAAAATTATTTTTGTAAGGAATTGCTAGTAAAAGCAATTTGATATGAAAGTCACCACAGAGATTCCATATGCTTGTAAATTAATAAGCAGCAGGATACCAAGACTTTGCCAAGTCTGGTAGAAATGACCAGTCATCTCACTATGATCTCTCTTCATGTTAAATTATATTAATTAGAGATGAGGATCACAGCAGGTTTGCAGTTATCTATAGGGAGGACTATTTCTGAATCATTATTAAAATCTGTCGCTGCCATCTATTTATCATGGCCACCTGCTTGCTGCAGAGGCCTGCAGGTATATCTATAAACTGGTTCATGGTCTGAAAGGCCTGCATGTGCATTCTTGGATGGTTTGTTTGTAACCATTTTTGTACCTGCCCACAGGAATGCATCCTCCTGGCCCACCCCTGCCACGGCCTGTCCTCCCTCGTGATAGAGGAACTTTGGACAAGCTTGTTGAATACCTAGTAGGTGATGGGCCCCAGAATAGGTAAATATCCAGAATCTTAAACCTTTGGCAATATCCATGCATAACAAAGGCAGCAGCATAGAAAATGGGCATTTCAATGTGAGCTTAAGATTTTAGGCAACGATCAGTGAAACAGTTGATCATGTTGGAAAATGGGTTGTTTAAGAGATGCAACAACTTGAGCCAAACTTAACTTTATGCCACTGATAAAGTGGTTTAGTAACTACTCATGGGATTGGCAGTGAATGTTTTTCCCCACACACATTAGCCATGTTCTGTGGGGGTCTGCATATTCCTGTCTACACAGACATGCTAGGAGTAAATAGATACCATTGGTTTTATGATGAAATGCATGCTCTAAAATTTGTAAAACATTTGCGCAAGTAAGACTTAAATTACACAGTTATAATAATTTACATTTACACTAGAAGCTGTAAAAGCAACAAACTCACCTCACGTTGGGGTAAGAAGGAAAGTGCATGAAGCAATGTACCCATAATGCATTGTGCCCACTGTACAAGCCTCTGGAAGCAGCAGATCTGGGGCTGCTTTGGTTAAATAACAAGATTAAAGATTCCTGGCTATAGAACAGTCCTCCTTCAGATAAATCAAAAGTCCAACCTTACTGATAATCTGAAATTTCTTTGGAATGTTGATGTGTAAGCACGATTAATTTTGTATATTAAAATCTGCAAATAAGGAAATGCATATTGCTCATAATAGTGGCAACAGATTTTGGTACATACAATTATTTTTATTATAAAACTACGAGTGTCTCTCTTATCATTAATGCTGGTCTATATACTTGTAGCTCCTGGGCCTGTTTACCATGTGTTGTTGGGAATGATTGGTTTGATTTGCTCAATTTCCTGTTTCATTTCTGTACAGAAATGGTTATATGCGTCTCCCCTTGTAGTAAATAATTGTCTTGTCCTCAGTGCAGGGTGGGTTAGCAGTTACTGTACATAAATGACAAGTAAAAAGGGATTTTTCATGTTGTACTCTAAACTAATCTGGATTCTTAGTGATTGAAAGTTCTTGCTGACTTCCTTGTCAACACATGATTCATGCATGCAAAATTAAGCAACTGGTATTTTCCTTTAAGTAAGTTTATGGCCTTTTGTGAAAAGTACCTTACAACACAATAAGTCATGTTGAAAGCATGAATTGGTCTTTGGTCTCCGAATTGGTTGTTCCATAGTGAGCAAGCGTCTTGTCAGCAGACCTGCTTTTAATAAATTAATATCTGCTTTAATAAATTCTTTTTCTTTTGCAGATATGCCCTAGTATGCCAGCAGTGTCTATCTCATAATGGCATGGCATTAAAGGAGGAATTTGAATATATTGGTAAGATTTAGAGGGACATGGGACAACTTGTCAGTCTTGATCAAACTTGTCTTTATTCCTCTCTGACACTTGGCAGCTCCGTATATTATGGACCTCATAGATGGGCCTCCTCTAGTGTTTCAAGTTTAGCATTTTGATTGCAGTAACAGATTAAATATGCCAAACAAGTATATCTTCACACACACACATTTGACAATTTTTTTTCATATGCATGTCCTTAAGTGCATGCTTTTATTTTCATAATACATCAATTTGCCAATGGATAATTGGAATGAGCAGTGTGTTATGGCTGCTCTTTTTCAGCATTCAGATGTGCTTACTGCTACTTCCTGAATCCTGCCCGGAAGACACGACCCCAGGCTCCACATCTACCTGAATTTAGTGAAGCCAAGACAAACCTAGGACCACCTGCTGTTGCTATGGAGACGGACCAAAATGCACCCACTTCTTCTCCAGGTACTGGTCACATAGTCACAGCGTAACGTTATGTTTTGCCTATGTCTGCTATCCTTACTACTTTGTTAATCTCAGGCATCCTAATTGGCTTTCGGCTCTTCTGTGTATAAACACGAATCAAGTTTCAGTAGGAAACAAACTTTTAACCACAGTAGACGGTTACCTTTTTTGACATCACTAGATTGAAAAATATATATATTTGTACAGATATATATTTATGTCCAACAAATGAATGTAAATTTATAGTTAGCATCACATTGATCAGCAGCTAGCTACAAAATTCTAACAACTGCTTAGAAAGATTCTCATTCATCAATCTTTGAGTAAAATTGTGCAAGTTAGCTCAGAAAGAACATTGAATAGAACATTGGACTGATTGGAAGTTTGAGGGTTCAAATCCCAGCAGCGGTAATGTATAAAAAGTGGAGAACCTCATACTTATCTGTTAAATGTCCTTAATGTAATGTAAATATTTATATAAGCCTAACTAAACTAAAAATGTACATCATGTTACTATACATTTATGTTTAAATTCCCCTTAAAAACTTCATTTAAAAAGGTGGTGTTCGGAGAGCAGAAGGTGCAGAATAGCTTAAAAAAAATAAAAAGTGGGTGGGGCAAAAAGTTTCAGCATAGTCACAGCAACTGAAATGGCCAAAATATGGAAGGAGATTTTGGAGGTTATTTTTATTTTGTTCAAGGAAGAAAAAAGGGAACAGAGAAAAAAGAAAATGGTGCTTATTGACAGTCTCTGAGCTGCTTGGCGGCCCCAAACCATGATGAAGTTTTCTGAAATTGACTGTGAATGGATTATATCTTCAGAGAAAAAAAGTAATACTGGTCTGTAAATATCTTTTGCCTCTGGATTATCATTTGCCAACCCCTACTGTAATATAAATTGTCATTTACCTATATAAAATTATTGGTCTGATAATATTTGTGTTTAAATACACAAAAATGTTAAAATATAAATGTTTTTGTTTGAATTTGAAATCTTTTCCATCATTTCTCCCTAGCTGAGTCACTTGCCTCTTTTGTCCCACCAGCCAGCTCTCCCATATCATACAACAAGTGCCAACCAGGAACAGTGAAGGCTAACAACTGAAGCCAGCCAGCCGCATCTTTTCAAACTGCTACATTGCAGGGCAGTTTAACACTTAACAAGCTATCTGTCCCCTTCTTTGTACTGTTTGAGCACACAGACATTACAATTGGATAGTTTTGACTGGATAAACCACTCCTTGGTCTATGAGTCTACTGGTTGTGTTGCTTAGCTTTTGCCCATCCTTTTTCTTCTACAGTGAGAATTGTATCATGTAGTGAATAATTCCCCTTAGCCCATTGTCTCTAAAGTCACTTTACCTTGTGCTGTTGTTTAATTTGAGAGCAGATCTACTCTGTGACTCGGAGAACTTGGATCTCTTTACTCCTACAGTTATGCATTGTATGTTGAGGTGTTCCCTCTTTTCTGTAGAGATTACGAGGTCTCGCTCTTTATTTAATTACATAATTTTAATATGCATCACTTGTTTTGTTTGGCAGAGGATAAATCTGGGTCCATTGGTCCTGTAGAGGAAGAAAAGTCAAGTGAGCATCCGGCAGAAAACCAAGCAGAGAATTCAGGACCTGTAGAACCAGTCACCACTCTCTCGGACCTTGCTGACAAATCAGACAACGAACAAGATGTGTCTGCTATGGAGGTGGAATAAATAATATCTGTGAATGTAACCAGTCCCCCTGGAAAGTTGTGCATTATGTAATGCATACCTAATGCGTTTTGAGTACCTAAAAGGTTTAAATATTTGATTTAGCCTAGTTTACCTATACATTTCTTATTTTTCTTTTTTTAACTGGAATCTGAAAGTTGAAAGAGTAATGCATATCATGTGCTTAAAAAAAACTATAGTTTGTTTTCACATACACAGTACTGTGCAAAAGTTTTAAGAGCCATATTATCTGGAGTACAAATTTTGTTATACAAGTTTATGATGTCTGCATTATGATGTTCAAGACCATTCCCTACAAAGGTGTGCTAAAATTAATGAATAAATAACATTATAGAAAAATATTTCTTTCTTTCCCCCCAATCTGAAAACTGGTCTGTCATGTAATATATCGCTTTCTTTACAGAATAATATTTGCATGCCTGTAAAGAAAGCGATATATTACATGACAGACCAGTTTTCAGATGGGGGGGAAAAAATCAATAATGTAAACTTCTGGATTTTGCATGTAAATAGAAAGGAGCGAGTGTGACAAAGTTAACAAAAGAATCTATATTTTTCTATAAAGTTATTTATTCATTAATTTTAGTGCATCTTTGTAGATAATGGTCTTATACATAATAATGCAGACATAATAAACTTGTACTACAGATAATATGGCGCCTAAGACTTTTGCACAGTAGTGTGTGTGTGTGTGTGTGTGTGTGTGTGTGTGTGTGTGTGTGTGTGTGTGTGTGTTTTGTTTGTTTTATGTTGAAGTACCATTAAATCAGCAACAGTTTGACAGTTTATATCTATTAAGAATGCACTTTTGTCTGTCGTTAATTTAAAGAGTTTTTTCTTATGGAGAATAACTCCTCAGTTAGTACCCCTTTATTTAAAAAAGGAGAAATGCATGAGTTTATAACTACTGTTTATAACTGAATGTATTAACTCGTTTCACCATACGATATTGCAAAACGTCTGCTCTATTGTGAGAAATGTTTGATATTTACGGATGTTTACAATTTAAGTGCCGTTTTTGAAGGTATGTAGTAGGTTATATTTTCTACGTACCTGCAGTGAGATGAGTTTCATGTTTACACATATTAAGCTAGTTATTAAAAGAAATCCACAGCTATTTATTTACCTATAGAATCTGAACATAGAGCAGTATTGTGTGCTGTATGTATGTGGTGTTCTATTTAAGATTTCTGTAAAGAATAAATAGAAATGATTTAATTGCAACATATGATTTTTTGGCCCTGCCTTTTCACAAATAAAACTAGTTTTACATATGCCCTTAAGGTTTTTAAAAATTTATTTATTTAATTTTAACTAGAGCATTAGTATAATCTTCCAATGGCTTTATGATTTTAATGTTTATGTGGCTTTTGTATACATTGTTTCACATTGTGAGATCACCTTATTACCTTTGCACAAGGGGAAATGTTAAGCTTGCTAAAAGATGTGTGGTTTGTTGTGAGAAATTAGGGGTCAGTCACTCTGCCCAGTTGAATACTTAACTGAACCTGCATTTCTAGAGAGGAAAAAGCATGTGTCCTCTAAAGAAATTGGTTGTTAGGGCTGTTAGTGGGCTGCTTTATTGCTTACTCTCCTTCCTGTCGGTGTTCCAGCTATCTTGATATGGAAGGACATTGAAAGGAATCTGTTAAAACGCAGTCCATTTTCATTAGCTGGTCTATTTTGGCTTGTGATCATTTTATTTTATCTCATTGATCATTTCAGACAGTGTTAGATAATGGGACTGACACGCTAGCCCAACCCAGCTTGATTGCTTGACCCTCTTTTCATTTGCAACAAGAGAACGATCTCTACCCATGTTGCCCCCACTGACAAACACACACATTTCTGTTTTTCACTCTTGCACACTGGCTCTTAGGTTATCCTCCCACATTTGTCTTTGGGTTTTGATAATGCATGTTTACAGAGACATGACCCCCTGAGTGTGGCAATGCATCACTGTCAGCAGGACAGTAGCACCTGATTCCAGCGCACTCCATCTCAGCTTGACCCCTGACACTGACACAGGCAGTGGGGCGGGGGGGCGCAGCCTGTCAATAGGACGTTTGAACATTTACCAGCAACTGAGATGTAGATCAAATGTTTGTGTATAATCGTAGTTGAGGGCCTTTTGATTTCCTTTCAAAATTAAACACCTCACTTGATGATGCATGCTTTTATTCGTACGTTTTGTAGTTAATTGTATTTGAAATCATTTTGTGTAATAAACTATATAAAATTTACAGAATACAAACTACTAGAATTACTCCAGCATAGTTTCTTTCATATTTGCAATATTTTTCTTTAAAAATTACATTTTAAATGATTTCTGTCAAAAGTAGCTGGAGTAATTACACACACATCTAGTCTGATGCCATTTACTTTTGAGATCTGTACATGGATTTCATCTAGTAGTGCTACCTCATTTGTCTTTTCCCACTTTTGTCTTTTTCTTTTTGAAATGCATTGTTTTTGCCAGTTAAGAAGTCTCTTTCAAAACTCATTTAATGATATAAATTAAGGGAAAATATGTATAGCTTTTTTGCATTTTCATGAATATGCTTTCTGCAATCTTTGAACAATAAATGTTATGTTTGTGCATTTGTTTAAAGGAAGGGAGTTCTGGATGTTATTTTGAAATATTCTATGGTCAATCAGATTTTTCTTTCCTATCAGAAGATGATTTATTTCATACAGCCCACTGGCAGCTTCATAAATATTATCAGATATCACTACATGAACACTATATATGTGGAGTTAAACAGAAAAAAGGCCCTGTTTGTCTGTTCAGCAGAGGGATCCCATCAACGATGTGCTATCACATTGCCACTAATTGATTTTCGAGGATGACAAATGATGCAGTGGTCAGTGAATCTGAGGTTATTCAGTCATGAATGGGAGAATACAGCAAGGCTTGTTTAGAGTCCCGAGCTCTATAAAATGTTTATTTCTTACTTGTACAGTCTGTTCCACTTGACTCAAATTTATACTGATCTTTTATTTATGCCTTGAAAGAATGGCAAATAAGAAACATAAGTGTTCTTGATATTGTGTTTTGTCATATCTAGCAGCCAAAGATTGAAATCCTGAGAAACAATTTTCTGTTGAAATGAAAGAGCGTGGCCTTGTGAACCCTTGAGGAAAATAACAGCACTGGTCCAGACAGAATATGAAACCCTGAGGCAGAGAATAAGTAAAACAGACAAGAGCAGCCTCCATGTCACTTTTCCATTTGCCGCTTTTGAAAAAGAACATTTCAAACTTTGCCCTGTGTTAAAAAAAATGAAGACCTTGTCATTATCTTTATTTATGTACTCAAATCTAAAATAAATCCATACAGAAAAGTGCAAACCCACTTGGTGTTGCTTTTCTCATCTCAAGGTTGCTATGTGTACGTCCGTGGGTTTACCATTTTAGCATTTCCTATCAGCAGAGCATGTGCTGTTTCCTTGAGGAGGATATAAGAGAATAATATAAAATAATGAGATAAGTGTCACAAAAGCAATTAACATTCCCTCAATATTAGAGTTCACCACTGGATGATGACAACTGCATCATTATCAAAGCCATCGTAGTGCAATAGTGGCCCTGGGAGGCATTAAAATCGAATTAGAGAGTTATACAGGCATATGCTGCTGCAACGGCCCAAATGAGGAGACACTCTTCAAGCAGTTGATATCTAGCGATTAGTTCTTGGCTCCGTGGTCTTTAAATGCCACAAGACAAAGTTGAGTGCCATGAATTCATTTTACGAAAAGGTCATGAGGTGCCAAAAATATGTTGATTTGAATGGATTTACCGTTTAAACCACAAACCACATTTAGCAAAGCTGATTCCTATCTCTCCCTGCTCACTGGGGCCTGTCATAAATTGTTAAACAGGAACAATAAGCTTCTCTGGAGCAGAAAACCCATTCAACATGATGCTTTAGCTCAAATTGAAATTTGCTCTTCAAATATATTTAGAGGCATCATAACGTTTAGAAATGTCAGCACCTTATCACCCACAATGTTTATAAACACTTGCTAAATTCACCTTCAAAAGGGCACCAATCTTGGCGAGAACTGTGGCGAGGAAGCCCTATTACCCCGCCTCACTTTGGAGTTATTGAATAGGGTACTCATTTTCCAGAAAACTGTTGATATTGCATGAAAAGAGGATCCTCATGAAAGTGAAAAGATATATCGTGAAGTGGATTTTTCTATGCTGAGGAACCTTTAAGGTTCCTGTACACACAGTACTTCTGTATCACAAATGCATGTGCAATCGACCCAAGAGTTTCAAAAGTACAAAAAGTAGGTTTACTTGAAACAAACAGTGTCTGGTATACTGATAACTTTCATATTAATGAACAGCAAAGTTTTAAGTGCAAGCTGTTTCCAACAATCTTTTAAGTAAAATGAACAAATCAGAAGCGAGAGCAAGAACTTTGACCTTCATTATTCATATTTTCACATTAGAATTGGTTCCATAATCTGAAGAGGTTCTTGTTGTTTTAGGTTGTTTAGTAGACTTAGATAAAACTGCAACATGCTTAGAAATGTTACAAGTCGTCATAAGAGTTTTAATGAAAGAATGCGTCCATTGAACCACTATATTTTGGATGCACACACATGTTAATATAAAGATTTATTTACTCAATCCTTTAAAAAAATGTATTTAATAAACCATTTGTCTAACATGTTTTCCTCCTTTTTGAACAAATTGCTGCCTTTGATTTTATTCTACATCCATACTGGTATTCCAGTGTGACCCATCATTTCAAGCTATTAGGATGCACCGGCTAGTATTGTGTAGTATTGTGTTATCAAAATGAAGCTTATTAAACTTGAAATCTGAAACTCTGCTTTACTCAAAGAATGTAAAATGTGACTTAATACCATATTTGATGATCACAAATTATTGATTTACCCTGCAATGTTGTTTGAGAAGATTACAAAACAGTGTAACAAAACAGATTTACATAGCAGAACTGATTCTCATGTGGGTTTAATGATTATAACAGTAACTAAGCTCTGCTTAATTGTAACCTTAAAAATGTGATCCTATCAAAAAATTTGACCCATAATACTCCACATATACACACTCTACAATACTTACCCATAGCATTTACCCAAAGCAATGCATTGCCCATAAATTTAGACAAATAAATGTATGCCCACATGCTGTAACATGAGACTGATAGTGGTTTAGGCGTGAGCCAGCACACATGCTTAGTATATCTTGTTGAAATCATATGAAGCATCCTGAATTCTTCTGCCCCATTTTATGGCTTCATCTATTACCACTCTGTCATTGTTAATTGTCTTCTTTTTACCTCCGCAGGATTCTCCAAATTGGCCCTATCGAATGTGACAGGAGGAAGAGCATTAAGCATCTGACAAGATGATATCTAAGTTCAATTTCCTCCCCCTGCGCTGATATATACCTGCAGCACATCATTTTCCTTTCTGTCATAAAAAGCGCAATAAATCAGTGGTGCTTATGGAGGCATGGCAGAAAACAGGGCCTCTGGATTTGTGTCCCAAGCTCGGGCTATTAAAGAGCTGTAGTGCTCCTTCAAACAAAAATCATCAAACTTAATACTGCTGAGATTAGGGAGATTAAGAGAAAAATAACAGACAAGACTGTTAAAACACAAGGAATCTGTGTTTCAACTCAATAAAAACACAGCTTTTTCTTCCTCCCCCCAGTTGACACCATTATCCATCTGTTTGGCTGAAATTGCTGCATCATGGTATAAACCTGAGATACAAGTGACACATCCTCTAAAATAAAAGGGAACATTAACTGCTCTATCTTCCTGAGGCCCTGGGAGTCGCTGGATATAAGCTCACTCAAGTGTGGTGGCAGTTATTCTGTGTTTTACTAGACTGCAGACAATTATGCTTTGCTCCGCTCCCTCTGAAGACAAACTGCCAGGGCCTCAGCTGAAATGATTTCAAATAGATTTTCCAAAATGTCTGTAGCTTGATTGCTTCCATATATTATTTCTCTTAAATGGACAGAAAGAGTTTGCAGAAAGCAAGTATATCTACAAATCAATCAGGACACTGCTTAGAAAAAAAAAGGATCAAATAATCAGATCACACAGTGCATGTGTGTGTGTGTGTGTGTGTGTGTGTGTGTGTGTGTGTGTGTGTGTGTGTGTGTGTGTGTGTGTGTGTGTATGTGCATGTTTGTTTTTAGCACTCTGTGAGGACCTACATGACTAAAAGATTTTATAATGATAATGACACTGTCAAATCTTACTATCACCCAGTTCTCACAAATTATTATTATTATTATTATTATTATTATTATCAACAACAATGCTACTACATATACTACTACTACTACTACTACTACTACTACTACTACTAATAATAATAATAATAATAATAATAATTTAAATACATTTTAATAAATATAGTTGTGTCTAATGTAGTCTTTTTGTTACTGAAGTTAGATTTAAGTGTAGGCGTGAAATAATAATTTCCCTTTTTTTTTTGCACATTTCCACATGCTTCTTGGGTATTCTGTGGGTACTCCAGTTTCGCCAGTCCAAAGACTTTCACTGTAGGTTGATTAGCATTTCAAAATTGCCTGTAGCAGATGCAGATGTGTGTGTGTGTGTGTGTGTGTGTGTGTGTGTGTGTGTGTGTGTGTGTGTGTGTGTGTGTGTGTGTGTGTGTGTGTGTGTGTGTGTGTGTGTGTGTGTGTTGGAGTACTCAGCAAGATATCAGAAGTTATTGCATGCAACCATCACAGAATGATTAGTTAAGATAGATAGATAGATAGATAGATAGATAGATAGATAGATAGATAGATGTTGTCCTTATGTCCTGTTAAAGCCACAGGACCACACATTCGCTCTCAGTGTTCTGGCAGTTAATTTCATAACATTTATTTGAATAATCTTTGGACAATTGTGAAGCATACGTTCATTTAAATTAATTGTTGCCAAATGTTTACAATAAAATGCATAAGAGAAAACTTACATAGCTCATGACATAAACTTTCTTCTACTCAATAAGAATAACTGCTGATTCAATATTATTAAGAGCATTGTATTGTAAGTAACTTTACATTTAAAAACTTTTTAAGTTTGATTTATTTTGCTACTCAATGTAAAACTTTTTCCTATTGTTTGTCTAGACAGGGCTATGAAGAGAATAACAAGTGTACTGCTCTGTATTCGTACCGTCTATTGGTTCATATATCAACAACAAAAATAGTCCAGGCTGTTGCCCTCAGTTGAGAGTATGGCACAAACAGTAGTGTGGGTAAGGGTCTGCTCTTCAGACACACATGCACACACCCATGCAGACAAACAGTGATGGTACTGAATACCAAGCCTGGCAATAGCCCCCTATTCCAACCAGAGAGATGTGATTACAGCACGGAGCTGCGATTCAGCATTATGGTCATACACATTTATTACATTGACTCTAGGTACCTAATACAACCATGCATAACTCCATCCATCTCTGTTTCGTTCAGGAGATGAGATAAACATATGAAAAGAAAAAAAAGTGTCACAATCGTGCATAAATTGTGCTGAATTGTAACAATGGCTAAATTAAAGAATTGCTTGACTGGTTTTCATTGCCTAAATATGAAGATTAAATTTTTATGCCTCTTTATCATATGTTTGTCTTCCCCTATGCCTCTCTCCCTGCACTATTTTGAATTTGTGCCAGTATACAAATGAGGCAATTATCTTTATTAATTTGAGAAGCACATAATCTAGACATGAGGTTAAAACTAGATGAAGGAATGACAGCATTGATAGTTAAGAGTGAAAAGAGGGCTGTAGCCGTTGCTTAAAAGAGCGAGTACCTGTTTTGAAAATCTCTGTATTGATCGCTCTTCCTCAATTAAAGCTCCCATTTACATATTCACCTTAATATTCTGAGTAGCATTTGGTGAAATCTAGGCACGCATCCAGGGAAGTAACCATCAGAGTTTTCCGCACACATAAGCATGTATTATATCATTTGTAGGCATGGGAAGCTCTTTCAGGCAAGTCAAAATAAAAAAGCATTTCAGTATGATTGTTTGTAAAGTGCTTTATTATTGAGGTGTATTTTATTCTATATCCATGTTATACTACTGGTGCCAGAAAAAAAAACGAAACAGCTTTAAATGAAGACAATGTATAAGCACTTTGCCACAGTATAGTACATTTTGGTTTTGAGTCATTCTCCTGTTTTTGTAGATTGCAAACCGATAAAAAAAAAGTGTTGTTGTGTCTGAAAGCAGTCTCTAAGTCATCATTATTGCTACGCTGGGCATGGGCTGCTGCTCTGGGTGGAAAGGGAGCTGATGGTGTGAGACCACAGTACAGCTGCACAATGTTGTGCTCATTTCACCTCTTATACGATCTGTTATCCACAAGGCCAAAGCTCAGGTAGCCCACATCCAGTAAAACACTTCAGCACTGCTTGTCCTGTCCTTGACTCCTAATGTGGTAGACTGCAGCTCTTTCACTCTGTAAAAATCAGCTCAATTCATATCTAAAATGTATATTATATTGCAAAATAAACATCTCCTTTTTGCATTTCAGGTTCATTTCACATTAAGAAATATATGTGACCGGTGGTTTAGTTGCTACATTAGCAGCATATGTCACTCAGTAACACAATAATCCTTCTGTGGGCACAAGCTAAATGCTCTAGTTGTGGAGGATGTAAACATTCACCACATACTAATAGTGGGGAATATTCACCAGGTAGTCCTTTCTTATGCTGGTGAATTCTCCATGGCTGGGTATAATTAATAGCTTTCCAGTCTACAAGGCCATAATGCTCATCAGTTATTAATTAGAAATTCATTTTACTGAATAAATAACACTGATGATTGATGATGAAACTTGTAATTGGGCTCTGAGAGCAATTCTCTGGGGAAAAGCATCTTAGAGAAAGAAAACCACTGTTACAGGAGCAACACAGTCAAATAAGGAATTGCTCTGTTATGCTTGCAGAGGGTAGACCTCCGATAAGTAATACAAGTTGATCAAAGATCTATCAAAGTTCATTTGGTCGAGTTCACTTACAAAGAAATGCTAAGGAGAATTTAATTAAGTCACTCAAAAATGTGTTACCAAGAAGTGGAGATTTTTATGCTTCACCTTTACTTCAGGATCTAGCAAGATATTCTTATATATTTAAGTTGTGAGAAATAATCCTGAACAATATACAATGTATGAATAAATATACACCTGAAATTACTTATATCTGGACTGATAATTTGTTTGTAATGCAAGCTATAAGATTTTGGATCTATTTTATTTTTCTCTCTCTGATTAGTGTGTTCAAACTGTTTACTTATAGAATTAGTAATATTTCATCAAAGGGATCAGCATGAGAGCTGAATATACATTTGCTTATTGGGACACAAATTTATATCTTTTGTAATAAGTGGAAAAACACATTTGAATAGTAATTTTTTTTCTTTCTCTTTTTTTTGACATGTAGGATAGATTTTCCCCCCTATTAGGGCAATATTACATAGCTACATACATACATACATAGCTGACTGCTATAATCTGATGAAAGGCTATCAGCAATACGTGCAGTCTGTTGCTGAGTCTGTTGTTTGGACTGTGTTCCGTAAACATCTTTACATGCAGTGGCTCTTATCGCCAACATCACTCCTCATCAGTGATGGGTTACTTTAGAAACCATATACTGTATGTGAGTCAAGGACAATGTGATATAAACCTATAAGGTTTCTGTATGAATCTGTGGTATCATATTTTTCACCAGTGGAAGGGAACAAGGCAGGTGAATAAAATCACTAAAGTGAAATTGTGATGTTATGGCCTTCATCTTCACCGGTGCAATTTTTGTGAAAGCCACTGGAAATTTTTGAACAGACCATTGTAAAGAGACATATGATCTTAATGTTGCTGTCTAATTCCATGGGATCAATTGAGCTACTCTCAATGTGATTTTATTTTCATGTATTTCACATCAATATTTGCAACAAAGGCTGAGGTGAAAACAATAGCATCAAGGAACTGTATAGTTAATCGCAGAAACTGCATGGTTGCTAAGCTACTGACTCTCCTGGGGCCGTGCACTATACAGCACAGTCTTCTTAAATGACGGAGGGGAACGGTGAAAACTCCAGCCTTCTGTGGCTCACTATTGATTTTACACAGAAGATCCAAGCACTCATGATAGGCTTTTGATATATTTTCCTGCTGTAGTGGGTCCCTTGGAACTTTGCAAGAAAAATATCTGTCAATATGCTCCTATTATGATCTCTTGATCTGTGGCCATAAAAACCTTAAGCGATGGCCCTTATTGCAAAATAATGGGTTAGACTATTCAATAACAAGTGCTGTTGCAATTTAGGATTTTTCAAAGTATTGTTTTGTCAGAAAGCAGAATAACCCTCTGCGGCCTTTTCTCACAATGCTCAGAGCCTAATTAGTTTGATTGACTTGCAAGAGAGAGGGATCAGCTGTGACATCACAGGCTTCAGTAATAAATACCGGCTGATGGGCCAGTCTCATCCTGGTGGCCGTCACCACCTCCCTCACCTGTCACACTCAGCCGCCTGCATCAGCCCCCTACAGACTGGTGCATAGCACTCGCTGCCCTATTAGCAATTTATAATGGTGATCAAGAAGTAGTCAGCAGCGAATCAAGACTACTGTCTCCCCTTGGTGCTAATTGGGCTGTGTACTTTTCTGATAAATGGCTTGTGACTAGCGTGAGGTCCCTTGGATTTTACAGCTTCTAATGGGCCACGATAACTAGATTTACTAACAGATACCGGGTCAAGGAATGGAGATGGGGTGCAAAAAACGTTAATTAATATCAATAATGGCCAATTATTAGTTTGACAGAAGGATCCAAGCTAAGTGTGTGCTCTAATGACTCTGAGCTATGTTGAAGGGAAACATTGGCAAATTAGCATAACAGTGTATGCACACTGCATGGAGGTGCCTAGCAAACATCTGCTGTGTTAGAAATTCAAATACGCTCCCTGTTAGTGGTGTTGGATGTAGTCGCATAATCAGCCATTCTTCGTCGGCCATTTTGACGGCACTAACAATGCCCTAGTGACTGGTTGGTGCCGCCCCTCTGGGCCTTCCAATCAAGAGTGGCCTCATGCAGACCCCGGCCGTAACCGTAACAACAGCTGAGTTAAAGAGCACTTCAGGGACAGGCTTTGTGTCACAGGCACTAATCCTCTTCTACCATTACACTGCCTTTTATTAGGACTAACGTTTAAACAGACGGCCTTTAATCAAATTTAAACATGCTCTTGGAGGTTGAATGGAAGTGTAAATGACATATTAATTGACACCCTATTCTCCTTTTGGTTCATTCTGCCTCTTTGCTGAACAAACAGTTCAGCTTTGCTTTGTGTAATTAATCATACAAGGTGGATTATATCATATTAGTCAATACATTGTGCATCAATAATGGACTGATACTATGCTCTAATATACAAAAGTTTATTTATTCAATAGCACTGGAATTAGATATTTAACTGCTACTTTAGCAGGCCACAGAGGACCAAACACAGTGTGTAAACTGTCCCCTAATACTGTCCAATATATTGCAGCCTTAGGCCAGCACTTTCAAATTAACACTGTAGTCACTAACTTAAATAATGTGCTTTTATACGAGTGTCTGGTTAATCTATTGTAGTGTGGCAGCAGTGTGACCGTATTGACCAAATTGGACCATATGACAAGCGGTGTACATGTCAGAGACTAGGAGGAGTAGTGAGTCCCAGAGGGCTGGCTTTGGAGGGCCAAAAGCTTGGCCCAGCTGTAGGAAACCTGCTCTCCTACTACTACACACAGCTGCAAACACTGTAAAAGGTTGGTGGGCCAAACGATGAGCCTGATATACTGCACACAGTGTCTTCTTTTGAATGGAGGTCAAACTGAAATCACTGTATTTTATCTCACCACAGTGTTTAAACAGACATCAAAGAAATAAATGTAATGCAATTCCTGACACATATTATTTTTGTGTGAAGAAATGTATAGACATTCGAAAGGAGAAAGAGATTTTTATTCCACAGGATTTTTCTTCTACCTTTATTGTGTTTTCTCTAAACCAATAAAATTCTCTATTTCACAGCCCAGTGTTCCATATGAAGCGACTGCATGGGCTGCAGTCGTACTTCCCATTCGTTTGTCTAGTGCAAGAAAATATATATATATATATATATACTGCAACCGAACACTACGCTGTATTTGAAATTTGGATGTTTACTTACGGAAATATTGCAATACTTCTAAATAGCTTTTTTATTTTTATTTATTATGGTGTGGAATTTAACCTGGTATGAAAAATACCTAGCTATGCAATCCACTATACCTTTTATATAAACTTACATACAAATGAAAAGAAAATAAACTTCTTCTTTGTTTTGAAAGTGTTCTCAGTTTGTGAATATTTTTGGATAACTGAAATGAAAAAATGTTTTATGAAATACAACAGCACAGCTTTATAAGAAGTATTTTAGTGTAATAAGCCTGATTAATTTTTGTTTAAATGAATTATGTTTCAAAGAAACAAACGTGAAATTATTATACCTAGCGGAAAATAGGGTGTCTTATATAAGCTGAGATATTCATGGCAATACCTGTCTAGTTCTGCTATTTCAAACAACATGCATCTAATATTAAAATGACACAAGCGTTCATTTCTCTTGTTCCCTTCCCCCTTCTTTGTCTTCTCAGTGAACATGGCTTGCCATTTAGCCTGTGTAATTACTCTCTGAGAAGAACAGATCTAAAGCAGACTGAATGTCCTTTTGCTGTAGCAGAGCACGAGGTCATGCTGCATGTCTGAGAACTCAGCCTGTATTATCAGATCACTATCATCTTCTGCCTGTAACAGTGTGTTCAGCTGGCATGGAGACTTACGTGTGTGCGTGTGTGTGACCTTCTCGTGAACACTCTCTGCATGTAGTATGCGGAGGTGGTGTGTCATGTCTGAGCAGGGCAACGAGGTCCCTGTGCTTTGTGGTTGGAGTGTCCTGAACTGAGCTCAGCTCAGCAGGGGAGAGCTGCTCCACCAAATGGACATGCAGCACTTCCCCTTGAGGGCAAATCTGACAATACATATCTGCATATCCACCAGTGTGTTTTATGCAGCATGAAACCCTCTGACATAAAATGGGCTTATGAAAGATTCCACCTCTGCTGTGCTTCAAATGGCGCTGAAGTGACTGACAGGTGGAGGATAGGGCATCCTAGTGTTGTGGACAGTATGTGTAGGCCAAAGCCAAATTGGATAGCTATTTAATTATTAATGTATGTTTATATATTTTTATGTAGAGGGTTGTAAACTATTACAAAATATTCGGAAATATTTTGAAATATTATAAAATCCCCTTTTTTCACAGCTTTTCCTAGCTAGGATCCTATTTGTCTTTACTTTTTTTTATTTCAAACTGGAAATGGTGTACAGAACCCTTCGAGAGCCATGGGTCAAACTCTTAACTGGTGTCCTACAGGATAAGGATATTCACAAAGTCAAAGAACCCTTTCTTGATAAAAAAAAAAAAGAAAAGAAAAAGATATATTTAATTCCCCAGGGAAGATGTACTTGTTTGTGTGATTTTTTTGTTGTTGCATATTTATGTAATTACCTTGTTTTGTTTCATTCTTTTGCTAAGAAGCTAAAATAGCAATATTTTAATCTGATATTTTATTATATTTGTGTTAGAGTAGCAAAACAAATCCTTTTATATGAGTTGTGAAGTAAATTGTAGAAACTTATTGATCAGAATTATGAAACTTAATTATATATTGTAGTGTTCTTCAAACTGTTACGCACATATTCTTCAATAACCCTTTGAACTTTAACTCATACTGATGAAAAGTCCTTTATAATTGGTTAAAACATTTATTTAACCTACTTCACCAAGTATTAGAATAGCTGTTTTTATTTATTTATTAATAGCCTTCTTCTGTGGTAGGTTTATAAATAGACCCTTTAAGAGTTTCCCCAGAGGAGTAAAAAAAAAAAAGAGAGAGAGAGAATCCTTTAGACTGCTAAATAAAACCTGTTTTACACTGTTTTATAGTCAGTACAGTCATCCATAATGTGTTATAAGCTAAATTTCATCTTACATACTAAAATGACTAGCAAATTCTTATAGAAAGGTCTGGTTGCTCTTAGCTGAAGGTGTTCCCAGGAGAGAGGAGAAACTGTATCAGCAGTTTGTCTGCTGACAGACATCAAAACCCAGATTATCCCAATTTTCACCCAACCTTGGCTAAATCAATGCTCATTAGAAACAGGGGGCCGATGTGAAAGCTCTTTGTTTTCATTATGTTTTGAACAAGGTTAAAGATTTCTGGTGTCTAAAATTTCTGTCTCATAGCTCCCTCCTCATTTAACAGTAAGACTTTTCTTCACTGGCTTAACAGCACTGAAGAAAAAAAAACAACAACAACAACAACAAAAAAAACAAACAATACAACAGCATATGTTTGATCCACATTGTTGCATTGCACAGCGTCTCTGTTGAGTGGCGACACCGTGTGTATGATGGCGGGACATGTGTGCACTTTGACGGCTGCTTGCGTGTTACGTTTGTCACTGTTTCTATAGCCTCGTGTGTATAAATTTGCTGTCTGCTTCTTCGTTTCTCCTTCTTAATTCACTGCAGTCGGGTTGTTCTGTAGCCCTCCTTGCCAGTCCCCTGAACAATCGGAGTGGAGACAATAGCTCTGCAATGATGGAGCCGTACAGCAGCCATCTGCAGCAGCAGCTGCCACGCTGCATCTGCACAATATGCTGCAGCGCCCAGCCCCAGTAATCTGCATAATAAGGAGAGGCCTTATCCCAGTCTAGTTAATAATCACAAACAATCGATGCACTTCATTCCCTTACTGGAGCTGGTTAAAAGCCACAGACACATTTACATATCTAGGAAACAGACACACATTCACATACCTGTACACCCATGAACATTTGTACAGTACACACACACACACACCTTCCTGAAAAGTTTCATTATGCTTGTTGTGTCCCTGAGACAGCTGGAGGTCATGCAATGTGATGTAGTGATGTTGATTTTGCCTGAAGCTACAGATTTACACAAGTCTCGATTTCATTTTTTCATGAATACCATAATTAGGACACTCTGGGTTTTTATATTGGGCTTGGTGTGAATGGATTGATGTGTAGAGGAGTGAACTGCTTATGTTTCCAGTTTAAAGAAGAAGTTTTTGGACATGAAGTTAAACAGATTAGACTAGACAGGCAAGGTTTTTGACTTGAAGAGCTTTTTTTCTGTCTTACATGCACAATCGATATACAGTATTTGGTCTGGTTTAGTGAAGCAAAATACTTATATCATGCCTTTAAGCATCTTGATCTTATTACAAACTCCACTGTTGGAATTGCATGTCTTGCCTTTGCTATTGTAAACAAATATGCAAAATGTTGTTTAATGTGTATAAATAAGGTGTTTGCAACAATAGAGATAGAGAATGAGAAACATTCTAAAAGCCATTTCAAACATTTTATTCAACATAGAGATGACACAATAATAATAATAATAAATCTCCAATCTAATAGTGGTGTTTTAATATCTATAAACATACTAACATTAAAATATAAGCACATATAACACTGTTACTTTTATTATTATTATTATTATTATTATTATTATTATTATTATTATTATTATTATTATTATTAGTTTAGGTAATAATGTATTATTAAAATATGTTTTATTTTGCACCATCATCAATGCGGATTATAGAATATCATTAAATGTATCACAATTTAAAACAACACAAAGCACTATAAACAATTTTAACAATAACCTTGCACAAATAACTTCTTGTTATAATTACTCATTATGCTGTTACCTATAACCCTCACTGTTAAACATGTTTTTGTGTATTTCTGATGTTCTGCTAACTCCAGGAGGCTCTGCTGTGGTGTTGTACCTCATCATCTGTGGCATGATTTAAGCAAAGGATGAAACACCTGCTTGGCTTGCAGTCACAGAGACTGAGTTCTGCTCTCAGCTTCATCAACCATGCACCTTCATTTGCATAATTACAAAGAGCAACCAAATGACTTCTGGGTTTTACCTCATTAAGGCTGAACCCCAGCTTCTACCCAAACAGCTATTATCACATGGAAATTAACTTTTAATAGCACAGGAATTATGTTTTATACATCAAAACATATGTTTTAAATTATAAGGAACTAGTATATTTGCTTGGAGCAAAGTAGTGTAAATGTTGTTACACCATGATGTTAAAGTTAGACATTTTCAAGACAGTATTTTCTTTAAAAAATAAAAAAAAAAAAAAAAGCAAAATACTCTGCATCATTTTCCCGGATGCATGAATTTGCAGTGATGTTGATGTTGAGAAATGTGTGGCATAGTGTGAAATGAATAAATACCACTGGGTAAAGGGACTGTTAATATATTCCACTTTTACACATTTAATTTAAGCCAGTGTATTAAAGTGGATAATGAACTCTTAGCAGACACTAAATTGATAGAGTGGGAAGTGTGCAATAATATTGATCAGTAGTGCACTCCCTTAGGTACTCCCCAGTTAGCAGCAAATGCTGATTGAATATAAACAATTTAATGTACTGTGTGTTATGAAAATTGTGATATAACCTTATAGCTCTATTTTGCTTTCTTAAATCCGGCAAAGTGTTTATCCTCCATAATATCACATTATGCCAACAGGCATGAGTAATAATATGTTTTCCTTGTGGTATTAGCTGCAGTATTTGAAATGCTTGACTGTAGTTTGTTTATTTTTAGCTTGGGAAATCTTGCTTTGGAGCTCAGTTTGCCTTGCTTATTAAGTATGATTCATATTACAGTGGCATTTACTAATATGATATATGCATCTTTAGCTGTAAAGCATATGAATGTAGTATTCTAATCACATCCCTATTTATGATATTATTTATATATATATTATATATTTATATATTTTATTGTCTTCAGAACAGAGAGATTTTTAAAATATTTTTATTAGGACAGATTTCGGCTAAAATTATCTTTTTAATTAACTTTAAATTAAAGTTTATAGAGTATAGATAATATAGAGAACACTCTTCTATGAGTGTGACACTCTTTTCATGAAATTTAAATGAATTCCTGCTTTTTCTGCTTTGTGTTAGCAGCAATCAAACCAATGCATTTGAGAATATATCTTTGTTTACAGTCATTTCCCAACTGATCATAACCTAATATCAAACCATAGATAAGCTTCGTAGCTAATAACAAAATCAAATTAATGCAAAATATCAATTTTGATTATTATAAACCATGCAGGTGCCATGAAGGTATAGCAGGTGTCATTGCTGCCGTGCAACTCCAAGGTCTTAAAGTCTTGGTCTGATCATGAGCCTGGTTTACTGTCTGTGTTGAGTTTCTGTAAATGTTATCCCAGTGTACACATAGGTTTCATCCCACATTTCAAACTGAATGGTGAATCAGCTACTCACAATTGCCCGTAGTTTTGTCAATGTTTAAAGGGGTGTACATGTTGCCTTGTTGTGGACTTACATTCCTTTGATAGGCTTCAGATCCCCTCTGTAGATTAAACCTGAAGATGACAAAATGAACAATTATTGTTCATTTAACTATTTGGCCAATGTCTTTAAAATCTTTAATTACTGGTACACTGTCAACTTCCAACTCTCAGGAACATTCACAAGGTCAGATTAACATATTTCACTGTTATAATTACTATCGCCATTAAATCTTCATATATTAAAATAAGTGTAAGACAATTTGTTAGAGTATGTTTTAAAGTGAATAATACGCTGAGGCCTTAGTGGATCAATTTTACATCAAATGATCTGCATGCAAGATTATTACTAATATAAGAAACATTATTTTGCATCTTTATGCATACATTTCTTGGTCCCGAAGTTGTGTTCCCTGAGTGATGTGAGATGAATATGGCAGGTGCATTGCTCTCCTGGTGATGCGCTAGGTAATAGTGAAGGCACACAGGTGTGATGTGTTGCTGTGACAATGTGAGCCAGGTGTTTATTGAGATATCAGAATGTGTCAGGGTGAGAGAGATGCGCTTGTCAGCTGGGGTTTAGATCTGTCATTCTCTCTCAAGTACATTACAAAGAGTCTAAGACAACATGACAGCACAGAAAACACCTGTAGATATATACAAACCTTTTTAACCCACCATCATTTAGCTAATGGGGTTGAAAAACTCACCAGATGAAATGCCGCAATGTCTGGGTTATAAGGTTTTGTGTTGAAATGACACTGGATCTTATTATGCCTTTGTTATGCCTTATAGACTACAAAATAACTGGTTAATACGGTATATTATGATGCCTCAGATATGTTATTAACTATTGCATTATCTTTGGTGGAACATTTTTAATAATGTGAGGGATCATTATCCCTGTGGTATAGTTTAACATTAGATGTTAAACATTCTCTTCACCTGAGCCCATTTAGATAAGAGCTATAGTTTACTCCTTATGCATTTCTGTTTTTATCACACAATGCATGCTTACTCTTGCTGTTCTTACTCCACTCAGCCAAAATGCTGATAGATAGGGAGCCAGAGTGTCTCCTCCAGCATATAAAAGGCTGCTAGATTTATGGCAAAGGTTTTTTATTTCAAACCCATGTTAGTCTCATCTGATAAACAGGCACTTTAGCTGCAGGCTAAATGGGTCTCTTTGAGGTCCTGATTTTAATGCTGTGAGGGGAGCCATTTTGACTGGCTTTTTCCCTCTCTGATTAGCAGAGCGTGAGTGCAGAATTTGGGCTCAGATCTCTGTCTTACAAGGGAGAGCCCTTCTAAATGAAAAGATCTATAAGTGATGGTAGTTTTATTCCTAGCTAATAGATGAGGAAAAATGAACTTTTCACAGATGTAAATGATTTCGCGCTCGAAGCTCAGTCCCATGGTTTAGAATGATGCTTATTTTCCCACTTTTTTATAGAGGAAACATGTCAGTGTATTGGCCCAGTGCACGCGTTCCTATGAGATGTGATTAAAGGAAAATGCCATGTTGTACCCTCATGTTTTCAACAATAAATTAGGCACAGATTTCAGATGGCTGGACTTGCCTGTCCAATGGCTTGTCACAATCTATGCAGAACTTCTGGCAAAATTGATCCTTAAAAGCCAACTGTTGATTTAAAAAAAAAAAAAAAAAAAAAAAACAGAATTTGAATGAAATTATGGAATGTAACTGTTCAATTTAAAAGGATCATTTTGAATCCTTTTTCCTGTATCCAACTCTCTGCTTTTTCTTTTTTTTCTTTGACATTAGAACACTATTGTAAGACTTCAGACAATACACTGTACCGGGTGCCTTTTGATGTTATCTTAATCAACATCTTTGTAATGGAGCAACTAAGTCATCTCTGGCTTTGAATAACACTCTGTCACCTACATATAAATGAGATGCCTGTAATGGTGGTGAGGGAGAATGTAAGTAACTGAAGCGATTCAGTTTGCATTTGGATGAAGACAGACTCAAGGTCATATCAGAAGCGGTAAACTGCTTTAGTCACAGCTCATAAATTTTCTCTCCTTCCTGCTGCACAGGCTAGGATGGCGAACGAGTTCAGTTTTAGTTGGAATCTGTTTAGATTCCTATATTTATGTGATTTTAGTGCATGACAGGATGTATGTTTGCTTGCATATTCATTGTTGATGGATATGTATTTGAATCTTAACAAGGGATATTTTAATTAGCTCTACTTATTTCACTGTCACAGTAGTAGCTTGGTAATTATTTCCAATATTAGCTGCAACAGCAAATGCCAGTAACTGAATAACCATAAGTGGAGTTCAATGCATATAACTGTAGTTCAAAATGGACTAAAAGTTGATAAAAAACTAAAAAATAGTATTGAGATTAACACATCACATTAAGTTGTTTCTTGAACACTGCATTCATAAGCTGCAATATTTTTTACACATACTTACTTAGAAGTAAAAGTACTCAGAAGTGCCTTTTCTTTTATGATAGACAAAACATGTGCACAATTGTGTAACTTAACTGAGCTATGTTGCTGCACTGGTTGCTGGTATAATAAAATCTCTCCAGATTTTTTTCATCCTGAAAGCAATGCAATGTACTGGATCTGAAGTTAGTTTTGTTGTTATACAATTCTATTAAATGATATGAAAAATAAAATTAAATAACATAAAACTGTTCCCCAATTATGATTTTGCCTTTGTAAACTTAAAAGGTACAGGATACATATAATAATAATAATAATAATAATAATAATAATAATAATAATAATAATAATAATAATAATAATAATAATAATTGAGTTCATTATACAATTATTTATCCATTACCATTTTCAAATAAAATCTAGGAAACACTATTGCCAACATTTATGTGTTTATATAAATTATTTAATATTCTGCACAATGTACATAATTAGAGTTGGTTAAAAAAAAGTGGTCCATGTAAATGACGTATGTCTTTGATATATTTTAATTTCCTTTCTATTCAATGCTTGTACTGATTTCTTATTTAAATAATATCTAATGCATTATTAAACATTATGAGAAATTATTATATTATTAATTTTAAACTATATGCTGTATTGGCCATTTTTGTCTCTTTTTTTCTACAACTTTATACTATTTGGCTACAATTATATGTTTCAATGCATTTACTAAGCCAAGGTTTAATTATGCTAAAATGATACATTTATGTTCCAGAGCTCATATGAACACTAGAGTTAATGTAATGTAATGTATACAAAATCCATGTACTCTGATTTCAGTTTCAGAGACTTTAGGCCTTATAAATAAAGTTCTCATGGCCTCCTTTGAACATCAGTACATCAGCTTTGTATTATATTTTTATCTCCCTATTGTGGGGGAATGTGTGAATTGTCTCAGTCAGTACAACTATTCTGTGGTATTTACTTTTCCTCTGCATTTCACTCTATTCCCTCTGTGAAAGGGTAATTTGTGTAATAAAATAGCAACTTGTGCCTTTTCCTGCTCTTAAATTTCCTTACACTAATTAGCCAAGGGCCCTCCATCAAGACTTGCAGAGATAATGTGAGATTTGGAAAGGCTGATGTGGCGTAATCACTGCTGCAGGTTGTTTAGTCTGATTTACCACCCTAACTAAATTTCAAAACGCAATTAAATACAAAATACCAGAATAAGATGTTGTATAATGTAGGCTTGGGAAAATTCGTAAATTAAGTTCAAGTTAGGCACTGAAATAATTCAGGAATCTCAGTATTGGTCTGTTTAGTGATGTAATTTCAATGTTAAGATATAGATATGCAAACATCCATTTAAATAAACAGTGACTGTCAATAAATTCAACCTAACAAACTACTCAACCTAATACTTAATGCAAAAACACATGTGGACTCATAATATGGTCTAGAAAAGGATGAATTAAAAATAGCAAATTCAGTCAAGCAACTCCTGTATGTAACTACATAGCACTGTGGGATATTAACTACTAAATCCTCTTTCCTTTGTGGCTTTATTGGTTCATTCAGAGTAGGCTTGTTGACATTCTGTGGCCTGTTAAAAGGAGAGTGTGTGTGTGTGTGTGTGTGTGTGTGTGTGTGTGTGTGGAGTGGGATGTGGCTGTGGAGGGCTCTTAACACAGCCCTGTGGCCTGTGAGACCCTGCTCCCCTAGGATTTGTGATTGTTCTGATTTAAGTGGAGATTGTCAGCTCTAATTTGTCCCTCTCCACCACGCCTCTCCAGCGGGGATGCCCTCTTTAAAATATTATGAAAAGATCAGCTGTAAGGCTCTGCTTGTTTAGTGGGAGGGCGCAAGCTACAAAGGGCAGGACGGGATAATAGGTAACTATTACAAGGCCAGAAGGGAGGTGGATATGGCGCAAACAATGCCAAACTCTTCAACAGTTTTCAGGGAGATCTGAACACTGAACATGTCAGCCAGTATTGAATGTTTTAAGAATGATCTTAATTAATTTAAGCATCTAACTTATTCAAATACTGTCTAACACTATAATGAGGAAATGATCGTTCTTCCCAATGAAACCTAAATTAAGTCAACACCGAGGACACTGAAATGGTGCTGTGTTTTATCTGTGCACATTTTTCACTTAATTCCAAATTGTCATATCCTAAAGTAAAACACCCTTGCCGACATGCATGCATGCTTTTTTTTTTTTTTCACTCTCACAGAGTCATGAGAACAAATGACTGGGCTGTATTGACCTCTAACTAACTCTGGCTCTCTCTCTGTCATGCACATGCAGAGAAGTACATGTACAGTTGTTATTTTAATTTCTTTCCTTATTATTCTTCTCCAAAACATTTCAACTTGAATATGAATTAGTGAAGCGGAATTCGATGTGAAAGGGCAGTGCATCGACTAGCACTCTGCTCTGTGTTTGAGACATAATACAGCCAGCTTGTGTGCTGCATTTCAATGAATCCCTTTGCGACTCTTGTCCAACAATTTATTCATTTGCACTCCAGATTAATAAGGGTGGCATGATTACAAATAATAGTTTGTGACATGTTATATAGGCTGTGCTAAAAGCTCCAATGTTGCATTTGAGAAAAAAAATACTGTTTGATTTATCCGCCTTTGATTTGTAAAGGAAAATCAATGAAACAATTCGTTCCATTTTCTTTCTTTCTCTTTGCCTTTTTCCCATCCATCCCACTGATCAGCCAATGGACTCTGTGTGTTTCTTTTCAATTATCCAGCTTACATTTGATTCCCCAGAAGAGTGTTGCCAACCAGAGACACTCACACAGCTTGTCCTTTTACTTGAACAAGCTAAATAGAATTTTATATTTATGTCGGGTAAGGAACCATGTAGGAGATTGTAGGAAATTGTTCAATATCTTTGTTGGGGCCAATTCCTCTACCCGTGGTTTTGGGAAGCGTGATAGCAGAGAGGTATGGTAATATAATATGTATAATTCATATGCCCTCTTTATTGCCCATTCCACTGGCCTGCCTGTTTATGTGAATAAAATAAGTGCTACAGTATCTATAAGACTGACATAAAAACATTGCAAGCATATTGGCAAATTTTATACAAAGAGACAGGAAGGCACAACTATTTACTTTAGAGGAATAATTGCATTCAAGAAATCTGTTCATATAAAATGAATTTTAGATTTTTTCATCCAGTCTATTACATGGTGGTTGCAAAAAAAAAAAAAAAAAAAAAAAAAAAAAAAAAAAAACACTTCTATTTCTATATAGTTTGCTTTTACATATAAAATTGACTCAATTTTTCATGTTTTCTTTGAGTGCAAATGTATTTTCAGAATATAATAGTTTTAATGCCAGACCTAAATTCTATGCATTTTTATAAATCTGTCAGATTATTTATCTTTCACTAGATTCATTAGCACTGGACGGTGTTCTTCAGCGAGAACGTGAACAGGACAACACTGATGCATACTTCTCCTCAGACCTTAGTCATTCCGCCCCTCTGAATTATGTTTATGATCAGGTGTGTCAGACAAAAACTATTCTAGACATACAGAATAACCTTTTTAGCTCCTGAGGGATGCATTTCTTAATTCATTACTACATTCATCACACCAGTGACACAAATATCCTCTATTATTCGAGACCCTTAAGATGATCCATGTGTTATATTGTGTGTATAAAATGTCAGGGAGCTCATCAGCTCTCTGGCCTGATCTGAGATAGGTAATGGTGCTGAAATGTGCCTGGGCTTCTGTGCTGTCAGCAAAAACGGACACATGCACAGAGCAGTCCTTAGTGTTTACTGTCCCAGTAGCAACATTGCAGGCTGGAGGAATCACCCAGGACAAACATTTTCGCCTTTTTATTTATTTAAACTTTACACACACACACACACACACACACACACACACACACACACACACACACACACACACACACACACACACACACACACACACACACACACACACACACACACACACAGCCTTTCTGTATATTACTCCTCTTGAAATTGTCAGTTTTATATATATTATACTAAAATATTCAACATAAATGATATCACTATTATGCAGCATTTTAGGGTTGGGACTGTCAAATGAAGACTTATTTGATGTTACTAATATTGAATGCAACATCAAATTCAGCATCATAAGACAACGCTCGTAAACAAGAACTGATAAACACATTTTCTTTTTGCATCATTGTGACAATAATGCAATTAAAAAGGAAATAAATACAACAGAGGACATCACTAAAGATTGTGGTGTTATCCAAAAATAATATCCTATATAATATAGTAATAAATATATAGGTGGAGTGATGACCATTTTTCCACTCAAAGAATGAAGCCAATATGTTTCTTTGCTCTTATACAACAGCACTTATACAGTCCCTGATATTTATATATTTATTTATTATTATTATTTTTAAGAATGACACATAATTACATGTTGTTCAATGCTACTTACATAATAGCAACTATTTATAGCCGCATCATCACCACAGCTTGATATGTTACAGAGAAATCAGAAACAGTGTCTGTCCTGATGGCTTTCCCGTTGAGGAAAACTTATAGTACTGTACCTTTTTTCAATCCAGTTATTATTAGCCTTACATCATGAAGAGTGGAAATCATACAAGCCCATGATATATATAGCCCTTGGTATATAATATACCAAGATGGATATAACAATGTAACATACTAAAATGTAACAATAACATACTAGACCAACCACATTCATATTTGAATTAAAGACAGAACTATTGTAGGAGTTGCTTTAAATTAATCAGCAACTTCTGACCAATCTGATTTGAAACTTCAGCAGCACTGTAATATAAATCATGCTAAAGGATTAGATAACTATAATAATTGGATTTGAATGGTTGTCATTCCACTCTGAGCATTTTGCTACACAGTGTTTCACTTGTCAATGACACCTAAGCCAGTAAATTATAATCCCAGATGTTTTAAAAGGTGATCACAGCATTGTAGCATGTTTGATAATGTGTAATGGAAAGCTTTTCTTGGCAGAGACAGCATAACTAAGAGTAGCGGCAGTAATGGTGACCTCCAGCAGGCCTGCACTCCCAGCAGGGAACAGAAGGCCCAGACACATCAGGCCCACAGTCTGCCTTACTGGGTCACTCAGAGGCTAAGCAGACCTATTAGAGCCCACTCATCGATGCCAAGAACACACACACACACACACACACACACACACACACACACACAAACACACACACACACACAGTCAAAGAAAAAGATCTAAAAGCTGACATACTGTTTACTTTTGCTTTATATTTCTTATTACCATTTTCATATTTTCATTATTATGGCCTAGAAACTGTACAGCGTAAAAGAAATACAGTACTAACAGTGATTCCATTTAGCATTTTTTCATTATTGAATATTTCTTTCTACAAATATACGTGTTTTTTTTCTGTAGCAATAACAATATCATAATAGTCGAAGAAGACAATAAATCTTCCATTAAGCAAAAATGCTTTGGCAGTTTTGTTAATGCAGTGATAATGGATTATAATACACTCTCCACCACCTCTCTGGCGTATTGTATTTAAATTCTGCAGTGCGTGCTGTTTAAAATTCTTGCCTCACACGCTGCATGGTCTTCGCACATGTAGAGGGTGTGTGGAATGGCCTGTTTTGTGTCAGCTCTCTCCTTTAGAGTGCAAGCATGCTTAAATGTTTAATAACAGCCGCAAGATCTGTCTTTGATTTTGAGATGTGTGTATGTGTGTGGGTGTGGGTGTATTTGCTGAAGAAGAAGGGGTGGGGGTCAGGGAGCAGTCTTCACCTATGTCTACTGAAGCAGGTAAAAAATAGTAGCATCTTCTGTTCTGTGTGTGTGTGTGTGTGTGTGTGTGTGTGTGTGTGTGTGTGTGTGTGTGTGTGTGTGTGTGTGTGTGTGTGTGTGTGTATGTGTGTGTGAGTGGGAGAGAGAGAGAGAGATTTGCTTGAGGCCAGGCCACTCTTTGGGTAACAGACATGACACATGTATTCAGACATAAATACAAGTAGTCAGAAAATATGATGAGCTCTGTGAAGCGTCTGCTTGCTGCCATCATTTTGTATCTAAGCGGGCATTGCCCATTTCACCCACCTCACCTTCTTCCTTGTCCTTCAGCTGGTGTATAGAACCTATAGTTATATTATATGGATAAGAAACCTAGAGCTCAACTGTCCTATATCAAGTGCCCATATTTGTGTAGCTCTCAGCATTGTGATGCTGGTGATAGTATTGATCTCCATGATAATGTAAATGTATCACTTTTTGAATCCAGGATAAAATTAAGACACAGATACAAGTAGAAAGAAGTGTGTGTCAGACCTCGTAACGATTTTGTGTTGAGGGGGGCTTTTAATAAGCCGTTCAAGCGGCAGTGTAAACGCCTCAGATCGGATCGCTCTGTCTGTTTACTGAGCTTGGCGTAATTGAGACGGGTGGACCTGGGCTTAAAGGTGTAATTAATGAAGCATGACAAAGTGACAACACAAGGTCACAGCATGTACAGTATGACCAAAAATGTGAACAAATGTTGAAGAAAATCAATAATTTGCTTACTTTTTCTTTTAATGAACAGCATTTACTGGTCTGTAGAATACAGAAGAAAAAAAAATGAGGGTTTGTTTCATTTGTAGAATGTTGCTTGTTTAAGTTAATATTTTAGTTTTGTGGTCAACTTGTTTGTTGCTATAATAACACTTCATCTGTTTAATATGATCACCGCACACCAGTGCATTTTCTAGCTTTACCCCAAAGAGTGTGTGTTCTGAAGCGTGGCACAATAACACTTTGCATATCAGTGGTTGTTCTCCCTCATAATCAGAATCTGCCTTTTGGGAAAGCAGCCTTCTGATACATAACCATTAAACACATGAAACATAGAAATTTAAAAATGACATGCGAGAGAATTTGCATAATGCAAAATTGAATCCCCTTGAACGCATGTGTTAATCTGAATAGTAAAAAGCAGTTGTACTGCCGCTGACACTCTGTAATTGGCATCTTGTGGTTTGCCATCCTGAGGAGAGAGCGGCTTTTTATACGCGCTTATAATAAATAGCATATTTAAGCTTGCAGGAAATCACTGTGAGACATCTATCCTGTACTGTTTCATTTATTCTACTGCCTTTAATTAAAGCCGCAGAAACCGCCTGCAATTTGTTTCTGAACACTGTCTAATGTCTGAGGCTGCTTATTACATATTAAATTGATGCATAATTCAGGCAATTAAGAAAGTAATCACACAAAGTAATGTAATGGAAGTTAATTATTACAGCATAAGCAAACAGTTCATTAATGCTAGTTAATGCTGTGAGTGCGTCCTTAATATGTGGGCCGTGCGTGTGCTCTGCCGCACTGTGGATCAGGCTGTTAGTTCTGCTGCTGCCTGTTCACACATCAGCATGTGGGTATTACTCTCATGAAGTTTTAGGAGGGGTCTAGGGAATAAACATAGGGAACAAGGAGCAAGTTATGAGTGAGAATCACTGACTGCTGCAGGCAGAGCTGGAGAGAAAAGACGGGCTAGTAATTGGAAATAAGGATGGAGTGTAGGAAGGATGTATGCATTATAGAGGAGGAAGAGATGAAAGGACATGTGAAAATGATGCACACTAAAATAAAGGCCAGCCAAGTCGGTGCTCATTGTCATCCCTTCCAAATAATTGGTCATATAAATATCTGGGTATAAAAGACAAGAAAATATAGAAGCTACAGTATTGTATGTACTAGATGGAAAAATTCAACCGTGGATAAAAGTGTGAATACATTAACAGATGACATATTGAAAAGATGCTTTAGATAGTGTAAATAGCTCTTGCAGTGCAGCTTCCCTCTCACGCACATACAACACTTTTATGTCTCCAAGATTATTGGGATGTAACCTTATAAATACCCTAAATAGTCTCACTACAAAAGCCCTCAGAGGAGATCATGCATTTACGCTAAAGCGCCTAAGAAAGGCTTGGTACTCTGTAAGTTTTATATGTGTGTACCTCTGACTTTGGTACAGCTAGCTGGATTTGTGCAGAGAGACAGAGAGCTGGTGTTCAAACAGACTCTTCTACAGGAAAATCTCTTTCTCTCTCTCTCTCTCTCTCTCTCTCTCTCTCTCTCTCTCTCTCTCTCTCTCTGCCCCTCCTTCCTCCTTTTAAGCTTCCTCATAAAACAGGGCTCTCCAATCTGATCTTGTTTCTCTGAGTAAACATGCATGTCACAGTTGACCTTTGCAGGGGTCAGGAGCTTTTTATATTGGCTGACATGTTTCAGAGTTAATAGAAGCATTTAGCTGCGCTCCCTTGGGCCGAGCGATTTATTAAGCTGCAATGAGTTGCATCTGTCTGAACAGAATCAAGGGGACCTATCAACCAGGGTCAGACACGCACCAGTACGCTCCATCGACACACACTTATGGCACTGCGCACACAATGTGTGTGTAACTAACGCAGCTATACACAAATAGCCTCCTAGAATTAGTTTTTCGGACTAATGACAGTTTGTTCTTTTTAATCAGAAAATGATGTGATGCCTTTGGCAGCGCTCCTGCTGTGCATGCAGAGCCACCGACTGACAGTGGGGTGTTGTTTCTCAGCTGTTGTCTTTGCTGTATTGATCATGTTTGTTCATCCATTGTGCTCTTTCCCATAATGCCGGTCACTGTGTGAATCAGCCTCTAAGCTGCCGTCTGTAATCACGGATAATTGTCAATTATCACACAGAGCCATCAGATCAATTACTGCTCAATCAATACAAACCACAATGAAGTGAAGTGAGCTCGTCTGTATCGGGCCAGAGTAGGCAGAGGTAGCACAGATTGCCATTTTATTGGTGAAAATTTCCTTTAAAGAGAACATCATACAAAAACGGCTTTTTGTTTTGGCATTTCATGCGTGCGCGCACACACACTCACACATGCACACGCATGCACAAACACACACACACACACACACACACACACACACACACACACACACACACACACACACACACACACACACACACACACACACACACACACACACACACACACACACACAACAGATGGGCTTTTGGTGTTGTGTCCTCAATATTAGCTAATGGTGACAAAACTACTGTTATGTGCTCAGTGGCTGTGTGTTACTGCCAGTTCTTTATGAATTAGCTGGAAAGACCCAGTGTGGCAAAATATGGCATGTTTGTGCACATATTCGGAATGGCTACAGTGATGAAAGTTAATGTTTCGGCACCTAAACACCCTTATTTTACTCGTCAGGCTTGGAAGTTTTGGTCTTGCTCATAGTAAATCAGATCACACCCCCACCTGCCCGTCTCTGTGCGTGTGGATGGAAATAAATGCCCCCCTGTAATGGTGGCTCACTAGGCAGGCTTCTGATGTATTATCTCCCCTCTGCGTATTTATTTACACTCAACTTCTCAGCAAATTGTGTTGTCATCTTAATGGGGAAAGATTAATCTGATGTCACATAGGTTTAGGTGACTGAAAGAGATGGACTTTTCTCCCATGCTTTTGTTTACACACCAATAAATCTGGTTAACTCTTTAAATCCCAGGATTCTCTGTAGTCAAGTTAAAACTGACAAAATCAACGGACAAACTGGATATCAAACATATATGTTTGCAATGGTTCTTAGTTCAGAAAAATAATACATCCATGTCATTATGTGTATGCATTTAGCTGAAAGTTAATTCTACTAGTATAGCTAATTCTTTTAGGGTGCTTTGTGGAAGAATTTGGATTATTTCAAAATAAGTTATGAATGAGAATTTATAAATAAATAGCCTATTTTTATCCCCTCCAGTCTGCAAAAAATGTTGCAACAGTAATTACCTTCCGTGATGATAATGAAAAGTGTCATTTAGCTTGTGTCCAGTGTGGTCATATTTCATCTTTACCCCCAAACACAACAGACACACACACACACACACACAGGAGTCCAGGAGAGAACAGAGTGTGCACTTTGTGCACAGCTATTTATATCAATAAGTCCCGTGCTGAGAGGCACAAAATGAGCGTTTAAGCTGCAGGCTCTGCAGGCCAGCCTGGCGGGTGGGCACCAGGACCGACACATAGGGGCAAATGAGTGAGCTGCCCTGATGGTGTAGTGGGATGTGTTGTTTGGTACTTTCACAGGGCAAAGACAATGGGTTGGGGCGTAAAGACAGGCAGGAGGTCTGTGAGCAGACAGACAGAGGTGTATGTCAGAAGGGTATAGTAGGGATTGGTATTGGAAGTGGATGAGGGGATGTCTATCATTTTACAGGTGCTGGCAGTGTATAGACAGAATATAAGGGGACACAGACAGCAGGAGAGGAAGCTAAGGACAAACCAGGGAGTTGAGAATATTGTTAGTGCAGAGTAAGAGAATGAAACAGGATTGAGCAAGGAGAAGACCAAAGGTGGTAAAGACAGACTGGGGGAAAGGATGAGAGTGAGAGTGGGAGGACAAGGGGGTGAGCTGAAACTAGTGAAAGCGTAATAGTGTGTGGTGTGTGTGTGTGGTGTGTGTGGGGGGGGGGGGTTCCCTCTGCTGGGACCTTCTCAGGTCAGTGAATCTCCCCAAAGGGACGGCCAAGCGAAACGCCATCAATTCCCAAACAAAGAGCAGCTCCAGCCGCCGCTGCACTAACATATGTGATAGGGCCCTTGCTCACTTTAACATGTCATGCACAGTTAATTAGTTGTGTTAACTCCCTCTTCTGTCTGTTCTCACAGGAGGGGTGGTAATAGCAGATTGACACCTTCTTTTTAAAAGCAGCCAAAAAAAAAAAAGCAAACAGATGTAAGTTTTTATATATCATAATGTCTAATAAGTAACGACAGCAACATAATATTTGGTTTCTCAGCACTTGCTTATGAAACACATGGTTGTGTTAAAATAAAAATATAGCTTTTTGTGTGTGCCTGTCTGTCTGTCTGTCTGTCTGGCAGAGTCAGTGTGTGCTTCCATGCGTTACACAGTTGCACATGCATGCACCCGCACAGGCTTCTGCATCCTGTACAAGACTCCCTGTGACCCCTGCTGCTCCACTGCTGCCAGTGCAATTTAGTCACCTGATACACGTCTGGCACATAGATTCTGTAAGCCTTTCAGTTTATTTAATTTGTGTGTGTGTGTGTGTGTGTGTGTGTGTGTGTGTGTGTGTGTGTGTGTGTGTGTGTGTGTGTGTGTGTGTGTGTGTGTGTGTGTGTGGCGGGGGAGGGGGGGGTGTTTGCATGTGTGTGTTCAAATAATTATGTAAAGTAAGTAAGTATGTAATTAAGTAAGTAAGTACGTAATTAAGTAAGTAAGTAAGTAAGTAAGTAAGTAAGTAAGTAAAATAAGTAAGTAAGAAAGAAAGAAAGAAAGAATGTGTATGATATTTCCATGAAATTTACTAAAGTGAAATCTATCTCTCTGTCTCAAAGGGCAGTGAGCCCAGGAAGGAGCCATACCGTAGGTGGTCCCTATTCTCCCAAAACACTACAAATTGGATATGTGTACAGTATGTGTTTGTGTGGAGACTGACAGGTTGCTTCATAGTCCTCACCAGGTAATTGCACAGCAGGTAAAAATACAAGAAAGTGGTTTCTGGCACATATTTGGCTGATTCCATAATATAGATGACATTTTTGCTGAAAACTGAAATTATATTTAAATATAGTTTTCTATGTTAATTATAGGACATGACAAACCTAAGAAAACATCAGTGAAAAAAGATACAATAGCTTTAATTTAAAAAATATTTGTTGCACTTGGCTGCATTTGCTCTTAAACAAATAACAGTGTTGATTTGTTTATTATTTTTCTCACATACATCTTTCAGTGACAGCGTTAGAATTAATATAATGTAATAAATAAAAAAATTATAATGAGAGCATTTACTTCTTCCTTGATCTTAAGGAAATAACTATAAAGTTAAATTTGTGGAACATTCGAAATATCTCATAGAGGTTAATCTTTTTAGGTAACATGGTTGAGTGAATCTTTTGGGACAATAAATGTATGTTTATATCTGTATGGGTAAGCAATGGAAAAGGACGTTTCACTGAGGTTTAAAAATTATAATAATAAGCAGAAGTATTTAGAATTATGTATTAAGTGTTGAAAATATTATACAGAGATTATGTTTGAAACAATTTGTACAATTTGCCACCTTACTTGTGGCAAACTCAAATACCGCCTCAATTATTAAATAATCCACTGGAGGAAAAGCACTGCACACCTGTAGTTACCTTTTAAATATGTTTTATAATTTACAACAGAATTTTTACTTTTTATTTGGAGTTGAATTTTAAATTGAATTGTGCTATTTTATAAAAGATACTCAACAGATGAAAATGAATTGCACAATTATGAGTGAGATTATGATTATGTGGGCATTTAAAAAACAATAACATGCATACATTTGCAAATCTGATGCAAATATAATGTTTGATACAAGTTTCAGGATTGATACATTTGTATAAAAATATATCTGGTGATTTTGTTTTCTTTAATGACTTACTCTATTATATTGGCTTACTATCTGTACTGTATATGCCTGCAAATTCACAGCTGTGCAAAATCTGTTTCACTATGCAGTGGAAAAAAGTATTATATTTAGCCAATCAAATGGCTTTTCAAATCCTATGAATCACTAAAACCACATCCATATAACCATGATTTATTAAAAAATGTGTAGGTGGATAGCTACAGCTGCCAAGCTAATACATTTATCAGCTGCCAGCTTCAGTAAGAACTCACTCATGGGTGACGATAATCTATGATACATCTGTGTTGTAAGACCTGTTTATTGATAATAGAATTTATGCATTTCTTTTATTCATATAGTTAATAATTGTAGCAACATGTGTACTCGGTAATCCTTTGATGTGACATGAAAGCTTTTTTTTTTTTTTTTAATTAGTCATTATGAACATTTAAGCAATAAGCCTGTTCCACCCAACTATTGCTTATGGCGCCAATAAAACAGTGCTCTGGTTTTACGAATGTCTGCTCTGAAGGGTTTGGTGCCTCCTGTTTTATTCTGTAAACAGAGCTGAGGACATGAAAGAGCATGTCAGTGATGTAAAAGGCCTTACTATTGATCAAACTCTGAGTGCAGATTAGGATCTACTGTATGTCCATGTTTATGGTCTTGTCAAAGATGTACTACAAGTAGTAAATATAATCTCTCCCTCTTATTGTCTAATTTAGGTCTTTGAAGTTCACTAATGTACCTTTTAATAATTCACTTTAATTGGTATATGTTTTAGCAACCAGACTAGATGAAACTCATTTCATTTTTAGGATACGTGTAAAGGCGCCAGTGAATGCATAATGTAGTTTTTCTCATAAAGGTAACCATTAGCAGGCTACCGTGCATAAAGGCAGACCTAATCCATTCAAATATTTTAGGAAAAAACAGGACAAAAGGAATCAGAAATGAGTGTTTGATGAATGATGTGGTTGAATTTTTATGAAATGCACACATAGATATAGTAGTTGAATGATCTTAATATCATGACAGTGCTGCAGGTGGTTAAGGAAATATCATACAAGTAAATATATAAATTAAAGTTATGGTGGTGAAGCAGTTTTGGTACTTTTTTTGGTACAGTTCCAGAGTTTAGTGTTTAAGCTTTACTGTCTGAATTCTTCATTCTTTCTTTGTATTTATGGGTTTTCTTTAAAAACTCCCAAAAGCATGATAGGTGTGATATGATAGGTATTTATATAATTAAAAGTGCTCTATGTCTGTGTGTGTGTGTGTGTGTGTGTGTGTGTGTGTGTGTGTGTGTGTGTGTGTGTGTGTGTGTGTGTGTGTGTGTGTGTGTGTGTGTGTGTTTAAAAATGAAATGATGTCACAAACAGTGTGTTTCTATATATGTTATCTGCATAACTCTTAAAAGCATTTAATGTCAGCATTGACATAAGAAGATGAAAAATGTAATGTGTATCTTATTGAAAATAGTGTCTTATTTGACAATACAAGAAAAAAAATAGGCTTGCCCTCAGAACTGATATAGTATGTGTGCTGGTATATCCTAGCACAATATGGCACTTGCCACTCGACATGACACAGGAGTTATTTATCTTCCTCTGCACTTTTCAGTGTTTAGAATAAAGTTCACATGCCGTCTATCCATGATGTATTGAGGAATAATATGTCAGACAGACAGAGCAATGCTTCAGCTAAAGGGATTTGTCCGTGTGAGTGTGAGGTGCAGGGGAGTCTGCCCTTCCATTTGCATTTCTGAATTGCTTAGCTGGTCAAGCATGCGCTGTGCGATAGGATGGGCTGCCTTTGAAGAGTGTCATAGCAGCATAAACCCTCTGTACAGGGGGCCTCACTGTTGGACTTTACCCAACAAATATGGATTATGTAAACGTGGACTGAGATTTGAGGAGGATATGCTAATGTGTCCCTGCTGGGATATGTCTGAGTGTGTGCATTTGTGTTTGTTGTGCGGGGGTGAGTGTGTGTGGAGAGGACACAAGGCTGTGTATGGCAGCACAGCTACTGTTTGGCAGGTCTATCATTCCATCATTAAAGGCCACATTATTACATACAACCCGGCTTGCATGACAATCACAGGAGGAAAGGCGGGTCCACTGAGAGAAGCCTGCTGTGTCCTTCACACCCTTTCCCCCTCTTTTTCACTTCTTTTTTCATTTGCTACATCCTGAAGGAATAATAACCATATCTGATCTCCCCTTCTCTTCAGCAGTAATCTGTTCACTTGTATGGCCCAGTTTTAATGCAAGGGCAGAAAAGTACATTAAATGTTATTTCCATATGGTAGATAAAGTATGTGTTAAAAATGAAAGAATCAAGTAAAAGTAAAAAATATATATTAATAAATAACTGTAAATATAATGTAATTACAAAATATATGTCTATTGAACCAATTATTCGACTAAATAATTATAACTATTAAAATAGTAAAAAAATATCCTGAATTTCAATCAGAAATCGCTGCTGGTTATTTGATGTAACATTAAATGCTCTTAAAATTTAATTGTAATTTATGCCATGAATTTTTAGCATTGCATGTTTATCAAAGTTTCTTCTTATTGAATTGAATTTCCTCTTATTGAATTTCACAATCATATAAATACATTTCAAGTAATTTTTGATGCTTAATATTATTTCATGAATTTATAACATGCAAAATTGAATTCATGACAATTAATTGCATCCTTAGGTTCTGTTATAGAATCGTCTGAAAGCACAGCTATCAAACTAGACCACTTTGCATAGCCAAATGGAATTGCATGCTAGCTAAATCAAGTGTTTTTGAAAATACCACCGTGCCAAGAGATCTTGAATGTCACACCCCTGTTGTGCAGGTGTGTTCACATCTAGCCATTAAAATAGCAACTGGGCAAACGCAAAAATAAAATGACTTACAGCTAATCAAATTAACAATACACCAGTGTTATACCACAAAAATAGACACCTTAGTGTAGCCCTAGTCAGTGGTTTCTATGTTAATATGGAAGTCACTTTTCTATTTTATCTTTGAAAACCCTTTTCTATGAGGTCAGGAAAATGGGCCAGTCTTCTGCAGTTGCCTCAAAACCAATAGATGTGTCACCCTACATAAGCTGTCCCTTCTGTATTATTATTGAACTAAGGCATTAGGCTTTGTGCTGGTGAAGCAGTAATATAATGGTGGCTTATGCAGGAGTATACAACTGGGAAATCTCTGTGTTTCTCTGATATAAGGAGTCATAACAGTAGCATTAAGGAGAACATCTAAATGTCTTTAAATATGTTCATGCTCTGATGGCTCTGGTCAGAGCAGTACCGAATTAACCTTATGTCATTCTGACTTAGTTTTCTGTAAAAGAGCTGACTAACAATTCCCTCTGAGGAACACATTCAGCAAAAAAAAAATTAAGTTATCTGAAGAATGTCACCAATGATGCTCTTTGGGACAAAATAAAAGCTATAAAAGTGCAAGTTTGAAATTGTTTGCTATTTGCCCTTTAAATTCAAATCCAAAGCCTATGACATCTATTCTAACTATTACTCTTATTTAAATTAGTCACAGCTGGAATTCCTAATTCTTTTACAGCTTCCATCTGATCATACCCAATGAAGAATTATCATCACCAAAATGACAGAATTAAAGAGGGCAGGAAGGGATTTGTTTCTCGCTCCCAAAGGGAGACCTGTAGAGACTAGGGAAGCCTAGGGGTAGCAGGCTCTGGTGGCTATTTGAATTTGACAGGAGCACTGTTAGTCTTCACAGACTCCCATCCCAGATTTAAGCTAGCCTCTAGCATATGTGGGTCCCTTTCTTGTGAAAAGACTCACAAAACATGGAAGAGGAAGACGTCTCTGCCCCCAGGCAGTAGGCTAGTTTGGAGAGCCTCAGATGAGGCACATTAAAAAGCCAGTGATAAATTTGGCATGACAATTCCAAACAGCATTGCTTTTGTCTGTAATTAATTCCAGTGGTGCCTGAGGCCCCTACTGCTCCACCACCAGTGTGGGCCAACAAGGATATAGAGCTAACAGCATGCCTCCAGCCAAACCAGCACTTCACTTCTGACGGCATCACGATAGCATAATGGCTATACAACAATACCAATACATGATTATATAGAATCCAATAGATCTGGCAGTAAACTTACATTTGTCATATATAGACATACATTACTATGCAAATCTCTTGGGAACATGCAAAAAATAAAAATAAATAAATAAATAAAGTGAACTTTACTACATAAAAGAAACTTCTATATAGGGCACTAACGCTTTGTCACAATTGCTTCTTTCTATTTTCATGAAAAGCCCAGAAGCTAATGTTAGGGGTTTATTTATGTGTTTGTTTATTTATTTATTTATTTATTTATTTGTTTGTTTGTTTGTTTGTTTGTATTTAAAACTGATCTGTTATGCAAATTGTGCCTTTCTATTCAGACTTGCAAACATTCTTCTGTAGAGTTATTTATTAATTTTTAATTTATGTTCTGAAATATTGAATGGTTTTGTACTTAATAATGTAAACAGGGTAAACATCTATAACAGAATTAATACTAAAGATAACAGGGTGCCTAATGCTTTTCCACAGTATCGCACAAGTACAACAGCATTACAGACTTTGCATGATCAACAAGGCATATGGGCTGAGACTAACTGCAATTCCAAAATTTATACATATACATTAAATACATGTATAATTGCTTTATAAAATAAAAGCACACACAACAGACTATTGCCATTTATAACCCACTGGGTAACAAATATTAGTTTTTTTTTAGAGTTTAGATAATATTATGTCTACTGTAAATGTAAAATCATGTGCAGGCAGCAGTGCACACTTACAAAGCCTATGTAATTGTCTTTAAAAGAAGGTGTGATGATGATTCCTTGCATTGTGCTAAAAACAGCTTCACAAAACCCAAGACTCCACTAGAAAACACATAGAAAACACCTCTATGTTTTCAAGCCAAGTTATTTATTTCAGCACCCTTAGCACACAATTTATACTGTCAAAGCTTGCAAACCAAAAAGAATTATTTCACTGGTTTTCCGTTAGTGCTACATCTTAATGATGAGCAATTACTGCCCAGTCTAGACCTCATACAGCCTTACTAATGTAGAAACTGCAAAAAGGTTGCTGGTGCATGGTATCTGTGCGGGACTGGGATTTTATGATCGCCAGAAAGATTTAATACAGATTATGATGGCAGAGAAAAACAGCCATTTCCTTCTTCATTTTTGTAATAGCTTAAGGATTCCTCAGAGGCAGAGACAGATACATAGACAGACAGACATAGTCAGCAAGAAACAGGGAGGCAGTAAAATCCGGATTATAGTTCTAAGTAGTTTAATTACCATTAATGCACCTCATTAAATGAAATATAGCTGAGTGCAGACATTAAGAGTGTCCCCCTGCACAGCGATTACTCTTGATTTCACCACAGAGGCCCACAGAGAGAGAGAGAGAGAGAGAGAGAGAGAGAGAGAGAGAGAGAGAGAGCGAGCTGTAGTAGTGTCCAGCAGGGGGATGCTATACACTCCACTGGTTAGTGTGTCATTACACCGTCACCTCATCAAATCACATGATTACACCCACAGAGCTGGCTGCAGTCCCCTGATGATGACATGCGCAAACAGCAGCCCACTAATGATGACACACATGGGTGGTGTGTTGAAGAGATTTGAGATAACCTCAGTCCAGAGGCCACTGAAGTAACAACTCTCAGCCAGGATTGTCTCAGACTGTATTTTGCTTTTTACTTTTTATTTTAATGCTCCATTAACACATTGTAAGCTATTTGCCAGTGATTGAGTTCTAAAATACAGCAGCACTTGTCATTTCAGATTTTATGCAGTGCTTCCAGTGCAACACCATGGCAAACTTGAATGTGAAGCAGGTGTAATATGGTTGTTGGGTTTAAAATATATATCAAAGCAATTATACTGTAGGTAGAGCGCTTAAAAGCTGTAACAGCTCTGTGTGGGAGGCTGGAGGACAGTTTATTGAGGGAGTCTTTTATAATGCAAAGGCTTATAATTATCTACCAACCTCCAACTCTCTGCTTTGCTCTGACATATCGTTTTCCTAAATGTCAGGAGGAGCGGTCTGGCGCCGTCGACCCCAGAGCCGCACTTCTCAAAGCCCTGCTGCTGGTGCTGATTTAGCCCCAATCACTGTGCTCCTCTCCTCTCCTCCCCTCTCCTCCCTTTTCAACAGGGAATAGCCATTCAGGCACCAGCAATCGTTGACCTGGCTATTGTTGTTTGTGATACTTACTGGTAAACTTTTGCAATCAATACAACATCAGGCGGGGGAGCCCGGGGGAACAGGGCGCTGAAGCAGCGCACTTAATCTTGCAGCCGGCCGCTGCTCCCTGCTCTCCTGCTAAACTGGGTAGTTGGCCTAGTTGATGCGGCATTATTGCAGCAGAGGTCAGATGAGAGCTGTCAGCTTGGGCCACTGATGAATGGCTGTTTTTGATAAAGTGCCTCTCCCATCTAACAAGAGACATTTAATAATGATGGACCATAACAGCACACAAAAAAATTCTTGTAGCCTGCAGAAGGAGGGGAAAATGTTATTCTCTTTCTCTTGCTTGCCTCTACCTGTCTATGCTTGTTCGTCAACCTGATTCCTCCTTCCCACCCTGCATTCCCGTAGCCTGCATTATGTTGGGAAGGAGGAATCATTAGTCTGCATTATGATTAGAAATCACGTGTTCAGGTTTTAAGATCACATTTTATTAAATCAACTCAGTTTTAATTTAAACACCTACAACTTAAAATAGAATAATTTAGCTTCATACAAAATTTTTAGTAAAACAGAAAAAAAGAAATTATTAACTTTAATTTTACATGTGTTTATGTTTTAGAATGCAGTATTTATATGTTGTCAGTAACAATTTTTCATGCAATTTTTCATGCAACTATATACATTCACCTTATTACCTAATCACCTATTGTTCAAAAACATACTGTTAACTGGTATCACATACTGTTAACTTATGTAGAAATATAACTTCTTACAGGACTATGTCTTTTAACCTTATTTATACAATAAAGCTGTTAAAATCTCAATTCTCATGTTATGTGTTTATTTATTTTCTATAAGAACACAGTTATTGCAGTGATGAATAAATGAATAAAGAGAAGATACATAGAACACTGCTAATAATCAACTTCATGCTGGAAGCAATTTAACTCATCTTCGTGTTGGTATATGTCACACAATCCAGGCACTCTGAATGTAATCCTTACATACAATATTTTAATGGCTAGATACAAATGTAATGTTACTTGTTTAAAAGGAAGGGTTTGAGGGTTGTTATTGAAATGAATAAGTTTTAGACATGAGATGCACCACTAAAAAGTTTTAGTTTGTTCGAAACAGTGGTTATGTATCATTATTCAGCACACAAACCACCAAAAGATCAAACTTTCCATTCCTATGAAAAAACAACCAGATTATGTCATCATAATGAGCTTCAAAACAAGCTCAGTCCTCTCAGACTCATTCTGATCAGGCTGGCTGCAGGATAATTGAATGTCTTTTATAATCTTTCAATAGACTGGGAAAAGCAGGCCGTGGGCAACATTTTGCTATATATCACCCTGATAAGCAATCAAATGAGCATGTGCTTAGCTTAAACAGCGCTGAATAAAAAGCACTCTCGAGAATCTGGAATCTAGTTATGAGAGAGTTACAGTGAAATTAAATGCCATTCTTCCTGGAAATAAAGGGGAGGCATCGTTGACAGCTTTGACGGGTGCGATGCCTGCAGTGACAGGAATAACAAATTAATTGGGACCATAACACATTTTCTCCAAAGGTGAGGTAAACACAACACACTGGATATTCTTCAACATCAGTAAGAATATCAATGGCATCTAAAAATAAACCCTGAGACATTGAACAGTTTTAATGGATTTTGACATGTCTGCATTATACTGTCACTCCAGTATAAATGAATCATAACTTTGCTGTGCACCACAGAATTACTGGCATTTTGAGAAAATATACTATGAATATATTGGGCAGGCTATGAATTAGCATGAAAGATCAAAATAAATGTGTAAAGACTTTGAAGGAGATGCTTGCCACGTTGGGGAGGAGAAAAGAAAAAATAAACTTGAGAATGATTCCATTGTCCAATTATCGGGCTGGGGCTTCTCAGACATGCAGGAGCTTGGAAAATGAAGATTTCCTAAATGAGACTGAATTTATTAAATATGATAATTGTGTGTTGCAATATGAAGCGGTGGTAGTTTGAAGCCATAGCTACACGTATGGCAAAAACATTTCTGTACACAGAAACTAAGGAATCTAAGTCCCTCTCACAATGATTGTGCCATCATATTGGCAATGAATAATGTTTTTTCTGTTGTCTCTTTTGTAGCGAAATACGTGCGTATTTCAGACCCATATAAGGGCCTTCTCTAAACACAAATTTGTCTAGTTGTCTAGAATGCCTCTGTGCATAATAAGCTCCATGATGGCATGGCTTGCCAAATTATGTGTAAAAGAACTTGAGTGGCCTGCATACACAGAAGCCTGACCTCAACCCTGCTGGACACCTTGCACAAAAATGGGAACAATGATTGTGCCCAAGCCCCCTCTCCCAACTTCAGTGCCCAACCTTACTAATGCTCTTGTGGCTGAATGAACAGAACTTGTTAGAAGAATGTGACTTCCTGAAATAGTGGAAGCTGTTATAGCAATAGTCGGATTACTTTGAATTGTTGGCAAAGTACACATAAAATGAGGACAAACTTTAGGACTTAGACAGCCACACTGTTGCTGACACACCTAATATTTCATCATGCATATTTCAGTCATACTGCTGCTATCATACGCACACACCCCATCTTTACACTTAATTTTTACACTTATAGTTTATACTTCTATTTTAAACTTTTTTATACCTCACAGTTTACACTTTTATCTTGTACAATCTGCTCCTGTGGAAGTTATACTTTAATATTTTAATTCTATTTTATTTTGTAACATTTGTAAATTTCCAGCCTAGACACAGGTTGGAAAAACTTGGCACGGGTTTTACGCCGGATGCCCTGCCTGATGCAACCCTCCCATCATATAGTTGTGTACAGTATATGAATTAGAATTTTAAAATGTATATTTAAATTGATCACATTTATCGAATAAAAATCCCTTTGACAAAAGACGGATGTAATGAAATTGTTCCCATGGCTGTATCAGTTGCACATGTGCATTTCCCCTATGCATTGAGACTTTTGGGACACTCTGTAGATCCACTTGATTTTTGCAGAAGTAAATACAAAATGTATATTTTAATTTCAAGAGTGAATGTCAAATTACACTTCACACTTTACACTTGCACCCTTATTAGTTTGATATATCGTTCACTTGCGCACACACATAAACCCACACACACAGACACACACTTCAATCTGAAATACTGTGCTAATACACATGCATGGTGTAATTCGGTGAAATCTGATTTGTGTTCTATTTCATCATGCAGCCCTCTCAATAAAGAGGAAAACATCATGCATTAAATATTTATATTTAAAATTTTATTCAGTGGTCCTTTCTGGTTTGAAACAGATTTAAAAATAAGCATGGAAATATGTGCTACAGACTCAGTTAAACATGTCATATACAATGTCATAATGACTGAGAAATGTTTGTATTCAGTACTCAGAAACAACCATGTGAGGTACTTATATTACACTTACAAGTCTTAACTGTAAGCCTTAACTGATAATAGTTTTATTTATAATATATTTTTATCAAATATACAATATATTACAGTAAATATTAAACTAATATGAAATTAGATTGTCTACGCTTCTCTAAATCACAACATTACAAAAACACTATGCATGCTAGTAGTAATGATTAATTGTGTGTAATTGGTCTGGCTTGGTAAATTCACCATTAGGGAAATGGTTAACATCTGTTTGTCATTAATTACAATAAGATCAATGCAACCTTTGGTTATTACAGTAATAACTACATCATTAAACAGATTCATGAAGGTTGGAGCTATGGGCAGGACAGCAGTAGAGCAGCATTAGCAGTGCATCCAATTATGGCAGTAAAGAAGAATACTAGTGGATGCAGTATAACTAATGGTAATGTATTGGTTTAGGATAAAATGGTAGTATTAGCAGTAGGGGAGTAGTAGAAAAAGATGAAATCATTAAGGTGTCGTGGCTGTTGTTGATGTTAAAAGTTAAAACTGAGTCCTTATTGTTCTATTATTAAACTGCTATTACCTCATACTAATGATTTGGAGGAGAAATTCTCTCTCTCTCTCTCTCTCTCTCTCTCTCTCTCTCTCTCTCACACACACACACACACACACACACACACACACACACACACACACACACACACACTAAGCCTGAGATATGGTAGTGGAGGTTGCTTTACAGAATACAGTGTCACAGTTCTCCAAGTCTAAATCTCTCACTGTAAATACTGTTGTTATATTGTTCACTTCATCGGACTCTGGAGAGTCAAACCTCCCCCTGAATATTTAACACAACATGTTGGGTTTATTTACCTCCACATTCAGTATCCCTTTATCACAGTTACACTCCACAGCCACTCAAACAAACTTACCTAGGTGCAAACCCATTGTTTTCCCCTTCCTTCATGTATGCATGTGCACACACGCACACAGACACACAGACACACAGACACACACACACACACACACACACACACACACACACACACACACACACACACACACACACACACACACACACACACACACACACACACACACACACACACAGACGTATACTCTCTCTCTCCCGCTCTCTCTCTTTCCTCTTGCCCTTTAGCTTGTGAGAAGGATAATCCCTGGGCTGGCAGGGCAGCAGTGTTGTTTTGCAGTTGTTTGCAGTGTAGTTCATAAATTATAGATGGGCCATGTCGAGGGCCATCACGGCGCTGAAGCCTGTCTGGCCTGACAGCTGTATGATGCCCACTCAGTGCAGCAGATTGGGAGCTCAGAGTTTCATCAATAAATATCAGGGCCGACCCTCACTCTCAGCCTCGTGTCAGCGGTCAAGGTAATGGCTTTTTATTATGGTGAAGGGCAGCACAGTGAGGGGTAGGCTTACAGTTGCTCGTCCATCGCTGGTCCATAGACATGGAGAGAGAGGAGAGAGAGAGAGAGAGAGAGAGAGAGAGAGAGAGATGAGGCGAGGGAGATCCGTGAGGGAGAGGAGGTGGGGAAGCAAAAGTTAAATGTCTGAATGAATGTCTCAGACTAAGTCATGGGAAATGGATGACAAAATATCCAAGCATCTTTCAAAAACTATATGCAGAGTATTTGAATTTTTTCTATGTTTCAAGTGAGTATTTTGCACTTCTGCATATTTGGTAAAAATGCACACATTATTGCATCATAAGAGAATTATTGTATCTTTTAACATGTGGTTCCAGTGTGTGAAAGCATAGCAGAGAAATGCTGTGGAGAAATCTCAATCAGGTATATTATAGGTTATAGTTTTTATCTCAAATGGCAGAACAACATTTGTCTAAAGTTCATTCATCAGAATGCCGCATATTTTGAAAAGGGTAAAAGTGTTATACCAGCCTGTCAGAGGAGCACAAAGGCTAGATGCTATAGATTACTCCTATCCCCCTGCCAGATATAAAATGGATAATTACATATTTGTGGCGGAGGCTGAGCACTGTAAAAATCAATAGACCTTTTTTTTCAGATGACACTTCATTAGGGAAGAGAAATCTGGCGGCTGTGAGGAAGAGCAGTGCAATTAAACGCTCCTGCTAGCTCACAGGCTGCAACGTCTCCATATTATCATCCACTTTATCTGAAATAGTGGTTGCACTTGAGGCGTAATTGGGAAGCATTGATTACGTACTTTTATGTGTACACTGTTGCAAATCATTATGGAGAGAAGCAATAGTTAGTTAGCCTCTCTAATGAAGCACTAATTGCGCTAAGTAGGTTAAGATGTTAGTCAAAGTCTCAAATCAAAGCAAAGATATTCTTCACCAATCACTGTCGGAAAAAATGCTCACACGCACACTGGCAGAATATTTTCAAATACATTTTATAAAATGTAACAAACTTTATAAATCTCAGTTATTTATGTTTTTCCATGGGTCTCTGTTTAAACACATTTGGTACATATTGTGATTTCTCTCACTCTCTTTTTTTTTTTTTTTGCTTGTGATACAGCTGTGTTACAATTAACTGCGCATATCTCCTGCCACATCAAAGAGGGGACCGGAGGCACAAGTAGAATAATAGTGACATTTATAATAAAAATCCATTAGAAAAGACTAGCCACAGGGTTTTTATTTTACTATGTCATGTGTGATTTTTATTAAAAAAGTAAACCAGCTTTATGTTTGATAGATTTGCTGATTTTGTATACACATGCAGTAGTGTATATGACTTTTTGGCCTTGCTATGTTTTATATTATACATATCTGGTCTGCCAAAAAGCTGTTTTTGAAATTATAATCCAGAATAATATAGTAAATAATATAATAATATAATGATGTGTTGAACATGCTGACTAAAAATAAGCAGTGTAGCTTTTGCCACCTGCAGTTCCTTGCAGAAAATATATATTTTTTTACATCTCAGTGTTTGAGTTTACTCAATCAGCATTTGCCATCTGGTCATGTCATCTGTGATATGTGTACAAAAAAAACATGCACATATGTATTTTTGAATTTTAGAAATTTGACAAAAAAAAAAAAGATTCTGAATTATGCTTTGCAGAAACATGAGGCAGATAAAATTCTCAATAAATGTATGTTTCTAATTTATGAAAAAAATGTTGAATCCCATTATGGTGAATGTATTTAGACTGTCCAAAATAAACAATTAAAAACAAGGCTTTTATCTCTCTCTCTCTCTCTTTTTAGAATATAATGTGTGCATATTTATTGTATAGTGGAAAAGGTTACACTTTCCATTAAAATAAAATACTGTTACCAAACTGGAAAAACGACACCATGACCACACCAACCATGACTAAATGTATTACTGCATAAATATTGAGCTTTATATTCCAATATTTATGGAACCACTCCTCTAAGAAACATTTCTTTTAACATTGGTTTTATGATGGTATGAATATAAACGAAAAGTCTCCTTTAAAACATATTTTGTTAAAGCTCAAAAGTGTTTAAATTTACATAAGTTAACCCTTAATTGAGCATAGAACCTCATTTGGTAACTTATTTATCAAATTAAATATCAGTATCAGTGTCTCAAGAAAGAATATATACTGGTAGAATATAAGTATTTTTGTAAATTTTACATTTAAATAATCGTGCCTTTAGTTAAATCTGTTTTTTTTATGTAGATATTTGTATATATACATTTTCTGGGATTTTTTTTCTTCTTTTTTCTAGATGGACAAGGAACCATACAAGGTAACTTCACTGATCTTGATTTGCAACATAAAAATGCCATCAATGAATAATGTTGAAATAATCATAAAAGTTAAAAGAATCTTTGGAAAAAAATATATATATATATAATTTCCAAATGTTTTAATGATTGCCCTAAACGGGGTTAAAAACCCTGCATCTGTGTTCATACAATGTGGTAAAACAATAAAAAGGTTCATTTTGTCTCATCTAACCTGATAACATGCTTGTTTAAAATTGTTAGGTGGGCTTTAAGATAGCAATTGTTGAACAATGGTTGATATGTTTTATAAGATCAAGTTATATGTTGGTCATGGACATTTGCTCTGTTTAGAATCACAGTCTGATTCAGGCATACAGTAGTTCTGACTATTTTTTTCTTCTTCTTCTAATTATAAAGGTGATGGTGAACCTGTAAATGTTCTGAGAATATTTAGGAAACTCCTTGTGTTCTTTATACTTTGATGTTTTAAACAGAAATCGTTAAAAAAAAAGTTAATTATAAATGGTGTCTCTTTGAATGGTATATAGTTTGCACCATACTTATCTTATCTCCACAGCTATTATTATCCACACTCATGTAAACATATACAAGTTAAACAAATAAATAAACAAACAAAATTTCTGAATTATTTTTCTCGTAGCCATGAAGCCTTTGCCTCTAAACCATCATTACCTACTTTTATTCACACCTTCTGAAGTGACCCGATAGTTATAACTGAATATACTAGTATTTATTACTTTTAATGTTTATTTCACGTGTGGTGTGAAGTGTGTTATACAGATTTCACTACTATGCTGCATTAAGGGAGAGGGCTCCATCAGGAATGTAGCAGTAATGGAGTCTCTTCTTTCCCCAGCATGTCAGAAAATCTTCCAGCTTTACACCGGCATCAGGGGAGGAAGCCAAGTGCTGTTAGCTGTCATTGCACATGAAAGGATTAATGTCAGCCTATAAGAAGGGGGAAAGCCGTCTTATTCTTATTTATTCTGTTTCATTCGCCTTCCTCCAGCTCTGTGGGTGAGGGTGTCTAATGTCGGGTCTAATTTGTAGCATTTTAAAATTCCAGACTTAGAATCTTTACATATCTCTGGAGCTCTCGGCTCCTCGGCTCTCCCCTCCGAAGCCTGGCTCCTATTCAGAATCCCCCTAAACCCACCAATTTAAGATGTGGAGCAGAGTAAAGATTTACATGAGTTTGTAGTTGAGTGACTCCGAGTGAAGAAGCAGAGGCTCCGTCCACACTAAACACTCTTGCTGTAATTACATTCGACCCAAACCCATACCCTGTACCTACAGCCAAATCAGAGAGAGAGAGAGAGAGAGAGAGAGAGAGAGAGAGAGAGAGAGAGACTTATTCCCCAATGCTGATTTTGATTCCTCCTTGTTCAGGATATGTAATTGGCTCTGTGTTTTCTACTGGCTGCTAATAAGGAGCTTACTCTGGCTCCCTCTAGACTTGACCCACCACATTTTTGTTTTATGAATTTTACAAGGGGATTTTAATAGATGCTTTAGGCTATGCAAAGCATAGGCTGAAAGCAGGGCATAATGGAGCAGGGCAAGCTGAGAGGCTGCTTATCATTGCAGACAGGTCTTATAACTTTCATTAGGAATAGAGAAGAACACCAAGGCAAGCCAAGCACAGAGGGACATGAGGGAATATTAACCTGTGCTCTCTAACTAACTATAATTGTTTAGCAGTGAGGCTGTGTGTTGGACCCAGCCTCATTAACCAAGCAGCCACATCATGGCCTGGCTGATAGCAGCAACCGTGCTTGTTAACAGAGAGGTGGAGAGGACGGAGAACACAGGAAGGGTCAGGGCACAGGGCAGAACTCTAATGGATTTAGAGTGGGTGAAACTTATCTGACTAGATATGGGCATTTGGACTCTTTTAGCCTAGAACCTAAGCCTGGTTTAGTCAGTAATCAAAATTTCAGCCAGTAAATATAAATGCTGAGTGAAAAGGGTTACTTGATGTATGTGAGTCCTAAAGGTGATACTATCAACCAGTACTTATGTTGCATCTTAGTTTGATTTGCTTCACATGAATAGGCAGAAGACGCAAACCACCCACCTCTGTCTTAAGAGTAAAATAGTTCCACATCAACTGTCTAGAAAAGTCTGGTCCTTTGCTTTGCTCTTGTAATTGGGTGTTTCTCGTGTGCCAGATAAAGGGATGTAAATTTCTTGCCTCTTTCTCTCTCTATCTCTCTCCCTCTCTATCTCTCTCAATGGTGCTCATTTGAGAGGAGTAGAATGACAGTCTCTTATGCAGGGTCGCTCAGATGTGACGAATGAAAAATTTGAACCCACTCGCTGACCCATGCCCAACCCACACTGTCTATCCCATCATTAAAATACCTCTAGCTACCACTGCTTTTTCGACTCACCATTATGCAAAATCTTTTAAGTGATTTTAGCACAGACATACTAGCGCCACTCTTCTACCATCAAACTAATTTTTTGCCTATAATTTCTTACAAGAAAGAAAATGAAGTTCATTTGTGATGTTTTTACTGAGATTCCTGCAAGAACAATGAGGCACTGAGAGCAGTAGAAATAGTCAAAGTGCTCGATGCCATTTATAGAGGCTTAGAGGATTCACAATAAGGAAATTTCTTCAGGGCAAGATCACTAATAACAAAACAATTACAGTTCTTGTCATGAATAGTGAGGATAATGAGGAGTAAAGTATAAAGGACTTTTAAGACAACTCTCTTTAATCCCTTTTTTCTTCATGATGTCCTTCACTCTGAGTCCTTCTATAGCACAGGTTACTTCATTACAAAGTAGAGACAACATCAAACCTGAAATCCAACATGTTTATTCTCTTCTACCGTTTGCATTTCGTTCTCTTTCTTATGCTTTGTATTGTTGGGTAATTCTCCCATCTGAGGTGTGTTGCAGAGAAACAAAGCAACACTAAGAGAGGAGCAGTGTGCGCGGGTGTCAGGTTGTCAGTAATCTGACAGCTATGGTAACTGCCCTGTAATCCGGCCGGCTGCAGCCCAGCTCAGAGCTGACATGCAGCTCTGTGAGTGACAGCTGAGGGCCACACTCAGTCCGCCTTCTGCAGTCACCAGCACTCCATTAAAGCAGACGAGCCCAGCGCCCTTCACACAGAGAGCAGAGAGCAACCAGGCCTAACCTGCTGGAGCCAGGTGGGAAATAGATGCACTCTCTTTGGGATGAGATGTATATATAATAATCTTAGTATATACAGTGGACATAAAAAGGCTACACAAATGGTAACATAGCCATTTAAAAATAAATAAATAAATAAAATAGTATAAAATGATAAATAATGTCTGACTATTATCACATTTAATGTTATACAGCATCTAACAAAATTCCAGTGAAAAACAGTTTTATGTGTTGTCTTTTCTTTTGACTGGACTGATTGGGGGACCGATCACATTCAAACACATGTTCAGTAATTAACATGCACCTATCATCAATGAAGGGTTTCTGATTAACCCCGAAAAACAAAGATGAGCTGTTTAGACATCCAGATCTCTTTGTGGTTTCACCTGATTACTGAATCTGTGCATAATCTTTATGTCCATAAAGAATTTACAAAGCATGTACAGGATCTCATTGTCAAAAGTAGTGATCATAAGAGAAATCAAAAATATTTTCCAAAGCATTAGCTGTACCATGGACCATCATGACGGACTTTATCAAAAAGTGGAGAAATTAGTCCCCCACCAGCAGTGTTGTCAAGAACAACTCATCCATCCAGAATCAATAAAAGTACAAGATGAAAACATATTAGAAAATATGTCTAGAGGAGCAGATTCATTATCTGGCAGTTATTAGTGACTTATTACGTCTATACTCAGGCTATAGGATGGGATTCCCATCGCCACCGCTACCAAAACAACAACAATAAAACCACTCTGCATTTATAACCCTAAAACTTTCCAAAATGTGTAAGAGACCAAGGTAGAGGGCATAATTATGTTTAGCGCAAAAAACTGCATTTTCTTTCCCAAAGAGCACAAATAATTAACTCTGTGCTACCTAATTTCAACTAATCTAATGTTTTGTGAACTCCATGAATCATATTTTCAAGATGAGACAAAGTGGCACAGCAAACTAAACTTTTCTTCTCTATAAGAACAATCCAGGCAGTTAAATAATTCAAATATCACTTAAAATATTCCAAAATAATGTAATGTGTGATAGAGGTAGTAACAATTTCCCTGGCTGCAACCAGTAATCCAGTTGTTGTACAAAAAAAGCATCTGAGCAAAGAGAATAAAATCTAAAGATTTATTTGAAACAGTATATTCATGTGAGGGCAGCGTCATTTTAAACATCCACACAGTTGCACATTCAAATATGCATGAGTAAAGCAAATCTGTGCAGAAGCAATATCAATTTGAATGTGCACATGTATTTTGTATGAGAACCAAATCAATTTAGAATAGCAAAAATAACCCTGGTCAGCATTTGAAGCATTTTGTTCTTAGATTTTGCTAGTTTTTTTTTTTTTTTTACTGTTTTAGCAGACGAATATGCAACTCTAATTGGACTTAAAGAGAATAAGAGTAAGAATCAGTGACTCAGGAATATAGAGCAGGAAGACATTGATAATGACAACTTCAGAAGCTAATCTCGTTTTAGGTTATATCACTTTTGACTTGCTAAAGACCATTTCATGAGTCAGCAGCATTCAGTTATCTAGTGCAGCAGCTCATTTTGAGAGGTTTAAGATACACTTCTATTATAGTGTGTTTGAAGTGATATCATTAATCTTGGTTAATCTGTTTTAGAAGAAATGCAAACGGTGGCCATGAAGTACAAAACACAACATTTCAAATAACAAAAAATAAATAAATAAAAACATTTCTGGAAACACTATACCAAACACAAGAACATGTCACAAAATCTAAAAACTGCAACAATTACAAAACTAACATATCCAGTTTAAGCACTATAAGAAAGTAACATCACCTGTTTTCAATATGGAAACCAATTTTCAAAATAGAAGGCAACTTTCCGGTCATGATGTTGCCTTGAATGCTGTCCTGTGGCATGTTTCAGTAAATGTATCTTAAGTTATCTACATAGGGATGAGAGGCAACAGCATCAAGGAGGACAGGTCCCCAATATTCTCTGAGGCACAAGAGAGGGCAAAATATAATTTAGCCAATAAAGCATTTTTTGTAAAATTTGCAAAATATGCCTTAAAGCAATTCAGACACACATCCTGAATGAAAACATCATATTCATTAATGTACATCAGTTGTCTTTATCAACACTTAGATACATTCTCAAAATGAATCGAATACAGATGAAACAACTCTATTGAGTTCCTTTTCAAATGAACCCAGATAGAGTAAAAGTGTATATGCATATGTGGAAGGTAAGTAAAATCAATAACAGTGTCATGCATGTAAATTTATTTTATGCATGTCCAGTATATTTGTACAATATAGTGCTACACAATATAGCCTTTTGTTTAAGAGAATCGTGCAAATGGATGCAGATGCAGTCCACTATGAGTTCATCTTCAAAGATGGTTTCATCTTCTCAAAAGTAAGAAGGTGGAAGAGGGAAAATAATTGGCCACAGAGCCATTTTGAAGGTCCTAGGACAAAGAGAGGTTAACATCACAATGTGTGCGACAATGACACAGAATGGGATCTTCCACTGGCAACTTTGGATCCTTACATAATGGCCCACATACTTGCAATTTTACATGGACTAACTATCACAGTAGAGCCCTTTTTTTTTTTTTTTTTTTTTTTGCATGGTGGAAAGTTTACGATCACCAACCCTATGTTAGGATGACCCTCATTCAGGCCACTGAGGATGCTTGACCACACAAATGGATGCTTAGTGTTTTTTTTTGTTTTTTTTTTTACTGTTATTCATGCTTTTTCCATTTTTTTCTCCCTACAAATGTTTTTGCTGTTTTTGTGTGTGGAATATTTTCTGTTCTACGTTAATTTTCAGTGTAAAACCAAATTCTGTAAATGCATGGATGTACTGACCAATGTGGAGGGAAATAATCTTCTCATCAGTGTACAGTACTGGTCTTGTGTTGTGTTTAGTCAATTTTACTAATGATATCTAAAAATCAACCCCAGACTATGACTTGAAAAATAGAAATGGGTAAAAGTGTTTTAAATTGAGAACAGCGGTGTGTAACTGATCTAAACGCAGCTAGATAAAATGAATCATGTATGCTATAAATAACTGGGTGTTTATAAATGATTTTATAGTTTTGTGTCAATTGTGTCATTTCACAAAAAATCTCAGGTGTTCTGCAACTTGTGTGTGTTGTTGGTCTCTCGGCTGTTCTTAGCAAGGGGTCGCCACAGTGGACCATCCGGTCTGCACATACAAGCTTGGCACAGGTTTTAAGCCGAATGCCCTTGCTGGCACAACTCTGCCATTTTATCCGGTCTTGGGACCAGCATAGCATCTAGCGGCTGGGGTTTCGGCACTGGCTGGGAATCGAACCCGGGCCTATCGCATGGCAGGAGAAACACCTACCACTGAGCCACCAGTGCCCATTCATGTGATCATGTGAATCTTTTTTCAAATTTGTGCGCAAACATTCATAGAAAAAGAAATATTTTTGAACACCTTATTTAAATGGCTCTATCCACTTGCCATCCCCTGCAGTGAAGCAATAGTAAAACTGGTCTAATATGATTCTGCTTTCAGTATCAACTTTCTTGCTGCTTCATCCTTCCCAAGTTGTAGTTTATTTTTTGTTTTATTAGGATGAACTTGGAAAAGTTGCAAAAGTTTTGACAAAAATAAATAAATAAAAATAAACATGGTTAATTTTTGTGCCATCTTGTAATCAGAGACATGGTCTGGGTTTATCAGTTTATCAAGTTTAGTGAAGTGGTTAGCACTGTCGCCTGGCACTTTCAGCATCCAGGATAGATTCTTGACAATGTTCGATTCTCACCTCTGTGTGCAGGGAGTTTGCATGTTCTCCACCCTGCTTGGTGAGTTTCTTTCAGGTACTCTGGTTTCCTCCCACAGTCTAAAGACATACAGATTAGGCTAATTGGTGTTCCCCAAATTGTCTGTAGTGTGAGTGCCCTCTGATGGATTGGCACCCCATCCAGTGAATGGTATCAAGGTTGATATGAGTGATGGTGGAATTCAATCAGACTTCCTGCAGTCATAATCCCACTGCTATTAAGTCAGGAACTAGAAGGATGAATAGATTACTACTATATATCTGGCATATAACATCTGTTTTGCTATGCTGGTTAATCTTGCTACGCATACATAAGTTTGAGTTTTTATTATCACCATTATAAAGTCTTTGTTGCAGTGTTTAAAGTTTGAGTTTATAATTTGCCCTGGCAGGTCATATTTGTAAGGCATTCATTAGGATACACATCCAACACACACACAGCAAACGAGAGCCTGTGACATGTCTTAATATTGAGAAAACCTTGGAAATCTAGCCAGAGCTGTAATGACACTCGAAAGCCTACATAATGGAAAAAAGTTTACATAAATTAGCTCTCAGTTCTGCTATGTCTGTAGACAGAGAGTTTGAGTTGCCCGTGTGTGTGCGCACACCAAAAACTGTAAACCTTTTCATCCCACCATTTTGCTGATTTAAGGCAGTCACATATGAATCTCATCTCCTTTCTTTGCCTCTGCTTCCAGCTTTCCCTCTCATCTCTTCACCCCAGGTGAACTCAGTCAAGGTGACTTATCCCATTTGTCTAGTGAAAGACTCAGCATTTCTCCATCTTCCTTATGAGCACCGTAGGCAGCGAATAGAAGGATGGCAGAGTGATTGGCGGGGAGTTAAGTATACATTCCCTCTGTCTGTGAAAGCTACTTAAAATGTCACAGAGGTTCTAGACCTAGACTGAAAGAATCCATTCACTAGCATGGCAACTGATGATAACCTGTTTCACTGGATGCTGTGAAATCACCACAAGTACATGGTTAATGGTTAGTATATGGAAAGCTAACAAAGGATATACCTACGGTATGTGGGACTTTTTCCTTTATTCTGCACAAAACAGTGTACACACAGTGTAGGTATTTCATATTTCATTATAATATATAATTTATTCAGATAAATTTATACTTTGTAGTACATATGAGTATTGTGATATCAGTTTATTAGTTGATCAGAGTCATTAAAAGCCTACGGGGAGTGCTTTGTTTTGAGTGTATATCTTCTCAGGTCCTCTGCATGCAGACCCATAGAGCAGTAATGAGACAGATAATTGGGGATATTTTTTATTCAGTGGCTAGTTAATTGGTTGCCACTAGTGTCTCAGCAAAGGTTAAACTTAAAGTTGCATGTCACCAATTACTATTCCAGCTGGATCTGTTCATCTGGAAATGTTTATGGCAAAAAGTCAATGGTTGCGTGACAAATGACAGAAGCAGACGTGAATCCTTTACAGATTCCTTCCTTAAATTCTGCCTCATACTGTTTTTTTCCTCTCACTTTTTCTCCATTCACTTCAATTTCCTATTTTCTCTTTTTTTTTCATTGCCATGCATAATCCCCTCTTTTTTAAAAATCCAGTCGATGTGTGCATAATCAAAATCATGTTGACAGCACTCATATGAGTGCACAGGGAGAGAAAGAAAGAAAAGGGAGAAAGAAGGACAGAAGAAAAGATGAGAGGGAAGGCAGTGAAGGGATGAATGCATTACCATGCAGTCGGACTGTCTGGCACATAACAAAGCCTTGTGTGTGTGTTAAGCGTGTAGATTAGGTCAACTTTTTACCTCCTCTGAGCTCTCTGCCTGTAAATGACGAGTTTTGATGTGAAACAAGCAACATGTCAGAGGGAGTTGAGAGATGTAGGCCTACTCTGCCATGTCTCTGTGACAGGGCTGTGAATATTTGGGCCATTAGGGGCTTATTAGCGAGTAAATGGCCAGATGGTTCAGCCATGCGCGAGAGATGGACAGAGCTGCCTGCTACTAATCAGCCCTGTCTGTAGCCCCACTGTCAAACCGCATCACGCTGTAACCCATGGCAACCGAATAAAAGTTAACATTAGCAAGTCAATTTGAGCTATGGAGGCCATAAACAGGCACGTTAAGGATCGTATACTGAAAGTAAAAGAGTTTGAAAGAACTAGAGCAAAGAAAGCAGCCAAATATGCTTTTAAAGTTCACAGGCATGTTTCTCTCTCTACTAACACCAGCTCCGTTGAAATACGGATTGTGTTGTGACTGATGTTTGGCTACCTGAAAGAAAATACAATTATGCAAATTTTCTCTCAGGCTACATTTCAAAACCACCTTGTTTTATTATTGATGACAATTTATACCTTAAATCATAATCATAATACCTGCAGGGTTCTTTAGTAAGACATTTTAATGTTATGGTTAAGTTGACACACATGCTGTCTCATTGTTGATGCACTTTGGATTTACAACATATGAAAAAAATGGCCCATAAAACCATCAATCAGTAGAAATGTTACTTACCCTTCAGAGGCAGTAATAATTTTATATTAACCACTTTAACCACAAATGCCCATAAACACGACAAAGAACTCATAATAAATCTGATGTGATCTGTTGAGTTTTATTGCTTTTTTTTTTTTCTATCAATCCCTAACAGGTAACCTGCTGCCGATGCCTGTTGGCAAGAAAAAAATCCAAAAGATTATTATTATAAACAATTATTATTCTTTTTTAAATAATAGTTTTTCTATTATTAATATTATTATTATAGAATTTGAAACAAATAAAAAGTTGTTTTCAAACATTTACCTTTTTTCTGTAGGGTACCATAATATATAATTATCCGTGAAAACGACATAAAAATGAATATAGTAAAGTAATATAATAAAAATGTCAATCTAGATGGAACATTTACATAAATTGGTAATAAAGTGACATTAATTTGCTTCATCTTTTTTAGATTTCGATTAAAGTTACCCATTAAAAAACTAATGAATTTTCAAGAAGCCACTGCTTTTGCAGAAACAGTTGACAATGATAAGATAATGTGAAGGTCCTAAGGAACTTTGACATGCATCTTAATGTGTGAATTTAGTCACCAGTGTTATGAGTTGGCATGTGGGTCATAAAAGCAATAATAGCCTCAGTTAGGGATCCATAAAGCCACTGACTTGAATGCAGGACTATTTTTAAGGGTTATGGCTCTCTGAGCCCAAATATTGCATTTGAACTTACAGCTGGGATCATCAGCCTGCGAAGGAAGAAAGCTTGGTTTCATTAGTGCAGCAGTTCCCATCCCTGGTCCCGCATAGTTTAAAGTTGTCCCTACTCTAACAAATTCAGCCACACTTCTAGGAGTGTTAGAGGAGAGAATACGCTAGAATGTGCAGGGCAAGTGGGTACTCCAGGCCCAGGTTCTGGAATCCGCGTGTTAGTGTGCAGTTAACGTACAGTTAATTATAGAAGATCATATCTTACAATAGAGCAGTAATTAGTGGAAAATCTCTGATCTTCTCTATGAAAAGTTAGAAAAACTTGACAGGATATCCTTCTGTTTTCCAAAACAGCAGAAGACCGGCCTGAATAGATGTTGTGAACAAGGTAAATATGTAGTAAATGCAAGTATTGCCTGCTATTTAAGTTCATGTTCATATGAAACATATGTGCAAACTACCGTGAATACCGTACATTGCAAGTTTTACTTTGATCTTATGGTGATTTATTTACTTAATATATATTGCAAACCATACTTGGAAAATACATATTGTAAGTACATAGTAACAAAAGCAAAATACCAGGTATTTGCAAGTACTTGATGCCAAGATCTTTACTTGGACATGACATTATTTATACGGTTGTGAAATCTGACTTATATAGTTTTGCAAACATTGCTACACATTTATTAGTTTGATGAGCTCCTATTCCATGCATGCCTTTGGCAGGACATTGACATTTAACAAATAGAAGATATTACAAATAAGTTTCATGCAAATTATGAATTTAATCAATTTGGTGCTATAATTAGCTTACCACAGACTGTTTGGGGATCTTTGATTATTATTATTATTATTATTATTATTATTATTATTATTATTACTACTACTACTACTACATTAGCCATTAAAACATCCACTTAAGTCACTGCGTACAGTACTTTCCCATCCGATATGCAGAGCAAAGAAATTCTTGTAAATACTATGTAATCATTTAAGTTCAATGTAGTTGATACTTACCACAAACAGATCAGCAATAATATTATGGCCACAAACTTAATACTGAGAAAGTCTCCCCTTTTTCCACCAAATAAGTAATTCACTTTGTGTTAGCTACAGTTAGAATATCTTATTACAATGTCACCTAGAAGTGGGTAGAATATATTAGGCAGCAAGTAAATCATTTGTCTCTGATTTGATGAGATTGAAGAAGAAAAATGGCAAATACAAGGATTTGAGTGATTCTGACAAAGGCAAAACTGTGATGGGTTTGACTAAATCAGAGTGACTCCAAAATTGATGCACATGTAGAGAAAAGGCTGGTCTGTGTATTCGGAACCAATATAAGAGTTACTGTTGCTCAGATTGCTGAAAATTTTAACGCAGGTTACCATGGAAAGGGGACAGAACACACGGGTCATGACTGTTTTGGTGGCAAAAGGGAGACCTACTCAATGTGAGGAAGGTCATAATGTTATGGATGATCAGTGTATGCTTTATTAGGGACAAGCCAGACTACAGAAATAATTTTTTTTATGATTTTATATACAGGTTTTTATTCCAGTTCACTAAATTATGTATGTGCTGTAATGGACAAGTGTTATTAAATTCAATGAATGAACACATAATGTTAATAATAAAAAATATTTAAAATCAGGCTCTAAGAACATAATCAGGAATTATCAATATGACGTTATGTTGTGTCAGGGTTTTATGACCAAACGATATAATATGTGCAATCACAGTTTTCCACTTCTCCACATCTCATCTCCAATTTTGATTTATAGAGGTATTAAAGCTTGTCCTTTTTAGACTATTAGCCAAGATGTGGCCATCAACAGTTTACGACTTTATATTATTATTAATGTCAATAATTCAAGAATTGGGATATGCAAATTAAGTTTAATATTGTCAGTATTGGACAAAAATAATTTATGATACATGTTAGTCAATAAAGAACAGTCTAATAACAAAGAAATCTATTATAGTTATGAGATTTTAAAGGTAATGTGTTACCTATATTGTAACACTACAGTATATTATTGTACAGTAATATTTGTGTTGTTGTAATGGAACAATAATGTTTATTTTAGTGACTAATTCAAACAAGTTCCAGATGTAATTTTTCTCCCAAATGATTAATTAATAATATTTGAATGCAATCTTAACCAGATATTTCTTCTTTTCATTTTTTAATCAGCATCAATTGTTAAATTTTTGGAAAGTCCTCCACAAACTTTTTTCCCTAAGTGATATAAAATATATACTACTTTTACTTTTGCACTTTTGCTCACTCTTCTCAATTTTATTAATGGATTTATTCCTTCCCACTATCTGAGGTGTTGTCATTAGTTTACCCCCCGTCCATCTCTTGCTCATTTCTCCATCCTCCACACAGGAGGTAACAAACTAAAGTTCAGACAGAGCATGTGTTTGTTTAAATGTAATTGGTGATGTGTGTATGTGCTTGTCTGTGTTGTGATGGACAATAAGAGTGAGAAGTTGAGACAGTTCTAACTGTCTGTATAGGTGTGTATGAAAGTGCTGCATTATGAATGTGGTGTAAACACACCGGGCTCTGTAATTGTCTCCTTTTTTGTTGTCTGATGACCACAGCTGAGCCTGTTTGTTACAGTAATGGACGGACAGGACACAATTTCTGATTGGTTCGAAGTCTGCACAGTAATTGATCAGTGTGCTATGTTTTAGATTCAGTGAGCAGAATAGTAGCATTGCAGTAGATGAAATGTATCTTTAAAGGCTTGAGTATTATGAAAGTGCTTTACAAATACTTCATTGCCCTACATATTGATTTACAACCTGGAATAATTTAGAGCAGAAATGTCTAAGAAATGTTTAATTAGTATGCCCTATTTTCATTATTATCTTTATCAGGTGTTGGAACAATTTCTTGATTAGATTAACCTAACATAAATTACATTGACTTCACAATGTAGGTATAATGTTGCTTTTTATAAATAACTGTGCATTTGAATAATTTATGCACGTAGATGGTGTTTTAGCCTGTTTCTTCTTCTCCACAATCACCTCATTCTGAGACATAAATAAAGTGGGCGTTATGTAGGGGGGAACAGTAGGATACCATGTTATTGCGCCAGCCTCCATTACACTGAATACAGTGCATTGTTATTATTTGTCATCATATGCTAATTATGCATCATTAATGTGAGGCCCTAATGGCCCCTAGTGTGTGTGTGTGTGTGTGTGTGTGTGTGTGTGCGCGCGCACACACACACACACTTAGGGTAGCACAGTCTACAGGGAGAGGGAGAAACACATGCTAATGAAGCAGAGATATTTTATCTTACAGATTAAAAGGCAAGGAGATCACAACCCTCAGAATCAGCCCTCTGACATCAGTAATTGGAGTAGACAACAAGCTTTTGTACTATAATGAGGAAAGTTCATAATCATTTCAACTCAGAACGGTTGGAACTGTGCGGGAGAGGGCATGTGGGTGGCACGCTCTATTTTTACTCCTGCATATATTTTTGTTTGACTGGAATGATGTGTTATTTGCTTACATTTACTGTGAATGAATGTTTAGCCATCCTAAGGTAGATTTGATTTTCTCAAGGCATTTTGGGATTGAGCACGGTTCTACCATGATACCTACCTCAGCGAGAATTTTTATTATTTTTTTTAATGATAACTATTTTCAATTAAATAAAAAATTATTAGTGATATATCAAATATACTGTATAAACTATAAGAAAAATGTTACAGTAGCTTGGGCTGTTCAGCTCCCAAAACACAGGCTGAGCAGATCAAAATGGCAATGACCATCTTTTTGAATCAGTGGTAGTAATGCTACACAGCAGACAGATTAATTTTAAACAATTGAGTCAATTTTATCAATGAATAAGGAAAAATAAAAGTTTATTTACTTCAACTTTTCCGTAATATTAGTTAAGGTATTTAAAATCATGTTCAAAAGTTACTATTTTTAATTCTGTGTTTTTGTGTAAAAAATCATAACTTGTCTTATGTATACATCTTATACTGGCAAATACATCCACAGAAATGTAACAACATATACCTTTTTTGACCGTGCCATTATTTAACAAAAATGAACCCAAAACGAAAAAGAATTTGGGACAATACTAAATACCCCATAACTAAATAGTTCATAGAATCACCTTTAGCAGCATTACCTGGAAGTATTAATTTCCTATTTGACTTTATCAGTCTCTCATATCATTGTGGATAAATTTTGGCCCATTCTTCTTTACAACATTGCTTCATTTCATTGAGGTTTTTGGGCAATCGCTTATGCACAGCTCTCTTCTGTCCTGCCACAGCACTGTACTTGTTCAGTCTTCTTCCAATTGCACTGTCATGGATTTTAACATTGAACATACTCAGTGAGGCCTCTAGGATCTCAGATGTAGCTCGTGTTTTTGTTCTTGCTTTGTTTTTTCTCTGAATGTGCTGGGATGTTCACTCCTGGGAAGACATCCACGTGTGAATACTCTCTCACTATAGAAAATTGAACTCTTCCAAAATTGTTTGGAAATGGTTTTTATAACCCTTTCCAGGTGGGTGTACAGCAACAATTGCTTCTTTAAGACCATTGCTTATGTCATTCCCTCTTGGCATTGGGTTAACACACACCTGAATACTTCAGACCAACAAACTGCCAAAACTCCTGCTTCTGCTGATGATCAAATAATCAATGCTTATGATTAGCAGCACCTGGCTGCAACTTACCCTCTTATGCTGTGGAAGCAGAAAGGGGTACTTAGTATTGCCCAGATGTTTTTTTTTTTCTTTTTTGGCTTCATTTTTGTTAAATAAATAATTGCACGGTGAAAAGTTATGTGATGTTGTTCATCTGATTTTTTTATTTGCCTAATACTAAGACCCTTTATGATCAGATTATTTTTTACATCCAAACACATAGAAGTAATAGAGGGGGTACTTATTTTTACACATCATTGTTAGCAGTAAAATAAACAAGTGAGCAACTTTTCCAGACATGCTTGTAAATGTTATTACACACCTAGCTAATATTTTCAGATTATCTAGCTACATGAAAAGATTGTCAGACAAGAGCAAAAAAGTCACCACAAGTCCATGATTATATGTGTGTGTGTGTGTGTGCGCGCAATACTTATATGCTTATATGCAACCATGGTTTTTACACTACCTGTGGTGTGCTACTTGACCAACCATAAGCTATTTAAGTCTATGGCTTGCTTGATTTTCTTCATTGAAGCACCAGGGTTAAAAAACATAAATATTTTTTTAAATACTAGGCAGGGAAAATTTGTATTATAATATCTGCTCTAATGGGGTAAGAACAACATTGATGTAAGGGGTCATATTGTTTTATACAGTATACATACCACAAAGTCTCACATATGGTCATTGTGATAATCATGGAGTGTGAAGAGAAGATTATACAGATAACAAACAGTAACGAATGTTTGTAAGTCAGTGACTTACTGTATAGGAAAATTACAGTCTGTTTGCATGACAATCAATAACCATTCTAAACTAGCTCTAAAAACTTCAGTTTAAAAACTAAATATTGAAACAATGCGGTTATTTAGATATGAAAATGTTGCCATAAGTAATTAAATATATGCACCATGTCCAAACCCCAAAAGGTATTCCATCATTCACAGTAGGTACTGTTGCCCATTATCAGGTAAACAATCAGAGCTGGGAACTCTGGCCTCATGCTACCTAGCAAAAAGTAAATATGATGTCATATAATGATGCAACTTTCTGAGGAACTTACAATTAGCAAATTAATGGAAGTAATGAAAACTGCATGCTTTATGTAAACATAGCAACATACCATACACAACTGCTAGCAGCCACATTGTTACTGTCTTTGGAGAACACTGGTTTTGGGAAAATGCATTATTATAGTTATCATAAGCATGTTACATTCTTCTTTCATACTAGTACTGTATGTTTAAATCTGCATATTCTATTCGTCTCACAGTGACAATTTAGCACACACACATTTTAAAAGGGTAAAAGAGGTATGCATAGGACCATAACAAATTTGTTGAATTCCCATATTGATTTGTTGTGTGGTTTTGGCCAAAAGGGAGAGAGAAAGAAGGAAAGAGATGGTGAAAGCTGTTTAAGCCTTGCTGGCCTTAGTGCTCAGAGGAACAGGGAGTTGCCAGCTGGTATTGCATACCTTTGTGTTTGACCTGTGGCTCAGAGCGGTTCAGGGTTTTTTTTTGTGTGTGTGTATGTGTGTGGTTGTGTGACCAGAGGTACACTGAAGCCCAGAGGACAAATGTGCCACGCAGCACACCTGGCAGACCTCACACACAGGGCCACTTTTGCCCCAGGTGAGAAAGAAAAACCTGCAGGACACAGGGGGCCATTTACGGCTGAACTTTCTCACCTCAGTGCCTGAACAGGCCCACCTGAACAGGAGGCTCCTCACCATGAGCCACACTGTGAGGCCCATCTGTGAGCCTGCTTTAAGGCCATTTTCAACAGGACATGTCTGCTGTGGAGCATCTCTGGAGAAGAGATCATGACTGGTTTGTTTAACAGCTTTTATTCCCACCATCTCATTTATAAGTGCACTTTCAATATGTTTAATGTAAAATTTCTAGTTCAAAGATATGTTGCATAGCAAAGTATCAAACATTCATTCAAATGCATTGTATGTAACATTTTGCCCCAAAATATTCTAACCAAGCTAACTTCTACTTTTATGATATTTGATTAGAATTTCTGTTCAGTGAACAATTTTGAACTTACTGTAGATATTGAATATTTAAAGATATTGCATATTGACCAATTTATCCATAGAGCTTGTTATTTTTCAAAATGCGAATTGTTTTTCACTTTGCATTTTTTTTCAAAATGCGAATTGTTTTTCACTTTGTAAACTTTGTGGTACTAAGAATATGGAGACTTTCCACATTACCTTATTTCCAACGAGCCTTATTGAAGATTAGAGAAGTTAGCCATGATTAATGAACCTAGTAAGTCTGATAACATATTGTAAAATGTAAATACATTGTGCATGAAGTGCTATGCTCAATAACTTAGGGTAAGGGTTATTTTACCTACATAAGTACTGTACTTGAATAATTATGTAAATAAAATCTAATTAAAACAAAATAAAGATAATGAGTATTCAATTTCAATACTACTCCAATAAAGTATAACTATAACAAAACTAAGTACTGAAGTTGAGTGTAGTACTGAATTTTCAAGTTTATTATTCACTGATGAATAGTAGTGTGAGGGGGAAAATGATCAATATTGTTTTATTTTTTTATTTTTATGATAACATAAGCACTGATATTCGGCAGCCAATAATAGGACTATTTCATCGGCTCGACCGCATCAGCTCAGCACTGCAGTTATGTTATGTTAATAACATAAGTTTTATGATTAACATTTGGATGGAGTGCAGGTAAGCAGAGCTTATGCAAGTAACGCTTAGCTCCAGATAAACTTTCTAATTATACAGTAATTACTATTATACTTATTGGGTTATTTTTTGAAATTGAGATTTCACATTAGTTTCTATAAAATGGCTTTCATTTCAAAACTTTAAAACATTTTCATTCATTAAAAGTCATCGCTACCTGTAGGGTATTCATATTTGATTTTACATTTAACTAAATGTGATTATGCTGCTTAGTCAACTGTATTGTTATTGACAGAAAATAATCAGATGATATTTCAATATAATTTTGATGGCAAAACTGACAAATGAGGAACGCTCTTCCAGCCACCCAAGTGAAACTTATTTCAATCACATTTTTATCATATACTGTATACACCTATCAGTAACACCATTAACACCATATACTGTAGATTATCAATCCAACAGAAAAGCTGTACAAAATGCAGAACAATTGGCAGAAAAAAGCGCATGCTGGCAATGATAGAAAGGCAGCAGAACACTCAATGCACCATGGGTAAAGAGCCTAAGACTGTCTATCCATCCTACAAATTTCCCAGGTCCATAATTTTATTGCGTATACATGGGAAGTGCCCAACAAACAAGTAGGATCCATGGACCCATAGAATCATGGAGTCAGATCTGCCCAGACGGCACAAGGGAAACATACATAATATTGGGCATGATGTTTTGCACTGTAATGTTATGGCAGATTAGTGATCAGCGTGTGTATATATGCCATTTATAAAACTCATTATAAAAACATAGAAATTAAATTTTACTTTCCGCTCATAAATGAGACCAATGAGTGCTATAAGCCAAGTTATGTCCCAAATCCGAGTTTAAAAACTGTTCACAGCCCTAGATGTTCATATTTGTGTATATGGAGTATAAACATGTGTGGTTAATTTACATACAAGGAACTAAGAATAATTATGTGATGCAAATTAATTCATTCTTGAAATTTCCGTAATGAATATTCTCCATAACTAGAGCAACATTATGCTGTACAGCAAAAAGAATATCATTAAGTAGTAAAGAAGAGACAGAAAATCAGATGGAACTTATTATGAGGCACGTCCTTGCATTGAATGTGACAAGATAACTTTCTTGTAAACCACTTTTACTCCATGCGTTTGGCCATATATATCCCTAATGCCCTTTGTAAAACATTAGGTCTTAAGGATTAAAAGACATGGGAAAGGAACACCATGGGGGCTGAGTAAGTGTGTATGTTTAATTATGGCTAGTTATCCCGTTAACTTCTCTTTGACTCAAACATGTATGTAATAAGCACATTTCTGTGAGCTGGGAGGGTGAATGTGAAAGGTCAGCTGTCAGTTTTAATACAACTAGCTGGCCTCTAATGAAACGTTGCTCACAATATGTGTTAAATAAGAATGCATTAATTCCTTAAATGTCTCTCAGATTTTTGTGTGTCTAAGCCCTTTTTAAAGGAGATCATTTGACAGCAGCCCCCATTGACAGCTCGGAGCAAAGCGGACCAACACCTGCGTCCAGCCAAGCATCACCGCCCCCCAGCTCTCTTTTTCTCATCCTCCATTCCTCACTTCCTCTGCCTGTTCACAAATGAACTGTCACATCATTACTGTGGCTGATGCAAAATAATCTGCCTCCAAATTAGCATGGGTCAGGCCACTCAGCTTCCTTTCTCTCTCTCTCGTTCTCTCTGTCGCTCTCTCTCTCTCTTTCTCTCTGTTCACGCGGTCTGCTCCTGCGAAGGTGCTGGTTTGAATATGCATCTCTGCACACTTCCATCAGGCGTTCCACAGGGACAGCACGTGGAAAGCAGCAGCTCTCTGCATTAGCATGGAGGGTTTGGGGTCCCCGTGCAGATGCCCCATCCCACTTGTTCATTACTACTGAATTTCATCAGCCTGATGATGTCCACATGTCAATTGAGTGAGAGGATTTTACACACAAAGGAGCCTGAGGGAAAAGGACTTCAGCAACTAATCAGCTGATTATCATAACTCAGAGTCTAAGCAAGACGGGGAAGGGAGAGAGAGAAGGAGAGAGACAGGATGAGGACAAGCCGATCGACACCCCCATTCCTCCTCCTTATGAGCATACGGTGCGATATGCAAAATGAGTAAATGAAATTCAAACATATGAGCAGGACAAATGAAAAGCACATAAATCACTGCCAGAGTAAGTGGCCAGTGACGAGAGGACTGTTTGGGGTTCAGGGTCACACTCTTTTCATCATTACTATGTAGGTTTTTTCATGAGTCTATGGCTAGATTACGGAGCCATAACAACATAATCAGTCTATAAGTAAATAGACAGTGTGGTAATTGTTTGTTACAAGTTTTGGTTCTCTACCTCTGCATCTTGAATGATCATGAAGATATGTTATGTTACACACATTTCTTCTATTTTAGTTATGATGGGACAAAAAGTTAACACATTAACATATTTGCACATAGTTATATTTAATATTTGTTTGAAATTCCCTTTTTGCAGCTAGTTAAAAAAGTCCACTGATCGTTTCAGGACAGACTTATTATATTATATAAACTATGCAAATATTAGTTATTTGTTAAGCTATTTAATATTAATTTGAACAGCCATTTATTTGAGCTTGAGGGTTTTTTTTTTGGACCTTTCACTTACATTCCAACTTGACAATAAGGCCCTAGTTAGAATTAAACACACTGAATTTAAGTGAGCAGTCAAACAGATTAAGAACTCTACCACCATAAGAATACTGCAACAAAGTAATGTTTATTCCTTTATAAAGTTTTGAGTCTCATTTAACTGCATTAAGAACATTTTTATCTGCAGTCACATCATCAATCAAAGTAAATAATTTCCACTGGAAGGTATATGCACACACTCATATTACCATGATTCTGAATATGATCATGAGCAGTTACATTTTTGTCTTCACTTTCCTTATATGAAAATAACAGGAAGGCAGAATATTATTATTATTATTATTATTATTATTATTATTATTATTATTATTATTATTATTATTACTACTACTATTACAGGTGGCACGATGGCATAGTGGTTAGCATTGGACTTGGGTCTGTGCACATGGCATTTGCATGTTCTCCTTGTGCTTGGTGGGTTTCCTTCGGGTGCTTAGGTTTCCTCTCACAGTTCAAAGACATGCAGATTAGTTTCCCTAAGCACCCTATCCAGGGTATGCCCCACCTCATGCCTAAAATATACTAGGATTGGATGCGGGGCCCTCGCGACCAGGTTAATATAGAATATAGAAGTTGAATAAATATATTATTACTATTTGCAATCAGTAATATCTCAAACTGTTTGATGTTAGTTAGTTTCAGGCTGTAGTTTTGCTGCATATATTTTAATCTATTATCTTTTGAAATTTATCGCATAAGATACGCCTTTTATCCAGACTTTGCAAAGGATTCATCATAAAAAATTCTGATGTATAATTCTTTCTTCTCAAATTCATTATTCAACGATACAATTTCTAAGCATTAGTAGTCTGAATTTTAGTCTACTTAAGGGTTCATAGGGAAAGTACAGTATGCACACTAGGATATGCACACAGCTATATGAAATATATGCTCCGGTATACTCACATAAATTCACGTATATTCACAAGCACACCAACATACAACAGTCAGCCACACACAGTGTGCCTCAGGCCCAATTAGAAAGTCTGCAGTATGCATTGTTCCTGTAGCCCTAGGATCAATGTGCTGCAGGCATCTCCCCATCACCAGGCCTAATGATGTCTTTCTGGACCACAGCCTCACACACTGCATAGTAATCTTCTGCTAATTAGCGCTATAATGCTCAAGCAAACCGCCTCAGCTCCACAATCCCAGAGCGAACTCACTGCACTTATTTATTTCCAGCCTCTCTCCTCTATTCTTGCTGCTAATATAATTCTAGGAAAGTTGTGGGAATTACCTACGACCTGGAAGAGTAATAGAGAGACTGATACTATTCTTTAAATTTTGAGGACAGATTAATGCTGAAATAAAACCAGGAAATTTTTTCATTATGATCTTAGTTAGTTCATCAACTATTATGTTTAGACAGTCTCTCAGGGGGTGAAGATGGATGATCTCAGGCACATTCTAAAATGTTTATAATTAGAACCTTGATTGGGAGGTGCGCCAAAAGATTAAGGGTTTTGGCTACTTTTTAAAAAAGTGAAATGCCATCTAAGTGATGGATAATAATCTACAATTGACGGATTATGATCTATATGACTTTCCTCTGTGCATCTGCTTTCAGCTATGCTTATGACTACACTAGCATTAGTATTGGGAATTGTAAGAACTAGGCCAGAGGGGCTAAAATGCAGACGTAGCTATAGTCACCAGGGGAAGATTAGCCATGTATCAGTTGCACAGGTGCACAGCGAACTCACCTTTGGGACACCTGAAGAATGGCCTTAGTCTGTGGCACAGGCCTGGGAGAGAAAAAAATGTCAACAATTTAAGCTGAAATTCAAAAAATAAGAACACTTGTTTCAGTGGTAAGCAAAATAATGCAGGCGTGGAAAGCTGTATTAGTTGGGATCTTACATTTCTTGCTTTCCTTGCTTTTGCTTGATTTTTCCGCCTGTAAGTGTACTTTCCTCAGAGCTGACATTCAAAAGCTATGCTAAATTTGGCATGGGCGTTCTTGTGGCATGTGAATTCATCTTGTTTATGTCTCTTATGTTTTAACTTGTGTCCATTCTCTCTCTTCCTGAGAGGTTAATACCTCGCCGGCCCTGCAGACAGGCCGACGCGAACTGACAGCACGTCTACCTGCGCCCCCTCTTTTTCTCACACAGCGGCCTGACAGTCTGATGAACTGCCAAAGAACCTTCTCTCGTCTCACCTCATTCTTGTGTTTCTCCTTGGACATACACACTGAGTGAGTGAGTGATGTTTATAGTCTGTCAGTCCTTTCTTGTCTGCATCACCCTTTGATTCACTCACTATCTAATAATTGCGTCTCTACTTTTGAGTTCTTCTGTCAGTTGTTTTGTTGTGTTATACCACGAGCAGTTCATGTGTTCACACAGTTTGCAATATTTGTTGATTTGCCAGAAATAAGTGTGCGGATCATTGATTTTGAATTGTTACATATCGGCTTTAATTTTACAGGATTTTGATATGGTGTGGGCTTTTGTGCTACTATGAGAGAGAGCGAGAAAGCGAGCGAGCAAGAGA
>JAAGKR010000285.1:0-74711 GCA_011419295.1 Clarias macrocephalus
ATTTCACCTCTCTCAGAACCTCTGTGATGCTCTCTGTCTTATAAAAGTTCACACTATTATCCTGGAATATGACCTGAAAAATATCCTTTTGATTGATGTGATAAAGTTGTCATTGCCACAAAGCGTTGCTGAGCTAGACCTGACCAACTGAAGTAACCGCAGATCATAACACTACCTTCCAGAGGCTTGTATGCTTCATGTGCTTCTTTCTTTCCCTGACACGCCTGGAATAGGGTCAATCTGAACTCCTTTATGCGTCCTAGTGAATTGAAACCATTTTCCCTGTAAAATCTCATTAACAACTGTTTTTTCTTGCTGCCACAGCTACTTAGACCCAATCCTGTGAGTTCTTGTTATTGTGCATGTCATTAAAAACACTCGTACTTTCACGATTAAACATAGCTGTAATTTGTCCTGTTGATTTTTTCAAGCAACTTCATAGCAAAGCTGCTGGCTCACCACCATCCTTCCACTTTTTAAATAATGCAGTTCTTAACTCAATTACAGAAATTTAACTTTAAAACAGTTTTAAAAAGATCTACGGCCACGGTTGCTTAAAAAATGAGAAGCTACTCACTGAATCAATTAGGGTTTAAAGAACTGTTGACAGCTGAAACATATTAATCACTCCAATAATTATCTAAATAAAAGCTCTTAAAGCATTTGCTTATGTAAACCCAAATGGGGACTTACTTTTTTCACAGTCATTTTTGTGACACGCTTTAGACAACAAAAATGGCTAGAGTAAAGATTTTTAAACTTTTAAACTACTGCTAATGTTCAGTGTTTGTTTGCATTTGTAGCCTGAACATGCTTTCTTATTTTATTTTATTTTTTACCTCAACATGCAAATGTTTGTGGTTCACTCTAAAGTGAAGTACTGTAATATAGTGCTGTATGCATATCATATACTGTTCCTTAAAAAGCCTCAACATCAGTGGAAATGGTCTGCACAAACTTAGAGTTGGATGTTGCCTTATCAACATAATCTACCAACTAAAAACAATTTTCTTGACACATCACATTTGAATAAATAGCCGACAGTTAAAAAAAATAATAATAATAATCTCTAACCTAAAACAATGGCAATCAAAACTGCTAGTAATATTTTCTTCAGATAATTTGATAGAATTTACTTGTAGTTGTGAGACTGCATGTGATAATTGTGGTCCAGGTTCCATGATGAGATGAGGAGGATGATGAGTATTTCCATCGACAGTGTCCAGCTGCTGCACTAAATTCTCCACTGCCTCCCTGAGAGCCTTGCAAAATCAAATAACAATATTCTTTATATTTATAGGCTGAAAATGAGTATAGAATTAGATATAAAAGAGATCTCTATACCTTAAGGTCTCCTTGTATGACTAGCACAAACTTTGTAAGAGACCACGAGGCCAGAAACTGGTAGGCCTTACTCACAACCCAGAAAGTAGATGACTGGAGAGTGGCTTGGGCCCTAAACAGCAATCCAAGGTGATAAAAACCAAGGCTCCTGGTCCTCTTTTCTCCTGGCCACAGAAAGACAAACATTATGAATTATGACCCAATGCCTGACAAAAAGTTGACTCATGTCTTTAAAAGTCTGCATATCGTTCAGAGGTTAAAATAAAACAGTAACTGTTAAAGGAAATAGGCTGAGGTGTACCAAGGCTTGGTTGTGAGATTTTCAGTAGCTGGAGCACAGAGAGGAGAGGTGGGAAAAGCTGAAGCGTTAGCTCCATGGTAGCAGTTCTCACTACTGAAGGCTCCTTCATGACTCTCGGTAAGCACTTATCCTTCATTCCTACACCAAGTGACTCACACATTGCTGCAAAACAATCATATCAGACAAAATTGCAAAAGGTATTGAACACTGCGTCCTGCCAATTATTTGTTATATAATAGCCAATAAATCATTTTAATTAGGAATCAGTATCAGGCAGTAAACACTTAACGAGGTATTCATGTAGCATTAGAGTCATACTGACACTTCCAATAGAAGAGCACATCGGACAGTAAATATTAATAAAACATCAAACACTGTAGTAATCGGATATTGTGTATATTTTTCTGCATCAATTAGTGTTAAAATCTAGGGGGGGGGGGGGGGGGAATAAAGTAAGAAGTAACACAATGGGGAGCACAGGAAAATAACCACCAATGTCATAAAGTCTGATGCAGAATTATTCATACTGTTCTGAAGATAATTATGTTCCTATAAACAGGATTTCCTGAAATGCTCTTAATCCTCTCACGCCACAGCATTTAGTAAAATACTGACAAGAATGACTCCTCATATTATAAATCTATATAAATATGTTAAAGTGCACTAATATAAACCTTACAATCTAAAGCTACTGTCAGAGCTGCTGAAAATAAAACATCTTCTGCCAGATCATGATATATTATTAAGCTATTCACCCGTGACAAACATATATACAAGGGGTGTTCGAGTCAAACCAGGATTTTGATTGTGCAGAATAACAGAAAATACTACCTGTTATAACTACCTTTATTTCTCTTTATAATCTAATGCTACGCTAATGGATTCATCCCGGCATTTCACTGTTGCATGGACACCATCCAGGTAAAAAGTTTTCTCAGATTTTTCAGACTTCTTGTTTAAAGCTGAAACACTGACCTAAACATGAGGAAATCTCTTGGAGCGAGGTCAGGAATGTACTGTCTTGCAGTTACTCTCAGCTGAGTTTCTGTAACGTGCAAATGTGCATGAGAGGTTGTGCATATGTTGTGCACCACAAAAGCAAAACACCTTTGGTGAGCAAACCAGATTGCTTTCTTTCCCTATGAGAGTTTCAGGCACTGAATGTTCACGGGAATGACTGAAATGGGCTACAAGCCACCTCAGCCAGGATCGTCACGCACAGACTTGCGTCCTTTTTTAAAATGTATGCACCTTCAAATGCTTTACTGCGGCTGAGATTCTCATCCTGAAGTTTACTGTAAATGTCAGCTGGTTTACACCTTCGTTCACGAGAAATTTCATCGTAAGTTCCGGTTCGACACGAACACCCCTTGTAAATATAAATATTATTATTGTCACTTCAGCATTAGAGAATTTGCAAAGCTTATTAAAGACACCATGCAGTAAAGCTTTTCCAGTTTAGTTAACAAACTCACTTGCGTCCCAGTGCATAAAGGCAGTGGCAGACAAAATATGGGAGGAGAAAGTACTCAAGGCATCCTTGCATTCAGGTGGAACCAATTCTGGAAAGAGCAAATTATAATAAAAGTAATTCAACACTCAAGCAATTCAACAATCAAATAAACTGATTTTTATGTACCATATTTTATAGTTGTACCTTCTTTACAAGCTTGCTTTAGCCATCTGACCAGAAGGAACACCATCTGATCATTCCACTGGTTCATGCCACCCAAAATACTGTTTTGAGATGGGTAATAAAAATGTCTGATAACTGCTTTCCCAAATTCCCTCCACAGCATATCCCTATACTGAGAGAAAAGTGCTGCACATGAGTCAGAGTTGATCTGCTTAACACTGTTTTGGATACGAGGAGTCGTCACTTTTGGATTATTATTTGCTTCTTGCCCGCTAGTTCTGATGCTCCTCTCTGCAAAAACACTCTTAACCAAGTAAGGTCTTTTGAGACCATGTGGAGTCAAGAGGTCTGTAGAGGACACCATGACTTGAAAGAGAGTCTCAAGAATGTCCTCTCTATCCTGGTGCGCAAACATGAACAAGGGTAGCCTGGAGGACCAAAATCTGTTGAGTGGCTTTTCAGGGGTCTCATCCAGGATAGACTTGGATAAATCTGAAGAAGATGGAACAAGAAGATCTGGAGAGGCCAAGTCTCCCCATTTCATTCTGGTTTGTCCTGCAAGAGAAAGAAGCTTAGTCTGCTGGCATGTCCAGCTGTAAAGTTGCCTGGCTGAAATCTGAGCTCGATGCCGTGCCACAGTGCTCATGATTTCCACCACTGACAATGTTCTCAGTCTGACATGTTTCCTTGGCATGCCTGATCTAATTTGAGAGCAATCAGGGGCAAGGAAATTCTGCAAACTCCGTGGTGCAGCTGTTTTCTGGGATTTTTGGTTTATGATGACTTGATTATATAGCTCCACAGCAGACAGCAAGTCCTCCAAGGCATCTCTGGGTACACTCACTAGCTGAGCACCAGCTAAGGCTTTAAGCACCCTATAAATGCAATTCTCCATCATCAGCATGGCTTGCTGTCCCAGCATCAACAATCCTCTATGCATTGAGCCCAACATCTCTGTGCGACTGACAATAACAGCTCGCAACAAAGGGTCAGAGCGCAACCGGGTGTAGAGCATGTCCCAGTGGTTGATATGAACATGCAGTTCCTCACACATAGGTCGAAGATCCAGGTTCCAGGTATTGCTGATTTGTACTTTTGAAATTTGACCCCTGCTGGCAAGGAGATGGGCTTTCCCCAGGACATCACTTAGTCGTGATATGAAGCAGTTAGCTGCGCGACATCGGCGGCAATACTCGTGGAGGAAGAGGAGCTCGGCCCGTTGTTCCAGAAGGTGCTGGAGCTGTGCATAGTGCTGGCTGAAGGCTGCTGCCTGTGGGTGGTGGTAAAATTCTGCTTCTCCTGAAGTGGAGAGTCCTGTGATGCATCCTCTCGGACAGCCTCCTGATCCCCGCAGCACACGGCATTGAGACCTGAGACTCAGTAAGGTTTGTTCTAGGTGTTGGAGGCGTCGGGAGGAGCGAGAGGTAAGGTCCTGGAATGCCACAAAATGATCTTCATTTTCATACTTCCAGCTGGAAAGGTCACTCTTCTGTCCAAAGAGGTGCTGAAGATTGGGACTGAATTGTTTCTGGAACAGAGGATCTGTCTTTTGACGAGACTGGGTAAAGGAGTCCTGGGGCTGAAAACCTGGGAACACAAGAGGTGGTATGAATACACATTTCAGAATAAGAAATCTGTTTCTCAGTGCACCTTCTTCAGGATTATGCCATATTTTGGGCAGCAAACTCAAAGTGAAAGTAGTTATGTAGTTTAGTTTTTATGGTTATTAAATTACCTAAAGGTATGGTTGCTTCTAAGCAATTCCAAATTGTCTCTACCTTTCATTTTGGAGGCATGTGGGATTCCAAAGAATGTTCATTCACTGATGCCGCTATTTCAATGCTATGGAGGTGATTTAAGTCATGTGTACAGCGAAAACAAACTGAATTTAGGTTTGAAAATATCAGATTAGAATTTCACAAATCCGTGATTTTGTTCAATCCTTTCAGAGTTTGCACATACCCAGGACAAATTAAATATCATGCAATGAACCAGAAAAGAAAAGGACAACCCAAAAATATAAGTTTTCATTCAGAACATGGATCTCTTAAAAATAACTTACACAAAATTGTTATCATAGGAGTAATACGGTGAATTACAACACCTACCTTCACGTTTGTTTTTTGATTGATATTTTTCAGGAAGAATTTCTGGACAGCTGTTTGGTTTTCTCTGTGGACAAAAGTATTAATCTAAAGTTAGCAAAAGACAGGTATAAAGGCAAAAAAAATATTATTTAAATGTTAAATTGATGAAATTGTTAAACAGAAAAATATTGCATCTGCAGCATATAAATAACAATATTTATTAGCAAAATGATCATTTAGTCATTTATCCCAGAGGAAGCAGGTTTGGTTCCTCCTGAACCATCAGTTCAGTACTCACCAAAGTGACCTGGTCAAGATCAAAGTCTTGAAGCTCTGTGCTGTCAGTCACAGCAGATGGCTGTGAGCCACCTAGATGGAAAATAAGTGCTAGACATATTAGATGTTTTCCCAGACATGCTAAAATAAAGCAATTAAATCTGCATAAAACATGTGAAATGTTTTTAACAGGGGGACTTAAGTTGGTAAGAACAGAATACAGTAATTATGTCTCTCTCTTTATCAGTGGTAAGGTAAGCTCTTAACTTTTCAGTTCAAACTGACCAGTTGCATATTAGCATTGTTATATTCTCTCATATACACTAATTAGCCATAACTTATAACCACATAACCAAGTGAATTGATGAAAATTGATTAATTATATACCAGTAAACTGATGACAGGATCATGGTGACCAAAGGCCAGCATGTCCGGTCTGATCCCACAGAAAATCAGCACAAATCTCAGAAACATCAATGCTGGCCAAATGGCACCAGAGTACCCAGCGCACCACGGCCCAACAAGCAAGAGGCCCACAAGAGTCCAAGACTGTTGACCTGGCTTCCAAACTCCCCAGGATCCCAATCCAGATAAGCATTCATGTAATGCGCCAAACAAATAGGTCCAATCCACAAAGGACCCACCCCATAACCCACAGCACCCAAAGGATCCGCTGCCAATATCCCTGTGCCAGACACAAACGCACACCCTCAGAGGCCCTATAGAGCCATGTCTTGAGGGGCCAGAGCTGCCCTGCTGGCACAAGGGGAATTATCTTTGTGCTGCTAAGAATGCAGATCTTCCTTGTCATGTTTTGGTGCAAGTATACTTGATTTTTATACAGCCAGTTCTTGAGTATGCTAGTCCAGTATGAAGTGGACTACCTAAAAGTCTCTCTGAGGAGTTAGAGAAGTTCCAAAAGCGATGGTGTCAGATAATAGGCATTCCGACTTCAACTCTCCCAACACTGAGTAAAAGGCGTGATGAAGCCACCACACGTACTTTTACTAAAATACTCAGGGACAGTTCATCACCGCTGCATTGTTTCCTGCCTATGGCTCACCTACATACATATTCTCTATTAGCTATGCCAAGAAGTAAAACCAAACGTCCTGAACTCTCCTTTATTCCCCATGCTCCAAAACTGTTGTATAGATAATTTACATGTGCTCGATTAGAATGTCTTTTCTGTGTATATGTGTTATTTATTCATATTATTATTATTTTTATATTAAATAATTGATTGTTTTGAAGTATGTGTATATTTGACACATTTCAGGGTTTTGTACTGCCTTGTCAAATTTGAAATAAATAACAACAACAACAGTTCATAGTTTAATGTTAACGCTGATTGGTGTATTTGGTAGTCTGTGAAAGAGTTTCAAAGATCGTGAAAGATTCTCAAACTGCTTTGGATCAGTGTATATGTGTGACGCAATTCAGATATTTTGACGGTTACAGTATGTATGGTCCTTTGTGCATACCCTAAAGACTGCAAATCCTTAAATACTCATAGTTCCTGTTCTCATCCTAGGACTCACAATATTCAAGAGTGAGTCAAAAATTATCAGCACTCTGGCTGTATAATCTATTTAAATTAACATTTAAAGAAGACAAATACATAACTGTTTCAACAAAATCTCTTTGCTTATCATTACAATTTGTATTGTAATACAAATCTGTAGTACAATCAGTCAACAAGCTCTCGTATTCCCTCACCACCAAACAGATGAAAGTCCAATGGAGCAAGATCAGGATTATAGGAAGGATGCTTTAACACCTCACAACAACGTTTTGTTCTGTTTCAGGGACATTTACAGAGCCAATACAGTCTGAATGGAGTTTGAACTGAAGAAGATATTTGATTTGTAAACAAAAATCAGCATGCAGATACATGATGGAAGTCTTAGAAACGTGGAATAACATTCCACGTTATCCTAGAGGAAGTGCCTTGTTTCTATAAGCAGTAAATCCTCTCACCTGCATCATGAGGATGTGTTTGTGTGTTGTTGGTGTTGTTGACTTCAGCCTCGCTGTGTGCTTCCTGAGGGCTACTGGATGTCTGAGGCATTCTCTCTTTCAGCTCACTAACTTACTTGATCTTTCCCATTTCACCTACGAGAAACACAAAGCTACAGTTAGCTTCACACACCTACTGAAAAAGACGTTTAGCTACTGCTCGAGTACAACGGTTTAACGACAACAATTAACCAACTAACCAGTTTGTTAATTAGCTGGACTTTAAATTAGCTGCTCTTTTAAACACGTGACCATCTCCTGCCCAGCTTCTTAAACATGTTTGTAAACCAAACTGTACCAGGGAACACCTCATAGACCAGCCTCAAAGCCCTATATGTGTAAAAGCATGAAAACATGGAAACATTACGGCCCTGTCCCAAATAGCGCCCTATATCCTCCACATCCACACTTGGATTTGTGGATTTCCACACCGTGGAAGAAAAACCTATATCGAAGAGCTGCTCACTGTTTGTCTGCTCTGTTTGGGACAGAGCCCGCACGATAAGCGGCGGTCCAATGAGAGCGCAGCTGTTGCTCATGACAAGCGGAGGTTGGAAAATGATTGGATATGTGCCTGAGTCACCAAAGTAGGCGTGTCTTATATTAACATCCTTCCATTGCATAGTAAACTGTACTAGCATAAATGACAGGTAAAGGGTTTGTAGAAATAGTTAAAAGGTTAAAGCTAAAATAGGTAAAGAGTTTGTAGAAATATTTAAAAGGTTAAAGCTAGGGTTAGGGTTTAAATAAACTGATTAGCTTTAATGTAATCAGTGACATTACAATTTCAGGTTAAAGCGCACGCACATGTCTGCCTCTTCGACTAACTTATTAATTAAAAAAATAAATATATATATATATACAGACTAGTTTACATATACCACTTCAGTGCTGTTATTACAGCGGTGAATACATTAACTAATCCCAGTAAAAATATTGCGTTTAGCTTTTCTAATGAATATTTAGTGGTGCAGGTGTTTGTTTACGCTGAGCAAGTAGCTAATTTTAAAGTAGATTATTAAATCCGGCACATAATTGTTCGCTTTTACTCAACATTTGGATTTCACTTATGGTGCAGATTGAACTTCAGGGAGATTTCTGAGTAATGCAACAGTTCAGTGGTCCATTTAAGACGTGTCACCAGTTTGCCGCATGCGCAGTACACTGTCAAAACTTGCAGTTTATAATCTGGTACATAACTCCTCACACCTTCCATTCTACTCAACTTTTTGATTTAATTTATGGTGCAGGTTTAACTTCAGGCAAATACCCAAGAACTGGCAATGTTTCATTAAATTCTGACCAGACAGTTTTGCATGACGCTGTGACAAACTCTGGCTGGACAGGCATCCATATGGACAGACAGAAAATTTATCATAAATGTAGTAAAGTATGAGTACCTACTTCACATATCTCTACTGTACTCGAGTAATTTTACAGAATATCATAGTCTTGAGCACATACTCAAAATGCCATAAGCAAAGATGCCTTTGAAAGCATTTCTACAGAAAAGAACTTTCTATAAAGAGCACTATAGAGTAATAATAAAACTTTTCATGAAAACAATAAGCAGAGTTGTGCCGTTTTACACAACAGATGGTAGGTCTTACTAAGAATGCTGGAGAATATGACAGAGTTCTACTTGTCACACTTCTGTGACAAGTAGAACTAAATCTGAAATGGGATGTTTAAATGTGGATATGATTATCAGATGTTCAAATGTTTGGGCCAAAAATAACATGTACACACTTTAATAGAAAAAATGTATGCCTCTCATATCACAGTCACATGATATCAACAATGGTGTGATTACCGACATCTTTAGAGGACACATTGCTGCCATAATTCAATTAGAGTTTTAAAAAAGGGGCATAGATAACTCAGTGTGTATACATTTTAGGACCCCTTTGTAAACTGCATAATTACAGAAATTAGACATATTAGAAATTCAGTCCAAAGGTTAGAACGCATTCTCTACCTAAATGAACCATGAAAAATGGTGTTTTCAGATTCTTTTCTTTATTTCAAAGCAGTATTTATAAAACAACTGGTTAAATATTAAACAGAAATGTCAAATTTACAACACCACAAAAATAAAATCAATACTTTACAATCACATATGAGAAACAAACACCCTGAAGTGAAAAACCTGCTCATATGGAGAACAACTTATAATCAGTGTAATCTTTAACTAACATCACATAGCTTCTGAATTCACCAGGACAAAATGGAGATGTGTTAAAAAAAAATAAAAAAAAACAGAACAGTTTTAAACAATAAAATCATGCGAGGATCAGTGCTTTAACAGTTCTCTCAAATCATCAGCGCATCAGTGAGAGCAGCTAAGCCATCTCAGCTTCATCTATCTTCATCATCTTGTGAGGGGTTCCAGAGTCCTGCAACAAGTCAACATGGGCATGAATAACTGCATTAAAAAGAACAAATTTACCACTAAACAACTAAAATACAATCAGTTTTCTTCCACTGGCTCAGTTTCACACATACCTCAGGGAATGATGATGAACTGCTAGATTTTGATCCTGAAGCTTCTGGTTCTGGATCCACTGAACACTCCACATCTAGCTCAAAGTCCATGACCTCACCCAGATCTCTGAACAAGTCAAACAAAAGAAAGGTTATTTGTGTACTGAATTGAACCATCTTAAAAATATTAAGGACCATAATCTAAAAATTGATTTTTTTTAAATATTAGACACTTTAAACATTTTAGATTTAAGAAGCATTACTTCCTAAGATTATACTCCACCTTACATTTTTGTGCATCGTTATGTTTATGAATATGTTTTTATAAAAAATTACAAAAAGTCATCTTATAACCTGAAGGCTGGATACAGAACCAGGGAAATAAAGAAAAAAAATCAGGTTTGCATGCAAAAAGTTTTTAGAAAATCCACAAACAAGTGCAGGTGTGGTTCAATCACAAATGTAAATGGAGCGCTCAACAAATAAAACACGGTTAATTCTCCTAACAAATGTGAATGTCCGAGTGCTGCAAGTTCATCTGTGATGCATCTTGTTTTATTAGCAGGTCTCTCTATCTCTTTTTTTTTGGCACTTTGCCGCCATTAATTTGCAAATTATGCATCAAAAAGCAACAAAAATACTCATGAAGTTAAACAAAACTAACACAGAAAACAAAAAATATGTACACGTACACAGCTTGCAGATCGCTGCCTTCTTCAGTAGGGGGGTCCCAGGCATGAAGTTTGACTTTCCACAGTTTTATCTGCTGGTCCCACGAACGGCGACTGTATTTCTTAAATTTGTTGGGAGTACGTGGATGAACCCCAGATTTTCTCAAGTGCCTGTAATTAGAAGTGAGTGAGTAATAGATACTGGTATTTTATCTCTTGCACATTCAGCACTCCCAGCTTTTCCCAAGGTGAAATAAGAGCACACACTATTCAGCTTACTTTGGTACTTCTTTAATGTATCGGTCATAGGCGATTGTGTTCTTCCCATAGTTAATCTGCTTTTGTCTCCTCATTAGGACAGTCTCATCAGTCTCAACGTCACCAGGGAGAGGGGAGTCTCTGGATTCTCGTGAGTCTGAACTGTAGCCACAGACATATTGTTATTCATGATTACTGTAGAAACACAAATATAATGAAATGAAGCTGTAAATAACAAACCTGCCGGATGACATTTTTCTTTCTCTTTGAACACAATCTCCAGTTAGTATCCGCCGTCTGTAACTAAAGAAATAAAAAATTTCATTACCTTATACAACCTGTTAATAAAGCAACCTGCATTAAGAAAAATTATTAAATAAAAGCAACTGACCGCTCCATGTCCCGCCGAACGTTGGTGCGCATTTCATCATTCTCCACCTCCTCTGCCCAGTCTCTTACTCTCGACACAGGTTTTTCACTCTCAGGAGTTGTGAAACTAGACAGAAACAACAACTTTTTGTTTAAAAGAACGTTGTCCAAAAGTGAAGATTTGAAAGAAAATAAAAATAAACTACACAATCAGTGAATATTGAAACATTCCAGGTCAGATTTTTTTTTTGTATTTATTACAAAAAAGTGCTTAAACGAACAGCAAAAAAAATAAAAATCAAGCGTAAAAGTTACTTAAAAGTAAGCAGCTCCTCCTGAACAGGACTTTCTTTAGGCTCTCATTCATTAAATTAGGGGTCAGACCAAGCAGATCAGAAAGTTCTAAATGTCTCATGCATCACCGTGATAAGATGCAATAAATAAATAAACATCACAAATGCTGCCAGCTCAGGAGTAGCCCTTGTAGCTATAAAATGATATTAAACATGTTATAATGAACACAGTCTGCTAGTCAAATGTGCTTGTGACCCCATCTCTCCAACAAACAGGCACGCGCACACACAAAAACTAAAAAAAAAAAAACGTTACCATTCTGGCCTGTTTGATCCTCTTCTATCTGAAGTGTTGGTCTCAGGCTCATCACGTGATCTTCTTACGTTTCCGTCAGCATCCCTTTTCCTGCTGTGGGACCACCTTGGTCCTTTGTTCCTATCAAAAATTGGATTAAATAGTTAGTGTCATTCATAAAGTGCTTAGGGTCGGTTGAACCATGGAGAGTACCCTAGAAGATCTCAATTTTCAGATGGTTTTAAACCCAAAACACTTAATATTAAACTGGAATAAATCACTGCACACCTTCATCAATGCTATTATCTCTGGCTGGAAAATTCTGAAATAAGATTCAGTTTTTTTTTTTTATTAAACCTCTATGTTTTTGTGAAATTGATAATTTGCTGCATGCATTGGTTTCTTCCATTTTCAGAGGTTAACATGCCAATCTTCCTCTGCGAAATGTACTGATGATTTTAGCTCTTGGGGTGTGTGGGTTGCTTGTGTACAGGGAGCACATGACTGGACAGGTTCTACAACCTAGATGTCAGGCATGTGCAAACAAGATGTTTTAGAACCAGAATCTATTCGATCAGAACCTTTTTTCCCCTTGAAGTCTTTCCTGCCTGTATCAAAGAAAAGATGAGCCTGAGCAGCAACCACCCAGCCCATATATACAAAAGAATAAATTAACCTTTTAAAATAGTTGTTATCTCTTTGTGTTTCTTAAATGCCATTACTGTAACGAGTAAGGAATCATTTTAATGATAATTAAACTTACAGTATGATGTAATTTAACACAAGTGAATCTAATTCACATAACCTCACAGCCTCAGAGCACACAAAGGCTCGGGCACCCCATGTGGTCTCCGGCACCCCCTTGAGGAGGTGTAGACCCAATGTTTGTACTATTGTAATTAGATTGAACCTATTCTAAAACAAAAATCTGCTGAGATAACTTGAGGAATTAGACTTTCTGGGGTAAATTAATTTAGCATGTTCAGGAATTTGAACTAAGCACCAGCTTTAACATGTTTGTGCCTTCACAAATGTAACGTTCTACAGCACTAATAAATAAAACTGCCAATATGAAAAATTAAATAAACAGCCTTGGATTTGCCTAGTTGGATCATGCTTATAAAATGAACCTGTTTTATTTCTTTTATAGGTAATGAGATGCTGAACCAGAAAAGGTTAGACCTCAGTAACCTCTGAGGAACCTCATTATTTCCAAAACAGGGGTAAGAAGACAAGATACAGACCAAAGCAAGGGTTTGTCTAGGGTTGCGGCCCTTTCTTTGATTTATTAATTTTTGCCACATTTGTTGATTTCAGGTAACATTTAGTTTCTTGATACCTTTAAAGCACATGTAATTCTCAAACATGTACAGGAGGATCCAGTGTCAAGGAGACTCTTAAGAACTTCACTGTTTTAGCGCCATTTTGAAGCCATAAAATGTCACAAAGAGCTTTTAACTTATCATACAGCAGTGCTTTTAGAAACAAAAACCTGGATAAATGCTTGCTAATCAATGAACGGTTTGTTTAGCTGGTGTAACTTTATTTCTGTGTTGGTGAATTATTTTTGTCAATATTTTGAACAGTGTACATAAAACATTGCGCATTTCTCCTTTTTAAACGAACTTATGTGACTTAAACTTACATGACAGTAAATACAGCTAAATGTTAAGTTACAATCTACAATCCAGGCCATGTCTGTGGTTTAGCTGGCGCAATGGCCAAATTAACTGCAATCTTGAAAATGTATTTAAAAACAAACTCTGTGATTTAAAACTCTCAGTAAATGAAGTCCATGGTTACACGAAGACTTATAAACTACAATAATGTGATTAGCCACCTAGCAGCTACTAGCCTTCCGCTTTGTTAGAAAAAAATCCCGCGGTTTTGCAGGAGCTCGCGCGAATCAGGAGCTGACTTAAAGCGCGCGCCGACGAACATTTTCTGAAAAAATATGCACAAATCATTCAAAATTTACGCACAATTTGACACCGAGGTTAAATATCCAGGGATTAAAATGGTTTACCTGTTTTCCTCAGCCCTGTAGTCGTCGACGCCGCAGTGTTTATGGCGATAAGACATGGCTCGTGACGGTGAGAGTTGTGTCGGGATGAACAGCTGCGGAGAGTTTGACAAAGCGCGCGCTAGTCGCTCCGTAGTCGCCGTCAACAATCGGATCACATGACACCCAGCAGCATTATGGGTAAAGTAGGAGTGCGGGGCTGCGTCTCGTTCCACAGTATGCTCCCTACTTCCTGCGCCCTCTACAGGGAATGGCGGGTTAAGAGAACATCCCTCGACAAAATTCCTCCGTATGGCCCATCCTGTGACCAAAGTCACCTACGCAGACGTCACGTCCTACCTGCGTTACACTGGTAACACAAGCACCTCGGCAGGCAATATCAGTGGTTAATGCTATCCCAAGTGGCTTATTACAACTTTGTAAATCTAATCTTAATTCATGTGAAATACTACGACGGAGTTTAGGGCCAAGAGGGGATAACAATAAAAAAAAAAAGACTTGGAAGGGGAGGGGCAGGAAATTTCCGCGTTTACAACTCGAAATGGTCAAGTTGTAAGTCGAAATTTTCGAGAAAAATAACTTAAAAATTTCAAGAACAAAACTCGAAACTTTTGAGGAAAAAAGTCGAAATTTTCGAGAAAAAAACTTGAAAGTTTCGAGAATAAAAAAAAAAATCGAGAGAAAAAAAAACACTCAACTCAAGCTTTTTCGATCAAGGAAGGATACACGTCTCTGTACGACGGAGTATTAGAAATACGAAAATGTCAATGAAAATGTCACAATCAACATATACGTCAAACTATTCATAATTTAAACAAGAACGTTCCAAAAAGTAAATTTTATTGAGCTTAAACAATTGATTACATACATACATAAATAAATAATTTTAAAAAAGCATGGGTCATTTCATACAAATATAATATTTTTTAGCAAAGTTAAAGAGGTTCACTTTAAAATATTACATTGTATTTATCCTGTTAATTCTATAATTGCAAAATATGTGGACATTGTGAATCTATGTATATTCTGCAACCAACAGAAAGAATGTATTCCTAAATCATTTTTTCTTCTGGTAGACTGCCACAAGCTTTTTGGTGGCAACTTGGAAATTATATTTTTTATTTTTATTCATCATAGTAATAAATCATTTGAATATATTGTCAAGTTCTATATTTTAAGTTCTATATTGCTAAATATAATTTTTCTAAATAATTTCCTAAATTATCACCTTTTTCTGTGAAAGACAAAACCTTTTTAGCTCTTTAAATCTAATAGAAAATCATAAATCTTCTCTGCTGTTGTGATTTTTTTTAAATGTTTTTTTTGTCCCCCTATTTTAGTTATTTATTTGTCTGTTTATTTGGTAGTTTACTCTGTCTAGTGTTATTATTTAATTGCATATTTTTGTTAAGTTTGCTTATTTTGTATATCTTCTATTTAACTGTGGATAGTTGTTTGTCTTTTAAATGTTTTACACCTTAATCTTGTAGTTTTATACTTTTAATATTGTAATTGTATTTTTTTAAAGATTTATTAACAAAAAAACATAAGCACATTTTTATTTGTCACATCTATTTCATTTGTCACATCAATGTAATTGAAAATTACATTAAGTTTATGCAAAGAGTCGATATTTGCAGCATTGACCCCTCTTTTTTTTAAGACTTTTGCAATTCCCCTTGGCATGCTGTCAATCAACTTCTGGGCCACATCCTGACGGCTAGCAGCTCATTCTTGCATAATCAGTGCTTGCAATTTGTTCGAATTTGTGGGGTTTTATTTGTCCACCCGCCTCTTGTCTAACAGTTCTCAATGGGATTAAGGTCTGAGGAGTTTCCTGGCCAAAATTTCAATGTTTTGTTGCTCCCATCGCAATTTATATTATATAACATATGTATATATATTACAGGGTCGTGGGGCCCTGACAATCCATCATAGGACACGCGCGCGCACACACACACACACACACACACACACACACACACACACACACACACACGTGGATTGTGGGAGTAAACCAAAGTACTGTACCAGGAGAAAAGCCACCAAGAATGGGGAGAACATGCAAGCTTCACAGACACAGACCTGAACCTGAACCTTGAACCGAAGTACAATACTTGTTTGTGAACATTCAGCGGGTGAAACACCTGGAACGCCTGATCTTTAAAAATTTATGGCAGAAGAGACGCCTCAGTCTGTTGGAACTGTACACAAAATCATTTACAAACACCACTTGTACATTACAGGAACTCTACTGGGAGTTTTTTCCACACACCCTTTAAAGCCCTGACCTCACTCCAAGCCATTTACACATGCTTGGGTCATTAAAGGAGTTCCAGGGAGGCCAGCATTTCAGATGTTTAGCAGGCATTCTGATAATGGCTCTGGCGTACAGGGAAAACGTCATGGTAACCAAGCACTAATAAAACCCTGGTGTACGTGCGTTAGTGTAGGAGGGGATGATATAGAGAAATAAACCGAAGTTTAACTGTGTTCTGTTATTTTGCCCCATCAAAATTCCCGTTTTGACCTGAACACGCTGACTAGATAAGTTCAAATAAAACATGGTGAAAGAGTACCAAAGTTCCTAACCAGTGCAATCAGAGAAAAAAAAAAGATTTGAAATACCAAGACAGATGTGGGACTGAGGAATAAATTCATTTAAAGACGTTATATAAATGAACAACCATGGTGATAGAGCAATCTGGAGGTAGGCGCTGTTGAGCGGTAGTGAGGTTTCTATCCCAGGATGCATTGCGCTTCATCGCTGTGTATAAATCCGTTGCGCGAGAGCTTCCGCTCTCTCTGGTTGGTCATGGCGGCGTTGTATGTCGTTTCTCTGCGCGAGTGCGCTGCTCTTACTCGTTTTAAAGATTTGTTCTTCAGGAGCGTTATGGTGAGGTTTTATTTTTAATTACTATTACGTTATTTGACGATTATTTAGTTTAAGCGTCTTAACAAGGCTGAGGTAAAATAAGACGCATTAAAATCGCGGATTGTTAAGAACTTAAAAAAAAATTACTGAAGGGTTAGTTTTATACTGGCGGTTGAAAATGTCCGTTTGTGTAAGTGTAAAACGATACGTTAGTGTTGAGAGAGATTGAGACAGGGTTCTGCTCGCACCACGTGGTCGTTTTACTGATGCAGAGCCCATGTTTCATTCTCAATTTTAGGGTTTTATACTCTGGTATTTTGTGTAGGTTATTTTACCACATAGTAAGCAGTTATTTTAACTTTAAAACCTAGAATTATTATTATTCCCTGGAGAAAATCTGGATGGTGTGCTTAGTCATGAACATGGCTGACCCACAGTTTAAAAGGGACATGAGTGGACACTAACCTTCTTTAAAGGACTGATAAACTGAAGAGAGTGACCTCTATAGTTGGTGGTGATGCAACCTACAGAACTCCAACTAAATATGCAGAACAGTGCAAAGAGGGCTTCATGTAGAGAGAATTGTGTGTGGAGTGCCAGTTAAAAGCAGACAGAGTTCAAGTCACAGAATAAGACAAGATTAGAGAAAGGAGCATTAGACATTTATTAGGAAAGCTGGTCTGGAAATTTGGCTTTAAGAGGCTGAGAAGATGAGGGAGACGGACCTATAGCTGGTTGGTTTGCGGTAATGTAACCTATTGGCCCTTTTAAACAGGGAAGCAACCAAATCGGCAAAGAAGAGCTGTAAAGTGGCATCATGCACTAATGAAATTCACATTGGGCAAACGATTGTATGATTTGTTACACACTTTGCATTGCCTTCTTAAGCAGAACATCATAATTTCTTGTGGCTTGGCAAATTGTTTTTACAGTCCCAAATGCAAAAATCTGAGGGTCAAAAAATGCCGTGAGAAACTTCTGATTTTTAATAATTGCTCTAAAGTAAACAGCAACATGCTTTCTTTTTCTGTTCTCAGGTGGCTCTTTTGTGCACTGCCTCTCCAGGCTGACGTCTGTGACTCTGGACCCCTGTGCTAATGCACTCCAGGTACGCCAAGTAAATTCCCTGTAGTGTTGACTACAGCTCTTATCCAGCGGCAGTCAGCTGTGCAGGCCTATACCATGCCTGAGCTAGTGTTACTCTGCTGGAAAAGAAGGGCACTGCTGTTTAGGCTGTGATCAGGGCTTGCTGTTTTAGCAGTCTTGTAGCATGGTCGTGGCGGTGTCTTGCCTTCCTGAGAGTGGGCTGGTCACTGAACCCATATGGGCAGCCCTAGTCTGTGGGCAAACATTTGTCAATGTACAAATACATGTTTGTTTTTGGAAATGAAAGGTGATCTTAATTGTGTCTTCTCCTGCAGATGTTAAGAGATTCGGTGATTTGCAGTCTGGTTCTGCAGAGTTGAAAGGTGAGGGGCATTTTTTTTTTTTTTTTTTTTTTTTTTTTTTTTGGCCAGTAAATTGGCTGTGAGACTGTGCCACTTGAAGTCTTGAATGCAAAATGTAATCTAATATCTCCTGTTTTATTACAGTCTGAAAGCCTTGCTGGCCTCAAGAGCTCTGGCTTAGTCTAGAGTGTGGTAAGTGTGCTTTGTTCTTAATGTAACACTGCATAAATGATGCTGTGATGAATCAAATTTCAACACATCATTCTTACTGTGAAGTGAAGAAACTATAATGCTGAGCATAATTCATACTTTTGACACCTACTGGCTGTTTGTTGTTTTCTCTAACTCTTCTTTTCCTTCAAAGGTGTTGTGCAGTAGCTGTAAAAGGAACAAGGTAAGGATGTTTTTTTTATTTTTTATAGCTCTTAACCCCAAGTTGATACCATCATGACAAACTGTGTGTTTTCGTGATGTTTTTTTTTACCTTGGGACAGTATATGCAGGACTGGCACTGGTTTTAATTGTGTACTGTCTAAAGAACCTGACAAAATGGCCTGCTACAAATGTAATTGTGTTAAACCTTCACTGATTTAAAAGTATTGTGTGTGACACTCACATAAGGATATCTTTTAGGTTGACCTTTTGAGATTGCTGCCTTGCCACAATGAAGACTGATCATTTTGGGGAAGATCAAGGAAGAGGAACTTTATTTCTGCATTTGCAAGAAGTGCTTGCTCTCTGTAATTCAGTTCCTTAGGACAATATTTGGATGCAGGAGTTTGTATTTTTATGCAAGACTTTTAAAATGAAAAGCTGACATGGAATTCTGCTTCATTTATTTTGCATTACCTTGAATTATGTTGTACGCTTTTGTTTATTTTAACTGGAGCACTTTGGTATGGAAGTTGAGTGTAAAATAACAAAATTAAATAAATAAAATCTAACTGATGCTTGTCATTTGTAATTAAATGTACTTGAATGTTAACGGAACTCATGCTCTTGTATATATTTTTAAATGCCAATTACTGAGGTCATATCACAGGCCTACTGTGTATTTCGTTGTGAAATTCCCTCATGTAAAGAAAGGGGAGTTGTACAGGACTAGCATGACATTACAACCTGGTAAAATTAAGATATTAAATCAAAATATTGTTTTATAGGGTAAACATGATAGATCATGGGTAATGCCAACCCCATTCTACTAGCTACCACAAATGTACAGTATTCCTGAACTCCTGTAATCCTCTGCCACAGTCCCAGGAAAGTCACTTGCCTTTAAACAAAAAGCTTTGTTTAGTTGGAGTAGGCATTTTGTTTGTGTCTACAGTCTAAAATACTATAATTTAACTACTGGTTAGAAGAAGGCTGGTGACCTTTTATCCTTGTTTTGGTTATTTGTTAGACATTTTAATTTGTCCAATTCCAAACATGCATATCTGGACAACTTGATCCTCTTGGAGAACTGCATGAATTTCATAGTGTAGTCGTTTACTTATAACTTGTCCATTATTGCAGTTCTGATTCTAAAAGTTTTTTTTTTGTATTGAGCTAACTTTATGGGTCTTAACAAAAACTGATTAATCAGATTTCCAGCTTTCATCTGGTTTCAGAATTTTGAGTGTGTAGGAACAAATAATATGGGGAAAACATGATTAAATGCCTTTGCTGGCAGCTTTGGTAAATTTAAGTGCAGTTAGATTGGGTGACATTGATTTTTCTACAGGCTATACAATTCATACCATTGTCAATAGTTGTGCTACAACTATCTCCATTATGCATTTTTTTTTTTTTTTTTTTTTTTGGATCATGAGCAGGTCTTTTCCAGATTTTGATCCTTTCCCTTGTCTTGGTAGAGATAATCATCAAATAATTTTTGTGCATCTTGTGGTATTGCATTATTTCTGCTCTCACAGGTAATTTTTCATTTTTCTTTTTGAATTCAAAATTGTGTAGTGGTTGAGGTTTAGTGCTTGTACAATGGTTGAATCTTTCTTCTTGTCACCAAATGTCTTGATTTTCTCATGGACCATTCTGGGTATCTTAACACAGGAGAAGATCCAAGAGAAATTCAGTCTCTTCATAGGAGAAAACCCAGAGCTCAAACAGACATTGAGAGTCACAATCAATCTAACTGCACATACAAAGAACCTCCAAACTCCCCTGATCCCAACCTAATTAAGCTCCCATGGGATGTGCTAGACAAATAAGTCTGATCCATGAAGACCCCACCCTAACCCACAGAAGCAAAACATAACCACTGCCAGCGTCCTGGTGCCAGACACTACAGGTTTTGTGGAGGTCTGCCTTTGGGGGTCCAGAGCCAACTCAGATCCATTTTTTTTTTTAGCAAAAATGATCCAGTCTACCATTTTCTCAATGCCATCGTTCATCACTAATCATGTTATAGCATATACAGACTTTTAAAGTGATCGTAATTATAAATAGTATTGGGATCTGTGTGTGTCTAATTTGCCTCTGTATGAGACTTTTATTCCTATCTCAATGATATCAGATCATATTCAGTGTGGTTCTGTAACTGTACACTAGATGGCACTAGAAACCTGACTAACTGTGTGTGAGGAAACTCACTATATTGCACTGACAAGCCAGTTTTGCTTATTAAAGTTTACATTATTTATGACCTCATCCAAGGGAATTTTCAGCATGTCATTTCAGGATTTTGTTCACCTGCCTTGAGACACAATGTGGAGGCCAATCCGTGTGGAAATGATCCCTCATGCTCCCAGCACCACCCTTTCACAATTTGAGTCCTGAAATATGCCCGTGCCATCAGGGAAGAAAAACTAGATTGTACTGGTAATTCAGTATATTCTGGTCATCAGCTGACTTCATTTTATAGCCACATAGCATTGCTGAGTTTAGACCTGACGGGCTGAAGCGACTTCAGATTATAACACTGCCTCCAGAGACTTGTACAGTGGCCACTACGCATGATGGGAGCAGCACCTCCATTCTTACCCTGATGAGCTCATCACTCTGGGAGGCACTCTAGGGTGATCTCCATTCATGAATTTTTCCAAACCTATTTCTTCCACATAGTGGAAACCGTCCTATGTCGGACAGTTCTTAAATCAATTCCAGTTACTGGGCCATTAAATTGCCCATTCCAAAACAACATATCTTAAGGCAAAACTAACTAAAACCATGCTTATGATATCTATGTAGTACTTTGATAAACCTAATGATATTTGGCGATTGTTTGCTGTGATAATGACAACACAAAATGTTGTTTAAAATCTTGTGGAAAAATCAGAAACCATCACTATAGTATATTATAAAGTCACTTTAAAAAAAAAAAAAACTAAACACACCAAGTGGTAATTCGTAGCAATACCCAACATTTCAGTAATTGCGGAGCTTAATTAAGATAAACCCAACCTAAACTCTTATCATAATTTACACATCACATTTATCACTGTTCTCTAAGTGACAAGAACCAGTCTTTAACTTTCTATAAATTTAGAAATGTTTCCTATCCCATTCATTCACCTCCTCATCCTTTCAGTCTCTGATGTCATACATTCTGGCCAATCAAGCCTGTGAAGTCATCCTGACTGATGATTAGGCTTTTACACACGAAGAGACACTAAGTTTTATTGCTTTTCCCCAGAGAGCTGGCGTCATTCTGTCTCATCACAGGAACTTTCCCACCGAGACCCCCAGACGGATGCTTGTCCACACATTTGGTGGGATGGAATTCTCCAGAATAGCCCCAGCATCTCCATGGCAACGTTCAAAAGCTCAGGGGGTGAGGGTGTCAAGAGATGGAGAAGGAGAGCTAAAGGAGCCGCTGAGCAGAGCTGAAGGGCAGGGCACAAAGGCAGATTAAAAGCATAAAAGCAGAATGGGAAGTATTTAGACCTTGAAAATGCATCAGTCTGCTTTATTCGTCTCCTCTTGGATCGAATGCAATATCTGATAAAATGATTTCTTGAACATATATTGGATCATGTGGAATTAGGAACTCCACAGGCCTTTTTAGTATTTTTGCAGAATATTAATTAGTAATGAGTATGGATGCAATAATTACAATTTTCAATGCAATTCTGATTTAAGCACTGAATATAATCTATATGATCTGATACTAGCGTTTCCTAATCTTAAAAGCTCAACATTCCAGCTGACTCTGTCAAACATCAGGCTTGTTTTCACATAGAAGATTTGTCCTGTTTTGGTAAATGATTTTGAATTTTAAAGCATTTAAGTACAGTGAGAGATAAGCTCTAACATTTTAAGGCACCATCAACCCAAGATCAACATTTTGTAATGATGCCCAGCTCCAGGGTCCCTGCTGGGTGTGGAGCTGTGCATCATGTTCTTCCTATGTCCATGTGGGTTTCCTTCCACCTGCCAAAAACATGCCAGTAGGAGGAAAAAACAGTCAAAATTGCAACTAGAGGTGAACAAGTGTGAACACGTGCACATGCTGCCATGAGACAGACCGGAATCACATCAGATGTTCCCAAGATCTACCAAGACACACGCCAGAATAAATGTCAATTTTATCTTTATTTCATATTTTAATATTTACAAATACAAATATTACAATAGATAGTCTTTAACACAAAAACAAACTTCATTATTAATCTCTCAGGTCTCTTAAAGTGCATCAGGTTGAGGAAATAGTATAAAGGATTATACCAATATAAACAGCATTTCACACACACCTCTGTCCAACAGAGACAGTACATCATGTAAGGCATTACCTTTCGTGTAGCTTTGGGACTGAATTAAGATCTACAAACAGCCTATGTAAAGATTTTCATCTTCCAAGGCATGACTTTGTACCTAATTTAAACTAAACTTGCTCTGACCTGGGGTTAGGATCACTTGGCAGAATGTGGAATCGACCCATAAACTAGTATAAAAAAATAATTATCCTATTTAGGTCCTTACACCACAGTGCCGTGTCTCATTCTACCTGTTCGGCATTAACACTTAATGCCACGTGATGCACTGAAAACTAAGGCGAAAAACATCAAGACGTTCATAACAAAGAATAACAAATATCCTCTGATCCAAAATAATAGCCCTTACGACAAAGTCCTAGTAGTAATTCCTGTTCTTTCTTTCTAGAGGCGCTCTGTAGCCTGCACAGAGCATGCTAGTGTTCAGAGGTAGTGAGCAAAGGTAAAGGCAAGCTCTGCAAATAGTTTCACCATCTTTAACAGTCACCCTGCTGAAAAGTGAGGACAAACCACATAGAGACACCTGATTCAGTGGACGACTTTGAGAGGAGTGGCTATCCTCCTAAGGATCCTTTTCCATGCCCTAGTCTCAGGCCCTACCAAGCAAACTGAATGAATGGTTCCTTTATTGAATGGCATTTTGGACAGACAGGGCTAGGAGACAGGACTGAATTGACGGTTGAGGGGGAGGGGGGGGGCATTGGAGTCACTTCAGTCCAACAAAGAACACCGGTTTATTCAATCCCTCTTGCTTTTAGTACAAATACCTGTATACAGAATGACCCTAAAATCACCTTGAAGACAAACAGACACAGACATGTCTAGAGGTCAGTCAGTCAGTAAAAAAAAAAAAAAAAAAAAAAGGTCAAACATCATCTCCACATGGGCTGGGCGGCAGGTCGTGGAATTTTAGGGCCAGGAGACCGTGTGCCTGGTGTTGTCTTAGAGGACACAGTGTCTGCATTCTTGGCTGATTTGGCTTTGGCTGCATTGATGACTGCAGTCCGGATGGCCTTTTTGTTAGTAGCTGCAGTTGGACTATGAATGGTGCGGGTCTGACTTGGGCTCTGGGATTCGGCCTGGGGGGCAACCCGCTTAGTAACGCGCAAGGGTGAACCCCTTACTAACTGCTGATTGTGCTGACTGGGAAGTGTCTTCTTGTTCTCTGAGCTGGGTTTTTCAGCAGCTGAGCAGGTCTGCCTTCCCAGTGTATCAGACTGGGCACTTGTTTTATCCCTAGTGCTGATGCTTCGCTTCAACTCAACCTGGACGTTGCTGGGCCGCGTGACCGGTGACGAGCGCAAGGAGACAGAGCGTGTTGGGGTTAAACGCGATCCACGAGGTGTTGCTGGTCCCTCGGCTGAAGTTGGCTCGGGCTTGGGACGTGCTTTTGGAATGCCGGAGCTGTTACAATACCCGGATTGTGAGGCCAGTCCCCTTTTCGAGGGACTTTTGTTAGGTGTTTTAGAAGCATGCGAGTCATCTTTAGACTGGGGCAGGTTTGCACCATCTCGTTCTTCAGCCTCAAGCTCTTTTTTCCATTTTGAGCAGTGGCTCGGTGCTGTCCGTTGTCCAGTGGGTGAAAGAGCTTCATATGAACGCAGACCCTTGACTAGAGTATGGCATTCCAAGGTCTCACCCACCCGTGGGTAAAGTCGCTCTTTCTCTGGGCTGATTGGCCCAGCTTCCTGTGCCAGTTGAGGTGAGATTTCTAAATGACAGGATCCCTGTGAGATCTTGGCATTAGACTGAATGGCCACTCTGTCAGATGGCAGTTCATGTGTGCTAGCGTTAATACAGTTAGTTTCTGCTACTGTGTCCGTCTCTACATGCTTTACCCTTTCACAAGCTTTGTTAACCTGTGTTTCAACTTTCATTACCTTGTTAGAGTCTAGTCCCGTGACGAGTGACATGTCCATTCCCCGATCTCGTGTTGGAACAACAGGACGTGGCATAGAAGCCGTATTTCCATCAACGTCCGTTTGCAACACGCATTCCTCTAGCATAGAGTCCATTTTAATTACATTCAAATCACTTGTGGTATTAATACATTCCTTCAGCGAATGACTTCTAAGCGGAGAATTATTACTGTTATCCTCTGAAACGAGGACCTGTTGGAGGTCTTGGCTCTGAAGAGAACCGGAGTCCGAGTTTTTTTCCTGAAAGCTAGGAAAGCGTTGTGGCTGTCGGCGGAGGCTGCGGCGGCTCCAGGTGTAGCTCAGGTTTCTCTCGAGTGTGCGCTCCAGGTCGTCAAGTTCAGAGCCGCTACAGACTGCAAGCGAACGCCGCTTCTCCAGGTTCCCCCGCTCACGCTCTGCACGCCTCTGCTCCTGCAGCTCACGCTCAGCGTTCTCCTGAGACACAGTATGAAAAACTAAATGAGTGTGTGTAAAAGAACAATAAAATTAATTTTCTGAATTAATTCCTTTAGAACAAATTTGGGGGGGGGGGGGATTTCCCCCCGATTTTCTCCCTAATTTAGTCGTGTCCAATTCCTCCCCGTCACTAGGGGGCTCCCACATTAAGGCTACTACTACCACTCAGCCGGGAGGGCCAAAGACCATCACCATGTTCCTTCCAAACCACGTGACGCCATCCGACCTCAAACTTTTCAAACTGCTCGCCCACGCACAAACTCGGAGGACAGCGCTATCCGCTCCTTACGCTTGCGTGAGCTCACAGACGCCCCTGATTGGCTGTAGGGCCGTGATTAATGTGGGAGCACTAAGTACCTCTCATCCCGCCCCTCAGAGAGCTCGGCCAATCAGCCCTCTCTAGACCTCCGGCTGCGGAGGTCACAGCATCACTCGGGAATCGAACAGATGTAAACAGCACCCTCAAACTTCTATTAAATGTTTTAGTCTAAATAGAAAGAAGCAGTTATTGAATGAGAAATGTAAATGCAAAATCGCCGGTTCACAATTTCAGATGAACACGTTTATAAAAACAAAACAAAAAAAAAACATGCAAGTATTTTTAGACATTAAACATGCTAATCAGATTTTCGCCTTTTTGTGAACTAAAGAAATCCTCTCTCAGCTCAACTCCATCCAGCACTGCGATTTCCTGTACACCATTTCTAGAGCTTCAGTAAATAAGGCTAGACTAGGAGGTAGCTTTAAAGAATGGCTAAGGTAAGCATTGGCAGGTATCAGGTAGTAGCTACCAATACTTAGCTTTTAAAAAGGGCTAGGTTAGGCTATCCTAGCCTTCTTCTGCTGACCTCAGGTTACCTTGCTAGACTCCCTGCAGTTTGCCACACTAGCCTGAAGGCGATAGGATGTTATCACTTATCTTCTTAAGCAAGTTTTCTCTCACCAAGTTATAGCAGAAGCACTGTTTCTCCAGTGCCTTTAACACAATCGAACCTGCACTGTTGAAAAAGAAGCTCCAGTAGATGCAGGTCGGCTGCCGAGATGCATGTCTGAAACAGTGGTCAGCAGCATAGGGGACAGTCCTTTCCTTTTCAAGTTATACACTTTGGACCTCCAGTACAACCCTAATCTGAAGAAGTTCTCAGATGACTCTGCAGCTGTGGGGTGTGTCAATAGTGGCCAGGAAACACTGTGCGGAGACCTGATGGACAATTTTGTGGATTGGTGTGAGAGAAACCACCTCATCCTGAATGTGTCCAAAACCAAGGAGATGGGGCTCTGGACCTTAGAAGTACGAGGACCTTGTACCTTGCTGTTCACCTTGAAAACTGGATGGACTGGAAATGTAACACCGATGCTATCTACAGGAAAGGACAGAGCAGATTCTACTTCTTAAGAAAACCCAGGTTCTTTAAAGTCTGCAGGAAAATGTTGCAAGTCTTTTATCAGTCTGTTGTTTTAAGTGCAACATTCTTTTCCTTCTATCTACTGGGGCAGCAGCATCAGAAGCAGTGACATTAGCAAAATAAACAAGCTAATCACAAAAAGGCTTGCTCAATACTAGGGAGTGCCCTGGAGTGCTGGGAGTTATTATTTTCACTTTTCTGTGATGAAAATAGTTGAACATGTTGATAACTGATTCCTTTTAAATAATGGAAAGATATGATATTGTACGTGTGTGTGTGTGTGTGGGGGGGGGGGGAGACAATTCAGAGATTTATGGCGATTCTTTTGTGCATTAATTCATGTATCGTCACATCAATTTTTAAAATTAATTTTTCATGTATACACATTTCAATATGAAGTGGTGGAGTGTTGATATTCCTTTATAATCCTGCAGGTGGTGTGCTCTCAACTATTCACACAGAACAGCATCCTGTGTGGTAGGAGGAAATTATTTATTGATAAATTTGTTTAGAATTATAACAAAACCTGGGGGATGTCCATGGTGATTCTTGTCCCTAGGAATTGTGCATACATCTGCTTGCATAAGGTGACAGCAAAAACCTAATGTTCTCATCTTAGTCAAACAAAATTTAAATGAAAACAAAAGCACTTTTACAGATCATATCTTATTAGATTTATCTTATTTTGATGGACAGCTAATATTATCCTCGGGTTCTGACTATAAACACACAAGGTGTTCCATCTGTTAATTGTTGACGCTTCTCCAAAACAGCTTTAATGAATTGTAAACCAAGTATTACTAAGAAATGCACCTGCGTGAAGCAATCTATTTATTTATTTACATTTACTGACGAAATTATTGAATTAATTGTGGCTGCATATAGTCATGTCATACAAGCAGCTTCTCTCCTCATCTTGATTGTTTCCCCTCTGAAGCCAGAGCAAAGGCAAAAAAGGTTAACTCAATCTTTATTTATTCTTTATTTTTGTTAATATCTAGATAGCAAGCAAGCTTATCTAATCCTAGCTATGAGTGTATGAATGTGTTATGGTTGTAGTGTCCGGGTCGACTGTGGCCATTTTTCCTATCAGAACCAAAAGGTCCTCCAGTTAGAACATTTTCCCCATTATTTAATTGATACCAATAACATGATTTTTTTTTAGTACTGGTAAAGAAAAAAAAAAGTTTATCCCACATATAGCACAAAAGCAGTAGATGGACATTAACTTGGAAAATGTTTCATTGAAGGTTCCTTAAGCGCGTGTTGGGAACCTCTGGCTCAGATGGTGGACTTACCCGCATAGCTTTTTGGAAGCGATGGCTGAAGCAGTGAAAGATGTGACAGGCTTCCTCCAATTTGAAGGAGCTCTCATCTTCACAGAAGAATTCCACCAAAGCCTGGCTGGTCTTGCGCAAGCTTTCCACCTCTTCCTCGGCTTCCATCAGCCTCACTTTGGCAGTCTGGATAAAGGACAACTGGGTTAAAGAGGAAATAACTACACATTCACAGATATACACACACAGCACAGCATTCCTATTATACAGGATATTCCTAAAATATAACTGTTCTGTATATTACCTCGAGGAACGGTCTCATCTGCTCTTCCATCTCTGAATCTGTCTGGACGCTGATTTGCAGGGTCTCTACTCTACTGTGTAGGCGGGACAGGTCCTCCAGCACAGTCTCTTCCGAGAGCCTAACACAAAATAAGTAACATTTTAATTTTAATTAAACAAAACACCAGTCACGATATTATGATACCCAGCTGCCGATTCGATTAAAATTGATTCTGTAAGTATAACAGAATTTATAAATATCCCGATTCAACATTAAATTTTTCCAAAAAAATTTTCCCCACTCTGTGTCCTCCACCATAATTATTATTTCTAAACAAACTATTCAAATAATTTACTCCTTCCACACAGGATGAAGAAGTGTAAATAGTTCAGAGTGTACCGTTTGTAGGATTATAGACACAGGGATCTCCTCAAATGCTTCCGAAGTTTAAAAAATTTAACTCAACGATGAGCGTGGGTTGAGTGGCTGTGAGCATGTGGGGCTTCTAACGCCCTCGGTTTTTGACTAATTAGCACTGTGTTTTGAGACTAGTGAAAGTGTGTAGTGAGTAGGTTTGAGACTAATTAACTTTTGAAGAAAAAAGTTTAAAGAAAAGGATCAGAGGCTCTTAATGCATGCACCTTTTGATCATGTAATGCCATGAAAATGTGTTTCTGTTGCACCACTGAGGCTGTTGCACGGGTTTCTGTTGCATCAGCTGTGTTATGGTTAATCAAACTGAAAACTAGCCAAGTCTAGTCACTATACGCACTATACTTTTTTTTTTTTTAACCCAATTTTGGAGTCAGTGTGGAGATACGTGAATCACCACACAAAAGAATCCGTATTCATAACTGAATTGATTCCCCCCACCACATTGCCAGGGCACTACAACAATATACCTGGAAGTGTTCAAATATGGTTTACAGATTGATTTAATAACTCACCGTGATGCTGCACTGACATGACTCAGCTGGCTGGGAAACGTCAGTAGATCCTCATCTTTCTTCACGGCCTCCTGAAGCATAAAAACAAATCACAGTGAAATATTAGATACACCTTCAGGGTCTAAACACTCCATCAGTGCTGAGTGCAAAAATCTGAATAGGGGTCCAAAAATAAAGGCATCATCAAGGTAAATGAAAATAATTTTTCTTAAAATTACACAATACAGTCTAATGCAACCAGACATAATTTCCAGAAACTATTTCAAATATAAACAAAAGCTGCAGTACAAAAACTACTTCACACAATTAGGTTCATTGTAGAACACAAATGTCATCATTTAAATTGAGGTGTAGCTGGATGTAAGGAAGGAAATTTACGAGGGTGACTCAAAAATGATCCGCACTCCGGTATATTAACATTTCTGTGGTGCTGGAATACCTCACGGAAGAGCATAAACAGAAGAAATGTTTGGATATCTGCAATAATCTAAGGAAGGTAAAAGTTTGTTAAAGAGAAACTTTACTGGTGAGTAAAGACAAGGATTCATCTCTACGAGCCTGAGAGTGAACGGCGGAGTATGGAGCGGAAACATCTTCAATCGCCAACAGAGAAAAAGTTCAAAAAAGCTGGAAAACTTGCAAAATTCTTGCAGTTTTCTGGATCTCTCAATGGCCAGTATGGGAACATTAAAAACATTCCATAAGCGTTGTTGCACTGTTGATTTGTTGAAGAGCTAAAGCCTAAACTTCGTATTAAATGCAGAGGACTGCTATCCAAGTGCGTTGTGATCTTGCATGATAATTTCTGCCCACTCTGTCGACACTGCAGAAACTTCCTATAGTCACGATCTTGTTTGGTCCCCTGAAGGCAGGCCTACGAAGACGAAGGTTCACTGATGAGGTGAATCTCATGGCTTGAAACGAGGGAATACAAAAGTATGTTGACAGACGGATAAAGTGTATTGAAAAGCAAGGACATTATGTCGAAAAATTATGTATTTATCTTGTCTAAAAGTTAATTAAAATAAATTTACAGCCAGAGTGCGGATAATGTTTCTCACCTTCATAGTTTTCAGCTCAATAAACTACACATTTAATATATTTAAGGTGACTACAGAGAGAGTTAAGAAGCTCAATCAAAAAGCAACATTAAAAAAGGAATAAACAAAAAAATACACATACGTCTTCACCATATTTCTACAGGTTCAGCTCTCGCCCGATGTTGCAAAGATCGTATTAAGATTGAAGTATTTTTGTTTATCAAAGGGGGTGTTTTTAAGTCACCTGTTAGCGAACATTACACTCATTCACTTTTTGGAAATAACTCTGATCCCATACTGGTCTGATCTCACGTTTTAAGTCTGTCTGCATCAGCCCCAATTCTGATGTTCAGGATTGGATCAATGCATCTCCACTTACGAAATGTTTTCATGATCCATCATGAACTACGACTCAGAACTGGTAGTGTTTTTACATTCTTTGGTGTTGCCTAGCTGAGCGACCATCTAGAACCCGTACAAAGATGTGCTAGACAATGGCACACTATTCACACGACTATCTCTATGCCTACATCACCTCTGTAACACAAACCTGTCAACCTCATTAAGAAACAAAGAGTTTTACAGAGAAATACAATGAAATCATGCTATACAGTTTCGATTGCAAATCAGTGTCCCAGAGCTGAGTGCGGACAATGCTTACAGTGATGTAATGCCTTTTTCGCTAACAAGGCCCTGCTGCTGGAATCAGAGCTGCGTCAGAGTAGACGTGTGCACACTACCGATGTACAAAGGCCCGTTCCCTTCGGGAGTCCTACCTAGTTCTGATTCACTTATCTCTTTTTTTCCCTCTTCGTCTTTTTTTTTTTGGTAGGGTCATGTAGGATTCCAATTCTGACGCACACGAGATGCGTCGAGTACGAGATGAAAATTCAAACCGTAACATGCTCCAACGTGGGAGTTTAAATGAAAAAACTCAGCATTATTATAACCTAGTATATTGATTATGATTACACACAAGATAAGAATTACAAGATTTTTTTATCCTTATAAAAAGTTTTTGCTATTTGGTAGTAGCTGCTAATTAGTTGATTATTTACTCTGCTATTAGTTGATATATAATTGAACAGATTTCTTCTTCAGATTATTGGGTAATGTTTGTGATGTTTTTTTCAATGCCTCTCATGAAAACAACTTTGACTTTAACTTGAACCGTCATCTGTCTTACCAAGAACAGGCACTTTTGATGTCAAAACGTGCAAAATTGCTCCTACTTATCTTTTATCCTACTGTACACATGTCTACAGATAAGATGAGAATTGAAGTTGACTTGATACACACCATGGCGACGAAATGTAGAAGGTCCACGCCTGGTTTGTTGGCTTTGGTGTCGGCCAATTTGAGCAGCGAGGCGATCCTAAAGCCAGCCGCATTCCCTGCATAACCTCCCTGTGGGCACAAGTGAAGTCAGTGTGATTGTGTTGCATGGTGCATTGACTTCTTAAACAAACAGAGCATATCAGAGCCAGTGGGCTCACAGCATGGATATCCCCACTAAAGTAAAGACACACAAACACACACACACCAGAGGCTTTTATGTACCTTTGAAGTGAATACTTACTGCATTCATGTAGTTCCCTGCCCTCAGCACCAGACGCAGGATGGAGTGTAGCTTGTGGCAGCTAAGCAGCTCTGCAAGCAGAAGTCAAGCTTTTAGAGACCTGGTGTGTTTGGAAAGTGCTGGATAATAGAATTATTCATCAGAATAATTAACCTTGCACAACATGAAAGAGTGTCTTTTTGTCCTTTGTCTTTTTGTATGCTTTGGTTCTTTTTGATTTAAATCAATAGACATTTTGTTAATTGTTTCTTTTTTCGCAGGTTTTATGCAGTCCATTAATCATTCCATCTTAAAATGCTGGTGGAGATTGTTTTGTAATGGCGAGCGACACATGAATGTGATTTACAAGGCTGAGTAAAGTGACTCAGAATGAATGTGGATGAAGTTTGCTGAAAGGAAAGAGCCAAGGCCCCCCTGCTGATGGCTCACCTCGAGCTGCCTCCCCCAGACATCTGGCCGCCACACACAGAGAGGTCACTGCGGGGTCGAACTCCTGCTGCAGGATCATGGCATCTAGACGCATGCGAACACTAACAGAGACAGGAAAGGATGGGCAGAAAGAAAGACTGATCAATGAGCAGCAATTGCACTGCATTTGGTTTGTGTTTATTTAAGTAGGGGTGGATGAGAAGACACTCTGAGCTGATAGGGTGCACTGTATTTGCTGGGAGGGGTATACAGTTTCTTAGGAAATTGCTAAGAATGTGTTAACGCTTTTCAGTTCGGGAAAAGCGAGGTAAATGGGGAAATGGTTGAACGGGGTTAAATACTTACTTTCTTACATCTATCAGTAAAATGATGAAGAGGTCTGGCTCTCTTAGCAAACTGCGGTCTCTGTTAAACTTTTTTAATCGTGCTTCCTGGAAAATAAAAGAACATGAACAGATATTAAAAAACATAAAGCTAATAATATTGCACCCATAAGGTCAAGTGAGACATTTCAATGATTTAAATCTCAGTGACTGAAAAAATAAACAACACTGACAGGTGGAATGGGATAAGTTTGATATACAAGGGGCATTCGAATCAAACCGGGATTTGTGATGACCGTTCTTTTGAATGAAGGATTAAAACCAGTTGACATTTACAGAAGACATCAAGCACGGTGATGAGACACTGTATGCCTGTAAACGGTCCGTGATTCACTTGTACATTACAGAAACTCAGCTGGGAGTTATTACCCCACCCCCGTACAGTCCTGACCTCACTCCAAGTGATTTTCTACAGTTTGGACAATTAAAGGAGTTCCTGGGAAGCCAGGATTTCAGCCATGTAGCATGGCTCCAGCATACCGAGAAAAATTTTCTACCATGATGGTACCCAAGCACAAGTGAAATACTGGGATAAGTGCATTAGCGTAGCAGGGGATTGTATAGAGAAGCAAAGGTACTTTAAAACACTCAATTTTGTTCTCCTATTCTGCACCAGAATTAAAATGTCCCGGTTTGACTTGAACTATAGTATAAATTAATTCATGATTTAATATTAAATGGTGCTTAGGCAATAACTGTATACTGTCTCCTGTAAAAGAGTTCAGGTTCAGCACAAATCTTGAAATATGCAGCAAGTAAATATCAAAAATTTCATTATTTTCTCCCCATAAATCCTTCAATAAGGCAAACAAAAAATATATATAAAAAGAGAACTGTTACCCCAAGTTAAAATAGTTATTACAGGAAGTAAATACATCCTTTGACGTGCCAAAGAATTATGATTAGATAACACTAGTGAGCTATACTTCTTTCACCAGTGATAAGCAGGCAAGCTTAGTGGGATCAATTAATAATAATTACAATAATAATAATAATAAAGAGTGGAATAAGGAGTGTATGTAAGAATTCTGCAATATCACAGCAAATCCACAGACTGAGCAGAGGATATGTAGTCATGCTAGGGCAAACAGCAGTGCAGTACCTCTTCAGCATCAGGCAGCAGTTTGCAGAGCTCAACCAGTTTCTCCGCACCATAGCGCTCCCCGGCTCCTTGCCTCACATCCTCCACGATTTCATTTGCTGCTCTGCAGAGAAAGAAAACGACGCGTGTGAAAATGATATCGCTTGGTCAGAGCATCACCGTTACACACCGTCTTTGTGTAGCTAAAGTATTAGAACACTACCCTGAGGATACAACACTGTCAGGTTTTTTTTTTAACGGTAAAAGCATGACGAGGAGGAGAACACAAAGGCTTGACCTCCATTTACATTTCACCTGTTTTAGTCTCTTTTGAACACGAGCAGGCTTATCGAACTTATCAAAGAGGCAAACCTAGAAAAATAAATAAAAGGGACTGTACAAACATACGGCGCTCCATCAATGGGACTCAGTGTCCTTACTGGTTCTGTTCCAAAGACAAGGACAAACTACACAAGTGTTTTCATGACCAAGATGTTACAGTAGGTTGCGCGTCAGCTACGCAAGTACGCTGAAGCTTCAGTAACTTGAACATTTCAGATTTAAACAATCATGTCTTCATAGACCATACTTCGTGCACAATGGCATTTCCATGCTGGAATATAATTGCACCAGGCCTTTTAGTTCCAGTGAAGGGAAATTTTTATAATCACAGAACATGTGTGCTTGGCAGCAGTTTGAGCTCAGCATGTAAATCAAAATGAATTACAAGGCTGCCATAAACCATATACAGTATGTATATGCTACGTCCTAAAAAACAGCTTGCCAACATACATGCCATGTAAAACCAGGCTATTGTTGCACTGTTACATGGAGAATTTGGACCAATAATGCACTAGGATGCAGTGATAACTGCAGCCTCCCTCATGAGGTGAAGTTGTAGCGTTTTTGCCACATCATGTCAACACTGATGTGGTTTTCCTCATACCGCAGACTCTGACACTATGCTTTGTTAAAGTGCAAGCTGTTATGAGGAGCGACAATATATTCTTTTTTTCCAGTTTTCACAACCATTTATTTCTTAAATCTCGGCAAAATTACTTTGGCTCCTGTACCAAACGTTTTTAAAACTATGTATTAGAGATGTCAGGGTCTTGTCAGGGTGGCATTACTTCTACGAGTTTGACACATTTCAAGTAAGAAAGACATGTCAAACAAAAAATAATAATCTGACTCATCAAATCAGTCAAAAAAATTTATAAAATGATAAATGATATAAATAATTTATTAAAAATAAACTTTCCATTTTATATAATGGAATATATTAATAGCATTATGACTGCATGCTGACCAATTTTCAATTTATTTAGTAAAGACAATTTTTCCCTTTTGCGTGAGACAGTCCATGCAGGTGGCTCTTTTACTTTGCTCCCAAAGAGCCTTGAGAAAAAAAAAAAAAAAGCATTAGCTCATCTTTTTTGTACCTTCCAGTCTGTTATTGTTTATGTAACAGAAAACAAGTGAGCCACAAGAGCCGGTAACATGACATCATAAAAAAAAGGTACAAGGACAGAACAAAAAGGTGCTCTCACTGGCCATGAGAGGAAACATAACTCATAATGCTCTGAATCCTAAGAAGAAAAACCTCACTACACAAAAGCTTCTGTGGTCAGAGAGGATAAACAGGCAGAGAATGAAGACAATGTTTTAACCTGCACGTGCACATCTTCACAATGCTCCTCGGAGCAAGTTCTGGCAAAGATCAGCGTTACTAGAGCCGCACTGCCATTGTGACTTTGCCAGCTAAGACTGTATACACACTCGATGTACAAGTGTGGGCATGAAAGCGTACAAACCAACAAAAAGAAAAAAACAAAGGTTTTGAGACCCTCAAATGGTTTTATTGACTTATGATGGTCACTGTTTATTGGAATGGAAAATGGAAAAGTGTTTCATCCTGACTTAATCACTGCTGTTTATTTTCTTACTCACCATTCAGTCATCAGTATTAACAACTGTGTGTTAAACAAGTTCCTTGATTGCAATGTAACTTAAGCACTCTAAACCTATGATTGAGCCCAGTAGCTAGAAAGAAACAAACAATTACATGGTGTATTACCTGCCTTTTCAAAACAAGATGTTTTCTTGTCGAGCACAAAAGTAAGAATGCATGAAGGAGGGTTTGTGTTCCAAGGATTTACCGTTTTACCATTTAGTTTTCCAGAATAAATGAAAAATGATGCCTTTAAATTCTCGTTGAAAGCCAGTTTCTATATACTACATGCATGTTGCCATTTGAAACGCTGTCCTGTTCAGTCTGGACACCTGTAGTTGGGAATTTCGTGGCTCACCGATACAATAAAAAAAGCATTTACTCAGAACATGTGGGATAAATAACTTCTTACAACACCTTGATTCATTGCTACGGAAGAAAATTTCTGAACGTATGCTTAGAAAGGGTGCCATTACTTCAAGGCAAGTGACCCTAATACTGAAACAAACTTAACGGGTCAATAATTTTAACTTCCCCTCATAAAATAAACAAGCTTGTGGTTTAAAAAAAAAAAAAAAAAGATAAAACCTTCGACCTCCGCAGCGAGTGTCAAACCCAGCTGTTCACGTCAAATGTGAGAGGGAAAAAAAAATACACATCTCGGCTCTGGTTTCTCCCCCTTCCCCCATACTTTTCACACTCCTGTCACTCCTCAAGAGGGCAATCATCCACTCAAAACAAACATACCGCCCTGCTGCCCGTCACAACTGTAAAGCGCTTCCTTTCACCGTGCAATACATGACACCTCCAGTTCCTCCATCTCCAGACAAAAACATCACGCTGTGAGTTTGGATTTACAAGCGCAGGAAGTGTGAAAAATTTACCGTCTCCTTACATTTTGAACTGGCGGAGGAAGATTCCAACGTTCATGCTGCGCTTTGGATCGAGCAGGGAAACCTGCAAATAGACAATGAAGAATATGAGATTGTTATAATCAATATAGAAAGTAATAAATCTGGCACTTTGGTAGTCTTAGTTATATTATCTGCGGTGCATTTAGAAGATCAAGCACTGATAATCTATATTTAAAAGACAGCATTATAAGGCGTCTTGTGTCTGTACCAGAAGGGTCTTTTAAATAAAATGCTTATTGAGACGGTAGGTTCATGATAAAGAAAAAGTTTTCCTCAGTTTTCACTGACTTCCTATTCTGCACCATCCAAAACAAAGTCAAGATATAACCAGATGTCCCAACACCTGACAGCAAATGTGACTTTGTGATAAACCTCACCTTCTCAGCGCCGGTTTTCTGTGGGGACCTGCAGCGGCGCAGGTTGTGACAAAAACTGTCGCTTCTCTCGTTTTTTTGTGCCTCCTTCTGACAAAACAGCTCATCCAGGGAACGCAGGTCAATAGTGAAGTCATCGTCCTCGTCGGCGGTCAGCGAGCCGCTCCACACGCTCTTCCGCCCTTCCACGCGCTCCTTAGGAATGCGCTCCCAGTTCAAGTTGCGAAGCCGCTGCTTTTGCACAGAGCCACGCCGGCTGACCTGAGCAGGAGGTGGTGGAGGTGGAGGAGGAGGTGGTGGAGGTGGAGGTGGAGGAGGAATCAAAGGTGGAGGGATGGGAGCAACATCCATGGCTGCTACTTCCTGCCTGTTGTTACTTCCAGGCAGTGGTCCATGAAAGGCCAGAGACTTCTTGGGATCCACACGGAGATGAAGGCGCATAGAGGTTGTCCATATGCAGAAAACCGTGCCTTCACAATAACTTTCCTCACTATCCTTCTATTTGATGCTTATCTGTTGGAGTAAAACAGCATTAGACCGAAACTGGTGACAATCAGTGAGCTGTGAGTAAAGTGACAAAACAATGACACTACCAAAAACTGGTAGAGTTTGTCTGTACATAATATATAGTATTGTATGAAATTAAATGCTGACTAGAGCATACAGAAAATGGACAAAAATAAGCATGCTGCAATGGAAAATTATAGTGCTGCACAATTAATCACATAGAAATGGAAATAACAGTATGAACATGTGCAATTACCTAACCGCAATTTATTACAGGTAACTGTAAACAGCAACTACTTTGAAATCCATTATTTGCTTTTAGTCTATATGACTAAGTCTCTATACCATGCGACATTTAAGAGTTAAATATTGCAGTTTAAATCACAATCGCTATATTTAATTAGAATTAAAAAATCGCAATGTAAATGTCAATCAAATTGGGCGTCGAGCTGGCAACCCACCCCTTAAGCAACTGCCATAGAAACTACGGCTATATGTCCAGGGAGAGGAGCATCCGTCGTCTGAAGTGCCGGTTGTCACGTGGACGGACACAATAGCCAATACCAATGGGTTAAAACACGATATAATAAGAAGAACATCCAGAAAACATTTTAACTATAACACTTAAATAGTGTGGATCATGATCAAAGATCAAGCAATCATCATAAAACCATGAAATAATTATTTTCACATGTGTACCGGCCATAACTAACCTGTACCTCTTTTATCCTAGCAGATGTACTCATACAGACCCCAAAACCAATGCAGCTGGTTTATAATGCATTACCACTACCAGTATTAAAAAGCCAAGAAAAAACTAGCAGAGATGACATCATGCTCAGTGGGAAAAGGTCAGCATGCCATTCAGCCTGTTTACCGCTCGAGTGTTCAAACACCTGGCAACTCTTCTACTCTAATTAAGACCAGCACGACAAAATCTGGTCCTGGATATGCCAAGGTCCTAAAAACGTTTGTGTGGAGGCCAGTGTAAAGAATTAACTGATGAGCGTAAGCAGGTATGAATATCAAAAGGAGGTAAAATGCTTAACATTTTCTGAATTAAGGTGGCAGGGGTCCTTATGGTCACCTAAAGGTCTGCAGAATGATGGCTTTGAAACTAACAACAGTCGACTGTATTAGACCGGACCTTACACCATTTGACTTTTTTGGGGTCATAAGAAGTCAGTAGCCTAACAGGCACCATTAATGCACCAAAGGAGAAAATAATCTCTGTGTGTAATATCAGCGTTTAACATTTTATGTTACACCAGGTCACTTCTGCTATTGAATACGATTTTGTTTTCTATGAACTTTTGGACTCCCTTGCATACCATATTGACAAGTAAAGTATGACCTAAAAATCACTGGAAAATTTAAGACAGTTAAAGATCAAAACTATTCTTCCAGTGACTATAACATACACAAATAAAAAAAATTATAGATTAAATAGAATTCTATGTAAATAAACAAACTACAGCCTTAATGTAGATCCTTATTTAGAGAGATGTCAGCTACCAGTGGCACGGTGGCTTAGTGGTTAGCAAGTCGAGTCAATTAGGCTTTTATTATCATTATCATTTCAACCATATACAGTTCACCCCGGACAGGGTGCCAATCCATCGCAGGGCACACACACGTACACACGCTATTGGGAACGCCAATTAACCCAACCTACATGTCTTTGGACTGTGGGAGGAAACCGGAGTACCCGGAGGAAACCCACCAAGCACGGGGAGAACATGCAAACTCCATGCACACAGAGACGGGAATCGGTGCAAGGCGACAGTGCTAACCACTACACCACCGTGCCGCCTTAACTAGCTAACTAGTACATCTTATTAGTTGACTATAAAAGGCAAATCAAATTTACATCATGAATCATTCAAAACTGCTTTAAAGTAATGTACAAAAGACATTACTATACAAAAGATAAACATAAGACAAAAAAAAGTGCACGTGCAAATGTGCAAACAGGAGCAGCAACACGACAACATGACAGTTTCCTCCCATAGTCCAAAGACATGCAGATTAGGATAACTGGTGTTCACAAATTGCCCGTAGTGTGCGAATGAGCATGTGAGTGTGTGTGCGCTGCAATGGATTGGCACATTTACATCTATGGCATTTGGCAGATTCCCTTATCCCACGTGACTTACATATTTATCTCATTATACATCTGAGCAGTTGAGGGTTAAGGGCTTTGCTCAAGACGCAGCAGTGGCAACTTGGTGATCCTGAGGTTTGAACCTGGGACATTCCAAACTGTAGTCCACTGAGATACCTCGACCCCCATCCAGGGTGTGCCCTAGGTCTCCTGGGATAGTGTCCAGCCCTCAACCCCCGGGGGCCTACATCCAGGATTAAGCGGTATAGACGATGAGTGAGTGAGTGATGTCAGCTACCTGAGAGAACGTCATTCTAAATGATTGGCAGATAAGCTATTCCTAAAGAGAACACGCGAGGGCGCTGTTCTTAGCACAATAATTCTAGTTATGTTTAATTAAAAGGACAGAAAAGAGAAGCAGTTATTGGTTTGTTTTTGCACTCAAACGGAGCATATTGTGCAAAAATAACAGGCTACTGTTTATTTTACGAGATGATCAGTAGGTTATCTTTATATATAATAGCCTGATCCCCGAGTGGAAACTACCTCTGACTAATCACTGCTGGTGACTTCCAAAAACTCCGAGGATAAATGTCAAACACCATTTTTTCTCTCCCTGTCTCTCTTTAAAAAAAAAAAAAAAAAAAACTTAATTTAACTTAAAGTTGAATGAAATTTAGAGAAACAGTATGTACCAAAATCATAACATGTTAGTGTGGAATGCTACAGAGTCATCCCATCTGCGCAAAACTTATCATCACTTCTACACTTAATACAATCTTCTCTGGATGAGAAAGAAATCCTGAGAAACAGAATCCCTGAAAAAATGTCAAAAATCTAATTATCTAATTTCCTGAGAAAGAAACGAATCATGTTATTAGAAAAGAGACAAGTTTGCAGAGTATTTCTAAAGACAAAGTCTGCAAGCCGTTTTAGCAAACTGCTAGCAAGCATACAAACACTCCAGCTCCAAACTACAAACTAGTCCAAACTATTAAAAAATAAAATACTCACGTTTTAGTGTAAAAAAAAAAAAAAACATTTTTTTTCTTTCGCCCAACCACGCCGCGTAATCACAACGTGCGGTCAGTCCGGAGACACGCACAGACTGACTCTCCGACTGCGCGAGGCGCGCGGCGGACGCAACCAGCGGTAAAGAAATCCGTCTTGCATTGCATGCGCATGCGCAGTATGCACTCCAGGTCTCGCGCTCATCCAGGTAACAGTACTGTAGTTCAGGAGGACAGTTGTACAGTAAAGATGATGTTCATAATAGTGGAGTAGCCTATTATTTGTTTGTTTGCACATCAAAGTTGCACTTCATTTCACTTATTAGAATTTATTCAGCCTTTTGTTTATGATTTGTGACAAATATACTTTATTTATGTGCTTCATAAATATCTTGTAGTTTTTTTTTTGTTCTTAGCATTGCCCTAGTAACTCTGGTCAGCTCTCACATTAATATGTGTCTACTGAATATATGTAAGATATACGGTGTGCAATCACATCTACAAACCTGTCTTTGTGTTACTGTCTCTATTGCTGCTGGATATCTGGAATTTCTTTTTTGGTGGCATAGCATGTTTCTGTGTACACTTGTAGGTTTCCAGATCAATTCCTTCAATAATGATCATTTTCAAGAAGTCCATGGACAACCATCACTGAACAGTGTCAGTTGGAATGAATGGATGAATATGCCTTGACTGTACTAATTACTTACTAATTAACTTTTTTTTTTTCATGTCAGTTTCTGCACACATTTTCCCTGTGTCAATGTGGGTTTTCTCCAGGTTCTTCAGTTTTCTTCCAAAAACACCAAGCTAGATAGCAGGATGTTAAATTGCTCCTACATGTGAATGAGTGTGTGAGTGTTTGTATGCTGCCTTGCCAAGGACTTCCAGCCCATTAAGGATGGTGTCCCTGATTTATATCCTGTGTCATTGGGACAGGCTTTGGATTAACAAAAAAAAAAGTAAGACATTTACCACATACAATATATTGTGCAGTTGTGGCTTGTGTCAAGTGATAGTTAAGATTGTTGGTGATTTTCTAATGTTCAATATTGCTGAAAATCTTTCCCAATCTTTGCAGCTCAATTGCACCTACTACTAATTTCAGGAAACGTTTCCATAACTGTTTCTATTTCAATTTCTCTGAAAAAAAAAATCAGTTTGTCGTTTAATCTTTGCATGATATAAAATGAGGTACTTTGATAGTTCTAGTTAACCCTGATGATTACAGATAAAAGATACATACTATATAGTCATCAACCTGATTATGAAACAAGTTTTGAAAACTTTCAGGAAACCTGGCTGCCATGCCAAGATTTTTGATAAATGTCCCAGACCAAACAGGAAAAGCTTATTCCAACTGAAGTGGCAGACTGTAGGAAGGGGAAAACAAAACATTCCTCCATATAGTGTGCAAAGCATTGAAATCCAGCCACAAAAGGTGTCACTTTGCAATGCCGGTGTTGTGAATATTTAACACATTAATCTCTATATAATCTCTATAATATTTAACCAATGCTATTATCAGCCTGTGTGCTATTATCATGTCTGTGATACACACATGGATGAATTTGTTGGTACCCTTCCATAAAAAAAAAACTGATAGATAGTAACTAATAATACCTAATAATTTTATTGGACATTGACTAATGAAAACCAGACATTGCTTTTGAATTGTGATTCAACAGAATAATTTTTAAAGAAATGAAACCGGCCTGTGACAAATTAATTGTAACCCCTAGAAACGATTGAAAATGTGGCATTTCAATCGTTAAATTAAAGTGCGTCCTGTAATTAGCATCACAGGTATCTTCGATCTTGTTATCCAACCTATTTAAACGGTCAAGTGTATTTACTCTGTGGTTGGATATCATGGACAGCAAATAGAACATTTTTGACAAGCATGTTAAAGGTAAAGGCTATAACACCAACTTCAAACAGCTTAATATTCCTTTGACTATGTTTGCAAATACTATTAAGACGTTTAGGGTCTAAACTGTACGAACCTCTCTGGATGTGGCCACAAGAGTAAAATTGACACCAAATACAACAGAAGGATACTACGGATAGAACATGAAGAACCAAGGACAACCTCCAAAACAAAAAGATTCAAGGTGAACCACAAGGTCAAGGTACATCACTGTTGGATTGCACAAACATCGTCACTGTTTGAGCAAAATTGGACTTAATACAAGATGACCCACGAAGACTTTACAAAACATTAAAGAACATCATAAAAAGCCAAAATGCCCATTGACAAGCAACAATGCTTGAGAAAACTAAGAATGTCCTTTAGACAGATGAGATATAACTAGACATTTTGGCAAGTCACATAAGCTGTATGCACAGATCAAAGAAAAGAACACTGTACCTACGATGAAATGTGGAGGAGGCTTGGTTGTGTTCTGGGGCTGCTTTGCTGCATCTGGCACAGGGTGTCTTAAATCTGTGCGGGGTATGATGAAATCTCAAGACATATATCCCAGTGTTAGAAAGTTTGGTCATGGGTCTTCCAACAGGATAGTGACCCAAACATATCGTTAAAAAACCCCAAAAACAAAACACTGAACTCTTCTGATATGACCTTTTATGATGTCTGATCTAAATCCTTTCAATATCTGTGGAAATAGCTGAAACATTTAGTCTTGAGAATGCACTTTCCAACCCGAGACAGTTAGAGAGCTCAGGAAATGGGGGTCAAACTACCTGTTTATAGCTGCAGAAGTCTTACTTAGAACAACAGAAATGGCTTGATTGCCATAATTCGAGAGTCAAGATTCAAGATTATGCAATAAAATATTAGCTTATGTATCCCATCATTTTCGTCCAGGCCAGTTTCATTAGTTTGGTTTTTAAATGATTCTGTTGAATCACAACTCTAAAGTAGTGTCCCATTTTCATTGTTCAACGTTCATTCACCGCATCATTATTCATTACACATTTTTGTCACTTTCAGCTATTTCAGTAACCACTGTGGATTTTTCTTTCTTTAACAATATCAACAAACCATGTGTGTTAGTCTTCAAACAGCCAGTGTGTGACATAATACGGACTTTGTCCACTTGAGAAACCAATGATGAGATCATTAGTCGTCCATCTGTATCCTAGAAGTTTGTTCTTCTTTTAATCGTTATCAGTGGAACCCCGGACCAAGGAGAAACCCTTGATTTCATAGTGCCGAAAGTCCGGTAACTATCAAACACACGAGATCATGTGAAACAGGGAGAGGAGCATTCAAACTCTGGTGTTTCCATGTGAAAGAAGAAAGCCGGGAAAGCCAAGATCTCTGAAGTCAAGAAATGTGTGGACAAGTGAGGCTATCGGATTGCAGTTTGCGTGTTGAGTCACGACAATATCACTTCTCACAAGGTGCCAGAGGTGCTGATATGCCATGATAGCTTTGCTTTCAAGTCCACCTACTCATGCGAATTGGTGAAAAGTGTGTCAAGTGAACAAGGTTATGCCCCTATAGGCTTTATTTCTGTGATTAGGTTACCATGGGGGATATTCAGGGTACAAGGAGCCACAACAGTCTTGTAGCGAGAAAGCTTGCTTTCTGTGTGGTGTGATCTTCTGCTTACTGCATGTGCTGTTTCAAAATGTAATGAAATGCCATGATGAGGATAACTTTTGCAGAAATTCATGAGCTACAGCCAAAGCTGTCCGCAAATGTGGGTCATTAAGAATTGGCTGATATTTGGCACATGGTTGAGTTGTAGGTACAGTATGTGTATGCACTCATAACAGAAAAGTTTTTTTTTTTTTTACTCCAGTTGATCTCAGCTTGCAGATAAATCAATTCTTGATCATTGTTTTCTGTAAGTCGACAGCCCAACAGTCACTATTAATGCAGGCTGTGCACTGATGCAATGATGGAGTGAGTCACAACCAGTGGGACTACTTCTGTGATTTCACAAAAGAATTCCTCTTTCCCGACACCAGGTATGCAGATAGGGGCTTGGTAGCTAATGGCATAGTGCCGAGAGCCTGCTTGGCAGTGGCTGGCGTGGTGGATTAGTCAGAAGCAGTTCTTTTGAAATCTTATTCTCACTTTGAAGTCATGGGAGAGTTATATACAGGTGAGCTCTAGAACGTCCCTTAGATTCGACGTTCATATGAAAAAAATGAGTATAAAGGGGGAGAACAAGAGACAGAGTACCCAGTGTTAACTGTACAACAGGATATTCCTGTTATGATTCGTTTTTATTTTTGCACATTTTGGAAATAGATTTTGCCAAAAACCAACAAGGCGAAACAGCAACAAAAGCATAAAAGCACTCACAAGGAAGAGCTGTCATCTGTCATCGTAATCAGATCAGCACAAAAACATAAGCGGTGCGTTTCAAATCCTGATCTGATTCTTATAGACATCGCTGACAACCTTACCGAAACTAATTCTAGTGAATGCATGGCACAATCTATAACAAGATCTTTTTTGAGTTTGAGTGTTTACAATCATGAGCAGGTTGCCAGCTGGGGGAAATCCACAACAGCTGATCTTTTTGCTGTTGTTTGGAGGCCAACATTGGCTGCATTTCCTTTCTGCTAGGGGGCTCTTGGAGACTTGATGCAGAATCGTGAAGAACACCTGTACCACATCATAGACAAGCCCAACGTGGTTTTTTAAGAGAACCCATGTGTCCTGATTTGAGGCTAGAGTTGCTTTTAAGGCTAAGTTTAAGACAAAGAGACAGTGAAAATGACCTTGAGATTAGTGAATAGGATGACTGTTAGTGCACGTAATATCAGGGCAGAAAATCATTTACAAAAATCATTCTGCAGGTCTCATCAGCGGGTTTTTTGCACACTCCCTTGTTATTCCACTAAGTTGTTCTTGGCCCAGAGCCTTGGGACTTGTTGCTGATAAAGAGACAGTTCTTATTCTCCTCCCTATTGTGTTGTAGATGTAGAGGCTTTGTATCCTACACTTAGATATAATAAAGGAGTACTTTGGTACCAGGAGACCTCAAAGAGCGCCTGCTGCTCAGTGGATTTCTAATGCAAGCATTTACATGTTTTTATTTTCCCTGAGATAGTGACACAAAAGGGTTTGTAACAATAAGGAAAGCAGGTGACACAGCAGCTTTCATATTCTCTATATCCAGACTTCCCCAATATGCAGTGAGCCTCCGTTTGGCTCAGATTTGTGTTTGAATATCTTGTTCTGACAAGGCCCTTCCAATTGCAATTAGGATTTCCTGAAATCCAGTAAAAAGGTTTTATTGGACTGAAGAAAAAAAAAAAGCCCACCAGAATAAACTTCTCCACCCAAAAGTCGCCTTCCTGCTTCTGCTGCCTTGGAATTTAATTGATTTTGAAAGATCACATAAAAGCATCATGATAACAGTAAAATTCCACTTTGATTTTTTTTTTTCAGAATCAAGGAAAAGAGCTACAGAAGATAAAAGACAACGCCAGTTAAATGTTTTAAACACTCTATATTTGATCATTTTATGTTTAAAAGATTCATAAATAATCAGATCTCTTATAACTAGTCAAAATCTTTATCACTGTAAGTGGTCATTTTTAACACACTGTGTATTTATGTTTCACAGATAGTATAATGCCTGTCTATGAGTGTAACAGGTTCACATTCCAAATGCTGCTGCGTTAATAAAGCACTTGGTTCAAATAATATTAAGATCTGAAAATGACCAATTAATAAATTCCACAATGATGAATGTTTCCTTATTAAATTGCTCTACTATTTGATTACACCATAGACAACATACAGTGTCTATTTAATACAATGGTATATTATCTACTATGATAAAGATGGGAACGTTTTGCATTTGTAGGCAATGAAACTGAAACTGCAGACCATTGAGTTTACTCGAGTTTCTTTATAATTACCCATGCGATCTTCACTGACAGCACAATGTGCAGAGCCGAGCTCTTAGCCAACGTTCACCAGGTTTGACTGAAGGGCTCGATGGAGGCTCCTTGTGTGGCAAGAATGATCACACAGTTAATATTCAAAGCCTAGGGCCTTGTAAAGGAAGTCCTCTCAAAGAACCTGACAAAGCGTGTCCAGCACACAATGAGACATCACTAAATAGGCTGTGTATATAGCAAAGAGAAAGAGGGCTTTGGTACATGTATACAGTCTAGCGGGGGGTTGGTTTACATTGGCCACACCCCTTTCCCAGATTCAGCCTTTGCCAACAACCACCTGTAGAAAAAAAAAAAAAAATAGGCAGAACAATATAAGAAGGATATAAAGAACAAAATGTTGGTTTAGGGCTTAATACTGAAAGTTGAGGGAGATACACTAGTGGTTGAGAATTTGGGAAAATATATGACATGAACAAAGATAGCAGAAAAAATGCACAAAAATGAGTTTTATCTAGTTGAATCATTGAAGATAACTCTCATACGCCTCCACATTTTTAGCAAAATGCCCTCTGAAATGTTTCATCATTTTCCTATACAGCTCATGTTTAAGAATGCCTTTTAAAAAAAGAAGAAGAAAGCACTGAGATCATTCTAAAGGCTGGATCAATGATCAGCTGGAAATCCAATTGCCCGCATTAACACCAAATCACCATGAGCCTCATCATGTAGAGGTTGTGTTGTCAAAAAAAAAAAAAAAAATTACAAGAAATAATTCATTTGCTCTATGTATGGATAGTTTATGGACATCCTGTAATTACCTGATGAGGAGAATCCTCTGTGTTTATAGGAATTACACAATATTGTTTTTTACTGGGCCCCTCCATTAGCTTCTCTATTTAGAAGTAATACATTATGAAAAGAAAAGGCCTCTCCTGTGATATAATAGTGGGCTTGATATCAAGATTGTTGGTGTTAAATGAAAACTACAGGGGAAAAGGTTTTAAAATGAAATATATGACAATATGAAGAAAGGGTGGAAGTGGTCTATCAGCATGCACACAATTAGTCGAGTGTACACCCAGAAATGGTGCGTGCTCTCCATGGAAGCACTGGAATAATATTAATATTCTGAGTAGGAAATTTGTTTAGTGATTTAACATGTCTAATCAACTGGTTAATAATAAGCCCATTATACTGACACGACTACAGAACTAGATCTGGCAGTTTATATCTGACACTGTGGTACCTGATTGCTGTTAGCCTTTACATTATAATATCAAACTTTTTGAAATGTTTTATATGTGTGCACATGCACAATATGTTATCTGCATGCATTTCCATTTAGCTGAATTGCTAGGCTGTTAAACCCTTTGAAAAAAAGATGAATATTATGGTCCAATGCTCTCTTTTCTACACAGTCATTTAAAAAAAAAAAAAAAGCACCAAAACACAAACAAGCCCCTAATTTAGGGGGTGGAGGGAATCTTTGTGCTCTTTTACATGTAAAGCCTAGCCTCTCATTCATGTTTGATCTGTCGCCTCATCTAGCACAGTCATTCACACATACACTCCGCTGCCATGGCCGTTTTGACCTCATTACTCCTCTTTTTCAATCAACAGTCTCTGCATGCCAAGTGGTGATGTCATACTTCAGGGTGCCATTGGCAAGATGCTTTGTATTGAGGCATATTGGGGGGGGGGGGGGGGGGGGTTGCATCCGGGAGGAGGGCCACAACAGGGCATTATGGGAGGCCAATAATTGTCACCAGTGTCGATGATCCAACAAGATTTGGGAAATCAGAAATGAGAACCCAACTACCTCACCTCACTCCATTTTTGGGAGTTCCACCAAATTCAAGGTTGAAAGGGATACATAAAGAAATGTAAGGCAGGGCTTGGATGGGCCACTGCTGGTCTAAGCCCATTCAGGCTTCCTTGTTTTTTCTTGCCTCCAGGGCCCTCCATTCAACTAGTCCTATCCATTCTCCATGCACAAGGACTAAAATGTTGCATAACAATACAGTTTGCCTTTGGCCTGCACCACCACATGTTGGTTAAACAAGCCCTTATGTGTCTGTGCTGCTTCATCAGCTTGTGCTGGCACATCGTGCACATTGTGTGTTATGCTGCTATGTACAGTAATACCGCAACTTCAAAAAAGGAGCTGAGCCAAGTCTCTTTCGATTTCCAACGCTCTTTGATTAACACTTCTCTACAGTGCAGCATGATATAGTACGGTACATTTACTGAGAGGACCAGAAGTTGAAGGTTTAGGGCCTGTTGCTTCAGGGCCCTCACAACCTTCTGATCAGAAACCAGTGACATACCGGTGCCAGTATCTCATGGAAAACTAATACCTGTACATACTGTAGAATTCTATATGACACTGTCCAGTAAAAAAAGTGGCAACTAGCACTTTTAAAATGTCCATGCATGAATCTCTAGCACATTTTTGCGACACTATTTGGCATTCACATAGCCAACATGATATATTAGGAAAGGAAATGGGTTCACAACATTGTTGTGCTGTTTAAGTCAATAAAATCAGTGACAGTGCTGGGTGTGGGGTTTGGGTCAAGTTATTTTGTGTGAGTGTGTGTAGATACCAAAAAAGAGCTCCAATGTGCTTGGCACAGCCAGAAAGGGAAAATGCTGAATGGGAGGGGTGACCAGTGTTGGCAGGGTAGCGATGGTCAGCGTGAAGTGAAAACTGGACATGTTGTTGCCAGGTTGCTTTGTCTGTGCTTGAGTAAATAAGCGGCTATGCTCTGTTTAACAAAAAAAACCCTCTCAATAAAGCCACCACCTCATTCAAATTGCACTTATCAGCTATTAACCCCCAAACACACACACACACACACACACACACACACACACACACACACACACACACACACACACACACACACACACACACTGTTTACTTTCTGAAGGGCTGTAAATTGATGTATACATATACACACTATACAGTCGTGTGTAAAAGTAAGTGCCCTCTCTTTTAATTCCATGATGTCTTGTTGCTGGCTGCAACTTATCCTCTTAAATCTTGCGGAAGCAGTTAGGGGTTACTTAGTATTACTCACATTATTTTTCTTTTTTGGCTTCATTTTGGTTGGATAAATAATGGCACGGTTGTTGTCCATCTGTATAGGACTCTATACAATCAAAAGTGTTTTACATGAAAAAGATGCAATATACTGGACATATTTTTTTTCTTCTTTTTTTTCTTTTTTTTTGATGACTTCATGATAAAATGATATTGGGGAAAAGTACATTATGGTAAGGGAAAAGGACACTTGAGACATATACTGAGTCTCTTTCTCGTCAGGGAAAAAAAAACACTGGTCTATATTTTGCCTTCAGTTTGCTTTCATTCCATCCCCACACGATATTCCTATCTGTTTTCAGTCTACTCGTAGTGTGGCCCCTGACGGTGGAAAAAATATGTTTAAAAAAAGTGAAACCAGAGCAGAGCCCCTCCCGCAGGTTGCGGCCTCACGTTCATCTGGCCCCCTGTTCAAATACATCAACACCACTCTTACTCTCGTGCTGTTTCTCTTTGTCAGGCTGAGGAATAGAAAAAAAAGTCCTTCAGTCTGTTTTGTTAGAATAATAATATATAGACACACAAGATGGACTTTCTAGAATCAGAAGAATGTCAAATTTAATTTTCTCAGACAAAAAAAAAAAAAAAAATGAAAACGTTAGATCCTGAAATACAACTGCACAGTGTTTCATTGTCATATAAAGAGGAAAGAGGGTCAACGTGTGGATTGTATCACGTTATCAGAATCAGGCAAAGCTGCCCCATCTGGTATCACTTTAAACAATTCCCTGCGTTCTTATTTACATGAGTGCACAAAACGCACTTACAGTTATCTGATCTGAAAAGCAAGCGTTGGTCAAGCGAAATCAGATTCGAGAGGTTAGCAAAGATCCAGCTCTGGTTAAGCTTAGCTTAAAAAGAAAGAAGCATTCCAAGGCTGAAGCAGGGTCAAAGATGAACTCTCAGAAGTTTCAGGTTATCTGTAATGGCCTACATCGTCAGAGTGGTAATTTATCAAGCCCAACTATTGGTGTCACGTAAATATTATTCTTGATGCTCTTCAAGCAGGAATAGACCCAGCAGGGCCTGCCTCCCTCCTGCATGGGTGTTCTCTGGATGGGTCACACGGAGGAAGTCAGCAGGAGACATGGGAGGCGTTGATCACAGTCATCCTGTTGTTGATGTTCCACACCTGTTTGTTCATAGCAAAAAGAGACAGTCTGTTTCATATGTTTACGACGTGGTATATCGGTAATGCTTAAAGGATTTTGTTTGTCTAGTGATGCAAAACAGTGCCGGTTACGGATGTAGCGAATGGAAACCATTTCATCTGGGAGCAGATGGTCAAAAATAGGCTTTGCAAAGTTATCATTCTGCAGCGATCATTTGAGTCATTTTTTGGGGCCTATGTCTTTTATGTCTTTTATCACCTGTAGTAAAATAATGTCTAGACATTGCTTTAGATCGCCAATTAGCAAAATATTCAAGCACACTTGGCACACTGGCATGATAAACATGACCTATAAAACAAAGGTATGCCCTCTGATGTGGTGGCAGACAGGAGGAATTGTCTGCATGTTTCACCCAGTGTGACAACGTTGTTATATAAAATGGCGAACCTTTTCATTGGGTGAAAATATCAAATGTAAAACATCTGAAATTTTGTTTCAAAATTAAGTAATATCCATTGAGTACCCACTAACACTATGAATGTAGGAATTTAGACTTAGAACTGTATTTTTTTTTACCAAATCACGGCTCAGAGAACTTCACACAGACATGCCTGTGTTTGATTAGATCAGGAAGTTCTTGTATGGGAACGTTTCAGTCACAAGCAACTCAAATGAAAATTGGACAACATATACAACATTTAAAGGCGTGCCTTACAGTACGTAAACATAGGCAAGGCTTGAATCATGCTCGAGTACTCCCTTATATTTCTATTACAATGCAGCCATTACCACAGGGCAGGGTTTAATGAGTGACACCAAAGGGGTCCACACACTCTGCAAAAGCCCTTTCATGTTGGTACTTCAATGCAAATCCTTTCCCAAACACAGCCTAGGCATTGTCACATGTTTGCATTTACATAAACATGACATTCGGAGGACATTCCTTAAGGAATGCGTATATTGATCGGCCCTATTTGATGCATCATGAAAAACCACATAGGTACGCGTGTTCAAGTTTTGGAAAACCCTGTTAAATACAGCTGTTGATGAAAAAAAAAAAAATTTTTGTGCTCATAAAATGGGCTATACTTTGAAAACCTAATTTGCTAGGATGGCCCGCAGCAAAGATCATGTTGGGTAAGAGAATAATATATTTTGTCCAATCCATCACCGGGCACACACATATGCTTATTCACACAATATGGGCAATTATCATTGGCAAGCACAGAGAGAACATGCAAACTCCATGCACACAGACCCCGAGGCGCGAATTGAACCTGGAACCGCAAGGTGACAATGCTTACCATTAAGCCACTGTGCCACCATTTCAGGAAAACTCTAAAATAAAATATACTGTATATGGCAGCAAATATCTTAATGTCTGAGGTATTTCGGTGCCCCACTTCTTTTTGGAGTTCGCATCACATAGATTGCAATAACTGCTGCTGAAAATGGCCCCATATGGTCTGCTTAAAGATTCATGCGACTGAAGACAATTCCACTTAATAACTATGAAAATGGCTTGGATTACATTAGTACAGAAAGTTTCACTATACTGGCTTATGGCTTCACTTATTCACTCACTCATCGTCTATGCCGCTTAATCCTGTATTCAGGGTCGCAGGGGGGGCTGGAGTCTATCCCAGGGACTTGAGGCATGAGGCAGAGTACACCCTCGACAGGGTTCCAATCCATCGCAGGGCACACAATACGGACGCCACTCAGTCAATTAGCCTAATCTGTATGTCTTTGGTCTGTGGGAGGAAACCGGAGAACCCGGAGGAAACCCACCAAGCACGGGGAGAACATGCAAACTCTATGCACACAGAGGTGGGAATTGAACCCGGACCCAGGAGGTGCAAGCTGACAGTGCTAACCACTACACCACCATGTACTTCCATCATGGCTTATATCAGTCAAATAATTTAGGAACTAAAATTGCCACAAAGTGTTTTTTACCAAAGTCTTCTCACTTGAACAGGTGCTAACCAAAAAGTGGAATTTAAAATCAACTCAAACTAATTTTCTGTTATATACATGGTGTACATGTGACCTTTTATCAACTAGTAACATAAGGGATTTGTTCATACTCAGGTCATCTCCGCGAGTTTTTTCTTGCCATCATCACCTCCAGCTTACTCGTTAGGGATAAACATTTTTTGTTTTTATTTATATCCAGATAATTATTTATTCCTGTAAAGCTACATTGTCACAATGTCTATTATTAAAACCACTCTACAGAAATAATGAATTGAGAAAAGCTGAATCAAAGCCGACCACATGAAGGCCACCAAACATCTCAAATGCTATTAGGCTCTCTTTTTAAAAGCTGTGAAATTATGGTACATGATGAATCCAAGGCAGACACGCCTGCTCAACTTTAAAAAGACTCCAGGCACTTTTGGAGGATGACCTCTTTACTTATAACATGGTAATAACATGGTTCGGACTTAGCTTTAATTCTTGCCGCGTTTACTAACAGGGGCTCAAGATAAGAACATAAGAAAGACGAGCCTCTGAACCAAGAGGCTGCAAAAAATACAGCGGTCCATTAATGACAACGTACGTACATAAAAACACAGAAAACACACAGAGAGATAAAGTAAGTGCTTATTATAACCTCACTCACCTGCTTTCTGCCATGATGGTGGTTTACACGCCTTCCTTCATGTGACAGCATTTGATAAATGTATTATGTAAATGTTAGACTTTTTGGTTTAGGCATACTTAGTTCGGAAATGATTCTCCATCCCACCATTCACCCAAGCCGCCATCACTAAGCAATGGTTGATTGCAATGACCTACTGACTTTATGATAACATTCATTGCTGTAGGGGAAGTTACACTGCTGAAGACCCCAACCTCTGGCACATGATTCTCTCTAATCGCTGAAGAATGAGTAAGTTTGAGAATATTGTTGTCTCTGACTATTTCCTATTTCCCCAAAATATAAATATAGGGCAGCGCTGGTTCAATGGGTAATATACTGGAGTAGATTCAGATTCAGAAGGTTGGGGTTTTAAGCCCTTTGTTTGCCATTGTCGGGCCTTTAAGCAATTATCTTAACCTTTTCTGCTGTATTGTGACTGACTTTGCACTCTGGCCCCAACTTCCTTACAAGCTGGGATATGTGAAGGAAAGATTTTCACAGTGCTATAATATATATGTGGAAAATAAAAGCTTCTTTTTTTAACTATGACTTTAGACACACATGCTATTATGTTATATATTATATATTATGTATTATCATGCTATTCCCCATTATCATTTAATTCCCATGTACTCTAATGCACTTATCCCAGGGTTTCATTAGTGCTTGGATACCATCAAGGTATAACATGGATACCATCAAGCACAGAAAAACACAGTGTAGTAATAATATGCTGATTTTGAGAGTTCTAAATGTTTTTGACATCATTCCTATATTCTGATAGTGGTAAAAATTTACACATTAAAAATAATGATAACTTTTGGGTGACACGGTATAGTGGTTAGCACTGTCGCCTTGCACCACCAGGGTCCGGGTTCGATTGCCTTCTCTATGTGCATGGAGTTTGCATGTTCTCCCTGTGCTTGGTGGGTTTCCTCCCACAGTCCAAAGACATGTAGGTTAGGTTAATTGGCGTTCCCAAAATTGGCCGTAGTGTGTGAATGAGTGTGTGAGTGTGTGTATGTGTGAGTGCCCCGCGATAGACTGGCACCCTGTCCAGGGTGTACCCCGCCTTGTGCCCCATGAGTTTTAAGGTTTTAAAGACCGTTTTCTTTAATGATTTGGTTCCTGAAGGTTTTCTGTTAACCCCATACTATCCACTGCACCACTTGCACATTACAAGAACTTGGCTGTGAGTTATTGCCACATCCCCCGTACAGTCCTGACCTTGCTCCAGTGACTTCCACATGTTTGGCTCTTTAAAGGAGTTCTTGGGAAACCAGCGTTTCAGACATGAACCAGCGAGTCCCATCATGACTCCGGAATACCGAGGAAGCTTTCTAAATTGATGTATCCAAGCACTAGTGAAATGCTGGGATGAGTGCATTAGTGTAACAGTGTCGTGTAAAGCAAGTTTTTGCTTTCATAAGGTGTTCTGTCTCATAGAGACTTAGTTAAATATTACCAGCACTGGTAATTTTGACATTTTGAAATGGACTTCCCTTTGTGTTTGAACTATCCGAAATATCACTCATTGCATGTTCTATTTATCTGCTATTCATTTTTTGATGTTCTAAAAATTCTGAACTGTAAAGTGCTTGAGTGGACTGGTAAAAAAAAAAATACAGTTGTTGCCTGTCTTGGATTTGGTTGCTATTCCTGGCCGTAATCAGCACCTTAATCTAGATTAATGCTGCCAATAACAACACTAAGAAGCTTGCAGCAATGCCACAGCCATCCACTGAGCAGAAATCTAAGAGAACCTATTTGATAGTGATTTCACTGGATCTGAAGGATCGATTATTAATGCTTTCCCTTCTTCTTCAATCAGGGGAATTGCTATGTTGGCTTTTCAAAATTGGACAGCTAGTGGTCATGTCAAACAGATTGAAGCAGGATTTACACGTGAAAGTACATCTAGATAGGTACAGTAGTCATCACATAATTGGGATCCAGGTTTTCTAACACTTCCATGAGGCAGCTATACTGCGTCTTGCCGAGCTTGTCGGAAAAAAAAAAAAAGAAAGTAAACCATGCAACATGATCTCACAAGCTGAGTAATTAAGTAAGTATGATGAAGCCTAGTTAATTAGGAGGATATTGTTTGGACATGTCCCCAGTGAATATTATGCCATTTCTAATAACGAGCTCCCAATGCAGAAAGATTTCTAGAGTAGAGACTGCCAAGGATCACCTTTGAATCTCCAATCTAGATGTCATACAGGGAGAATGATGAATTATTGTTGAGTCTGCCAGTTGTCAGAAACACAGATTACAACCTTACTATACTGATATGTGCTAATATAGAATAGAGCTTCTCTCTCTCTCTTATATATACATAACTTTTTTTTTTTTTTTTTTTGAAGCCAAGAACTTTTGGAAGTGGAACATTTTTTACATACCCGTGCCTTTAAAACGCTCCTTGCAATGACAATACAACAAAATGATTTAATTTCTTTTGGGCTCTATGGCCTTAATCCTTATCTTTAAGTCTTGGATTAAGAAGATCATCATTGAAGTGTCTGGAAGGATGAAGCACATGATTTTGATCTGACTGTAATGCAAAGTCATTTTCATTGTCTCGCAATTTGTTTAAAGCTTAGCGTTTGAAACTACAGGCTGTTCCAAAAGACTCAGGATCAGGAAATTCCTGATCCTGCCATAAGCATGGTTTCAATTCTTTTGTATTTGGTCAAAAGGCAATTATAAAGGCTTGTGAAAAAAAAATTAACTTATTTCAACTTATATCAAGTATGAAAATGTTTCAAGATATTTAGCTAAAATATGTCTTTTTTTTTTTTTTTTGCTTCCCTTATGTATCTCCATACTATTTTTGGGACGTCCTGAATCGTAAAAGAGGGTTTTAAATGCGTGAAAATGGACAGAAAGCACATTCAGTCCGAGCAGCTGTCTACACTGACTATTGAACTTGATTTGACGTCATGCGGGGAGGTACAGGTGGAATTGTGTAACATTAGGATTTAAGGCTTGATCAGTTTTTTGTTTCCTGTGAGAGGAAAAGGGAAGGTTCAGTGAGCCACGGGGGCTCAAATGACCAATCTTAAAAACATCTCTTGGGAATCACTGAACTCCTAATGTGAGACATCTACCATCATTGGCTACCAATCAGAAGTGATTACTCATTCTTGCTGGTTATTTTGGAAACTGGCCAAAGTATCTTATATCTCGAAAAAGAAAGCCCCTGCAATTACCATGTACACAAACAACTCACAGCGGCATGAGCTTCCTCAGTGATGGAGAAAAGTACAGGGTTAAGGTTATACTAAACGTATATACTATATATATACTATATATATACTAAACAGCATATAAAATCTGAATAACAAAGAACTCGCTTTTAAGGAGTGGAAGAGAACACATATGTCTAATAGTAATTTGTTTTGTGTAAACAAGCATAATTAAGTTCAGCACAAACCGGTTTCAAAATAAAAACTGTTACAGTATGGGAACAGTTTCTTCAAAGGTTAATTTATTTGTCTAACTGGTATTGTTACATTATCTCCTGTGCATAGACTCTGGGCTGGTCTATAAACAGCATGGAGATATTGAAAGCGTAGACCATTTTTTCTGCCCCAGCTGGCAAGCACCGACTTGCTGTCTCCGTCCCTATTGTCACATCTTGATAGTGGTTGTTTTCACAGCAACCCATCGATAATACAGATATAGCCTCCTGAGGAGGAAACACCAGTTATAAGCCTGAAGCACCACTGAGTTCAACATGCAACCACACTGCAGTCCGTTTATAAATATCAATTTAGTGTTTGTTGTTTCCTCAAGGATTTACTCAAGGATTGTCTCAAACTATAGTATATTATCTATTATCTATGGTAGTGGCCATCATTCTGGTGTCCAGGGAACCTAGGGAAATCACAACAATTTCGTAACATAAATTTTTTTTTTGGATTTCCCCCCAATTTTCTCCTTAATTTAGCCGTGTCCAATTCCTCCCCATCACTAGGGGCTCCCACATTAAGGCTACTACTACCACTCAGTCGGGAGGGCCGAATACTATCACATGTGTTCTCCGAACCACGTGACACCAGCCGACCGCATCTTTTTCGAACTGCTCGTTCACGCAACGGTGGGGGCGGTGTAACACACTCGGAGGACAGCGCTATCCGCTCCTTCCGCTTGCGTGAGCTCACAGACGCCCCTGATTGGCTGTAAAGCTGTGATTAATGTGGGAGCACTAAGTACCTCTCATCCCTCCCCTCTGAGAGAGCTCGGCCAATCAGCTCTCTCTAGACCTCCGGCTGCGAGAGGTTACAGCATCACCTGGGAATCGAACTGGAAACCGTGGGTGGAAACCCACCAAGCACAGGGAGAACATGCAAACTCCCTGACCCTGAGACGGGAATCAAACCCAGAACTTGGAGGTGCAAGACGACAGTGCTATCCACTAAGCCACTGTGCCGCGTTATTAAAATGATTATTTATTACATTTATTAGTGAGATCTTGTATTAAGCCTGTATTATTGATTGCTTGAATTCAGTGTGTGTAATGCATAATAACAATTATCAATAACTTGATAATGCAAAAAACAAGTAAGCCTAGAAATACAGTTTACTTCAATTTAATGCATCCTGATGGTGAAAATATCTGACTCTAAATAGCCAGTATAAGCCTGTATACATTTGAATAAGCCTTTCAATATGCAACTATTTACATAAGGCTTACAATATATTCTTAAATAATTCTTAGTTATTAGTTCATAGTTCTTATGGTCCTTTATGTGGAATGAGTAGGTTATGAACAGGTCTGCTGTTTTATAATTGCTTTTCATTTGGGCTGCAGCTTGAGCCGATGTTGACGCCTTTTTCCTGCAACTTCCTCTTGAGTTTGTTCCAGGGTCGCCAACGGTCAACTCCATTTCCGCTTCTCATGGGTACATAGAAGTAACTCACCCCAAGCAAAACACACACATACACATCAAAACTCATTTTATAGCATCACTCAGATATAACAAAGGCAGCCCCCTAAAGATGGAGCGACGCATAACTCTATGATATATTTGGAGGATATAGGAATGGATGCAAGAGCAGGTTAGAGTACATTGCACATTATTGACTATACACAATTCCTGATTTGACGCTTGCATATCTGGCCTTAAAAAAAAAAACATTAGTGCAAACTAATGTAAACAGGATAACCTGAAAGGAAAAGAGAAGAGTAATTCTGGGCAGCACCAGCATGATCACTGAACATACTGTCTCACACCGTACTACAGGACACTACAAATCTTATGCGAAAAAGATTATGGCAATTATGATCCATTTTTCGTAAGCAAATAACAAACAATATGGTTTATTCATTCAGTACATGGCTGGACTTGAGTCAAATATGTTGCAACTGCTGCTGGCAGGACACCATGCATGCTGAGCATTTCCAACAAATAAGTTCTTAACATTTCCTATTTGCATAAGAAACCGTCCATGCGTCAATGCATTTATCACACAGTCACAAGGTGCGAAAGCAGACGAACATTCACACCTTCATGGTAAAAGGAAATTATACCAATTTAGCTTTCGGGCAAAGCCATGAAATAAGACCCAGGTGTATGACATATAACAACATTTTGATTTTTTGGGACATTATTTGGAAATGTCCAGCATTGTATTGCAAAAGTTATATTGAATCTTTTTTTTAAATGTTTGAAAATGTGTAAAAATGCAGCATAAGACAAAAAACATGTATGATTTTAGTCACACACACAGAAAGAGTCTTGCAGTTTTTTTATGGCTGACTTGGGTTTCCGGACGTCACAGCTCTGTAACAGATCAATAGAAAAACAGTTTTTGGCCAAAAGCATGTAAGAGAGATACTCATCCCTTGCAATAATAAAAATTTATATTATAAATAGCTTTAAAAATTAACATATAATTTGACAGGAAATTCTATTGTATTACAATTATAATAGTGTAATAGGCATGGGTTTGTGCTTTAAATCTGTTTTTTAGTTAAGTTGATAGATTTCAGGCCATATTTTTGACTAACACAATACAACCTTGAGGTCCAACCTGATATGAAATAATAAACATGACTTCTTTTCTTGCATTTATGCAATTACAGTACCTACTCAGCCAACTAGTGGCAGGAGTTCGATGTAAATTGCATTATAAAATGGCTGGTGAAGCAAAGATAATATACAATTAAAGTTGGGACTTAATCCATGTGTTAATATTTACTGCATAACTATGATCATTGTTGTTTTTTATTGATTTTATTGTGTTTATGGTTTGACATTGCAATTAGGCAATATCACATGAGAGGTAGAGCTGATATTCATCACAACAGCACAACCTCGTGTGATACTGCTTTCATAACAGATTCACAAAAATATGATTTTTTTGTTTGTTTAACCAGTTATGTTGCTCAGTCAACACATACTGTATCCTTTCATGACCGGCAGAGCTGGCAAACAACAATTAACGACAGCTAATTGGGGTGAAAGTAGTATTTAGATTCTTACTGGTACTAGTACTGTATGTTCCGAAAGGGTGAGGATAATAAACCACTGAGTTGTTAGACAGTCCTGAGAAACGTAGCAGATTTACAGTACTTCATACACTGCCTGGCCAAAAACATTACACACGCCATCATTTCATTAGACAGCCTTTTGCTTTGATTATGGCAGTGGCATCATTTTTGATATGCCTATGCAATCTTATCAGCACCTCCCAAAGGTTTTCCATGGGGTTAAGGTTTGGATATTGATGTGGAATTCAGGTAATCAGCTGACCGCATTTTTGGGGGACATGATGTTTCTGATCCTAGACCTGACCAACAGATCATAACACTGCCTCCACAGGCTTGTTTGGTAGACACTAGGTATGATGGGTACATCACTTCATCTGCCTCTCTTCTCACTCTGATATGCATATCCCATATCAGAAAAGGATAAAATTGGACTGATCAGGCTACATAACCATTATCCAATGCTCCACAGTGAATTCTTTATGCTCCCTAGCTAACTGCTAAAGGCTTTTCCCCCCAATCATACTAACTGATAAGTTATTTTCTTAAGGCTACACAGCTGTTTAGTCCCAATCCCTTAATTTTTCTTTGCATTGTACATCTGAAAATGCACTTACTTTTAATATTAATTATATCTCAAGTTATATAAGTGCAAGTTATAAAAGCTCAAACATATGTTTAAGTGATCTCCCATCATGCTCATTTAGGAGGTTTTTCAGTATTGTCAAGTGCATTTGCAAAACCCATCAAGCACCATGATGAACCTGGCTCTCATTAAGACCATCACAGGAAAGCAAGACCAAAACTTAATGACTAAATAATTAAAATTATTGCATATTTTGGAATGATCTATATATTGATAAAATATATTAGTGCTCTAAACCAGTGTAACTATTGTACTAGTGTAATGTAATTTTGGGTATAGAAGTGAGGGGTTTTTTTTTCTGTTCTTTTCTCAGGATAAGGTGGGGTCAGGGTTATAAAAGGGCCTCACAGTTTATGAATAATTAGATTTAAGAGCATTATGGCTTTGACTGGTCTCAAGAAATCATGTGTAATAATATCTTTCTTTCTTTTTTTTTTTTTTTTGACCTTTCCTCTGTATAATAAGAGAAACATATGCAGATACTTAAGAAACGCATTTGTGAGTTAAATATGGCCACATGGGAATTTGGGGGCCTTTCAGTTCCAAACCTGAACAATAGCTTAAGGCATAACTTCATTAAACTCCATGAGCCATGGATCTACAGGAAACATGCAACAGTTTCCCATTCCAAAGCAATAAAACAGCTTTAGACTTCAAACAAAACTCTTCAGGTCTCAAAAAAGGGGCATTTTGCCACATACCTGTGTGTTGTCTGGGGAAAACTATAAGGTTATAAAACTTGTGCATCACTTCCCCCACATAAGTAGGAACCGCATTAACTAGAGGTTACAGGTGTGAATCAAACATCCAACACCTGATACTTAAGCACTGATAGTCACTGTGCTTTGTCAGTAAATATTTTCTACCATCCAACACAGACATTTAAGGGTAGGCCAACTCGCAATATCGGACGGGCCTTGAATTGACAGAACAAGCTTTATTTAGTTGACTTTCTTCTTCAGCCTTCGTGTGCTGTACAGGAAGCAGTGTATCCTGAGAGTGTATCAGTCTAGGGCCTCGTCTAATAGAATACAGATAATGCTTTATATTACAGTTGATAATGTCATGTCATCTTTACCAAAAATCTCAAAACGCCTGAATTTCTCTGAAAGAAGTTTTAAAATACCTTGACACGGAAAGGCAAGAGTACTTGAGGTTTATTAAGTATTGGGGGTAAGGGGGGAGGGGCGGCGGGGGGGGATTTTGGGGGTAATACCATGTTTTGTCCATCTTTTCTAGATGTGACTCATTTGTAGGTGTGTCTGTGAAATATCAGCAGGGCTTTGCTATGTAGAAATGCCAAGTCATGTTGGCCCTCTAGAGGCAAATTCATTCATAACAATACAAAAGTAACAGGCTATTATTAGACCCATCTTGTCATCGGTGTCAGGTTTGACCGCTTGACAAATAGACTATATATAGATTCTTTCTAGTAACCAAACAGCACTGAGTCATTGTACCTACGCTGAGAGTACCACATGACCACTACTGTATCCCTTCAGTAATGGTCTTCACATTTATTCACAAAGGACCACTGTGCAGAATCCACACCTGATTCTATGTGTTTGATCACACGACATTGGTCGTCAAACGTGTCGTAGGTGAGACTTCTATTCGGCAGAAACAAAAGCCTGGAACCACACACGATTCCTTTGGGGATAGAATTGAAGACCCCTACTATATTCTAAAGGAGATCTATAGGGTGTGTTAAGCATCATTGTTTTATTCATTGTTTACACATTCATTCATTTATCCATTCATTGGTTTTTAGTTACCTTAGAACAGGAGATGGAAAAGAAACATAAAGAGAACACTTAGATATTTTAGTTGTTCTTGTGCTCTCTGCCATGGCACCTATACACCTCCTGAACAATAACAGTTGCTGTTTCAGAAAGCCTGCTTCAAACGAACAAAACAACGAAGGAGATGCTTTATGGAATAAATGTGATGAGAGAGAAAACATCATGGATGACCAGGATCTGAGATCTCTGAAAAGCTTGGTCACAGGTTTTTTTTTTTTTAGATTTTTCCCTGATTTTCTCCCTAATTTACTGCATCCAATTCCATCCAACACTAGGGGGCTCCACATTAAGGCGACTACTACCACTCAGTCTGGAGTGCCGAAGACTATCACGTGTTTCCTCCGATAGATCTTTTCGAGTGTGGGAGGCATAACACACTCGGAGGGCAGCGCTATCCGCTCCTTCCGTTGCGTGAGTTCACGGACGCTCCTGATTGGCTGTACAGCCGTGATCAATGTGGGAGCATCAAGTACCTCTCATCCCTCCTCTATGAGAGAGCTCGGCCAATCAGCTCTCTCTAGATCTCCGGCTGCGAGAGGTTACAGCATCACCGGGAATCGAACTTGCGATCTCCGGATGATATGGCGAACGCTTTACTACTGCGCCACTCGGAGGCCCACAGCTTTGTTTAATAGTAAAAGTAAGAAATTTTCCACAATGTACAATGTGATAAGAATTCACAGGATTGGGACTGAACAGCTGTGTGTCCCTAAGAAATCCACTTGTTAATGAGGCTAATCAGAGAAAAACCTTCAGTTTGCTACGAGGCATAAAAATTGGATTTTGGAGTAATGGAAAAAGGTCTTTTGATATGATGAGCCCAGATTAACCATACTCCAGAGCGATGGCGCGTCAGTGTAAGAAGGCAAACACATTAAGCGATGCACCCATCATGCATAGTTCCCATTGTACAAGCCTCTGGAGGCAGTGTTAATCATTCTGGGTTGCTTCGTTTGGTCAGGTCTAGGCTCAGCAACTTTATGTGGCCATGAAATGAATGCAGTCATCTGACTGTATGAATGTACTGAATGACCAGGTTACCATATTAATAGATTTTTTTTTTCTCAGTGTTAACACAAGCATGTTACAGGACTCACTATTTCAATAGTTAAAATCCATTGAAACAGTTTCGATTCAAATGTTCATTACATAAAGTGCAAAGTAAACAGTGAACAACATTAAACACTGTTTACAGTACAAGCACTTACTGTACACCTTTGTCTTTCACTCTCTGCAACTTTTTTGCACTTTTTTATCACCAAATCCAACAAAGCTGAGATTTTACTTTGAATATGTTTGCACGCTAAAGTGCTTGGAAATTAAATAATATTTCACTATTGTTTTGAGTTACTCTAATACTCATACTTAATACTCAGGTTAAATTACCACTAGTGTAGTGTCGAAAAACCATTAATGATGAAACACAAATCCAGCAGAGAGGGTTAGTTGTAGTTCCTAAAATATCCTCGTGTGAAAGGATTGACTAAGTGGAAAACGTGACGCTGGCACATCAAAAGAGAGATGACCATCTCCGTCTGATCAGAACCAAGCGTGCACAAAGATAAAGCACGTCAGATGCGATTGCTGAGGACAGGACCATGACATCACTCCAGACAAAGCCTTTTTTTTCCCAAGGCAACAGCCAAGCAGTGTAGTAGGCAAACACGAAATAGAGGTAAACTCCCACACTGAACTGGGGTGCACTGAGCAAACACTGCCGCCTCATCAGGGCCGATGATGTCAACCCATTCCCATACAAAGCTGACGAGAGGCAAACAAAGTTGCACTTGGACTCTGGGAGGGAAGAGAAAAACATGGGAAGTTAATGAGACTCTCACATCTTGGGTCTGTGGTTTAGTGGCTCTTTTGACATGTCAATCAGGCCAAGAGGTTGGGGCAAGAAGCCGGGGTGAATAGGTTGGTGGTGTGTTTGCTTTTTGAAAGAAAAGAAACATAGAATTCTGAAGAGAAATGGAATGGCTGGGAAGAAAGGTGGACAACATTATTGTCAAATATTATTACACTGAATGGGATATGAGCTGAAACTAATATCAGACCAGCATATTGTATGTACAAATGAACGAACGAACGAACGAACAAACGAATGAATGAGAAGTAAAGAGGAACACTAAGAATATAATGAAATAAATAAAATGAATAAATATTTAATTAATTGTCACATAATTTTTTTGCATAGCCCAATTAGGAAACTTGGGTCAGGGCGGTTACAGCACCCCTGGAGTAGATGTGTTGAAAATTATAATTAACTGCCCACGTTAATTAATATTAGTGTAATATTGTGTACAATACACACTATTTAATACCCTAGTGTCAATTAGTTGAGTACAGTGCATGATAAAATTAAAAGTTTAAACCTTCTGTTGGGAAGGGGAGATCAAAAAAGTTTTAAGGATATCGCATCATGGATCTGGTCGCTTTCACCGCACGTCCTCCCTCAGAGGCCTTAAAACCTGGAAGTAGAATTTGCACACATAAATTCTTGATGCACCATGTCGCAGATGTTAAAAAAGCACTTGGTTGAACTACGGACCTGTTATGGAGATGACGAGCTCTTCCACTGTGATAACTACTGCTTCTTCTCAGGGTTGTACCCATACAGTACATATAAGGTTTGTCACAGGTAATGATCCTTGACATAAAGGACGGGTCATCCACGGCACGCTGATGGAGTTCTTTGCATACTTCAACGCAATGTTCCTTTTGCTCTTGCCTCAGCAGCCTGTAGATACCTGGAAGGTCTTGAGCACTCACTCACTTCATATTTGCTTCAACAGAGCCAGACTTTCTTGCATTTTTTATGTCATTTTCTGTCCAGTCCTTTACCTGAGTAGTTTCAGATGAGTGTTTTTGTTTGTTAAGATACACAGTGACCTATGAATCATGCAAGCAGAATAACTATTTAGCTTTAAGGAATGAAGCAGTGAGAAACAGGTGGAGATGATGACAGGTGATCAGGCTGGTGATTAGTATACTGGTGATGCTGAATGCTGAGTGGCGGGAACATAAAGTATGAGAGAGAATGTATGAGGTTGCAGCAGTAGTATGAGGTTGCTGCTGAGGTTGTTACCCATTTTTAGCACTATCACATTAGCACGTTGACGATATGACATCATCGCGATCGCTCTGATAATGCTGTTTTAATAGTTCTGATGTCATAAATGTGCAAGTGCACATATGATCTCAAAACACAAAATTGCAAAAGGATTTTTGATATCTCAAACTGATCAGCCATGGTGATGCCTTAAACCTATGCTGAAAAGTAGCTAATAACTTCCTGGGTGACATCATATTAAGTGACATCACATGATTAAGTGACATCAGCAGCCGGGGCTTTTTGAAGGTCTTAACATGTTCAAAAGGCACACAGGTTGTATGCTGCACACAGCTGGCAACGGCGCAGGTGCTTGGGCCGATCATCATTGCGTGTGCCAGAACGACACGTCCAGTTGTGATGATGCCTTAACAGTATGCCATATTCAGTCATATTCATATAGCATATATTAGTGAACAATAGTTTAAAACTAGTTCACGTTTACATGGCACCCAATGGTTCACATTTCTAATTCTGGATATTGCATCAAAAAGTGAATGCATTTTGTTATTTCATTGCATGACAATTTGGCAGAACTACAATGCCCTGATGAAGGTGAAATGCAATGTACACAAAATGAGCATTTATTTTGTAAGTAAGTGAGGGAGTGAGTGTGAGTGAGTAAATAAGTAAGTAAGTACCTAAATAAGAAAAAAGACAACTCATTTGTTTTCAGCATTATTTAAGACATTAAGCAATGAAAGAGCAATGCAGTGAAGGTTTTGCTTTTCAGCATTGCACATAGTCCTCATGCCACAAATGATATCCTGTTTGGTATTTCACCTGGTCAAATTGATTTCATATCTGACGCAGAATTTCATCTCTGACGCAGAAAGCACTTCATCTGTTTCACATTTAAATGGTCAGGTTTCCAACGTGAAGACATGCTCACCACATAGCTCATAGAATTGTAGCGGGAAGCTATTTGTGTTGCATAAGGTCTCATGCTGTGCTTGGTTTGGACCCCTGTCCTTTCTTGCCCTCTGCTGGCTGCTTGCCTTTGTGCTATGTGCACATAGCAATGCCTATGTGATCATTCATTTTTTTCTATACCGATTATTCTTATGTAGGGTCGTGAGGGGCCTGGGGCCTAATCAGGGGAGCTTGGGGTACAAGGCAGGGAAAACACTGGACGTGATGCAGAGCACGCACGTTCACAATCCCAATTATACACCAGGAATAACCTGGAAACGCCATTGCGCCTACAATTTATTGTATGTTTTACTACATACTAGGCGTATTACTGCCCTCCACAGGAGAACAAACGTTCTGTAACAGGCTTTTTCTGTATAACTGCATTTGCAGTCATGTGGTGCTTCCCATTTTGGCCAACAAAAGATTTATTTGAAAAACATAAAAATTTCTGCACCGTCTGGAGGGATGGTATCATAGAAACTTCACATACTGATTTAACCCTTTGACTCTTTGACTTGACTTTGACTTGTAAAACCTCCTTTGACCTAAGTTTGTAGAGAGTAAAGGCCTTCCTCTTTATTCGCTCTCCCAGTGTTCTTGCCATTCTCTTTTAAAGGCTTCTTTGTTTTTTCCTCTGTATTTCGCTCTCAATTGATTTAGACAAAAATTAATGTCTATCTTTATTTTATTTAAGGTTGACTTTGCTATAGCATCTGCCATTTCATTTTCCTCAATTCCAGGACTCAAATAAGGACTTTTAGCAGGCTTCAATCATCATTCCACTACAGTTCCCAGAGAATTGCTAGGAACACTTCTTCCCTGATTTTTCTTCTGAATTTCATTCTTCCTGGACAAACATTAATGTCTATTTCTGTTTTATTGAGGATTGACTTTGCTATATCATGTGATATTTAATTTCCCTGAATTCCAGCATGGCCAATACCAAGCATGACTTAACTTCATCTACACTTCTCTCGATTCTGTACAGGACTGTTATTATCTCATTTGCAAGTTGAGGTCGAGCTTTTGATTTCCCCTGCCTTTTGAACATCAATGTGGAATTAAATCAAATAAGGACATTTTGCAGGCTTGTATCCTCTGTGCACTACAGTTCCTAAAGAATTGCTGGCAGAGATTGCATCTGTGACAAATTGTTTAATTTTTAATTCCTAGCTGGGCTACCAATGATCTCAATAGTTGCAATGATGATAAACTTGAGAAAAATGTACACAATCCGTTTAGCTGGAAAGGGTATTAAACTCAATGTGCTCTATAAATGGACAAAGTGCAATGGATTCTGAGAATTTAGTCATCAGTAAGTAGTAACTCGAATGAATGAGGAACTTATGATAATGAACTGTAAAAAGATAGATACACTGCAATATATATACTGTACATATTAACTAAAGACCCCAAAAAACCCAGATGCTGATGTCACTGTATATGGCATTTGGCATTATTTATGCCATCACCACTATTAAAGCATTATCAGAGCCATGGCGATGACATCATACTCGTGGCATCATCATGCTGATGTCATAGTGCTTGAGTCCTAATAAGATTACCACCAAATATAAGATTATTAAGCATATTTCTAGTGGACATTAAATCACATATTTTCCCCTTATAGCTGCAGGAAGTTTTAATATATGTGTGCTGGTTAGGCATATGCACATGCAAGAGCAAACAGAACCTTGTTAAATATCTTTCTACCAATCTCAAATATCTCAAATACCAATGGTATAAAGTTTAAATTAAATTATGTGTGTACCTCAGATGGTTGTAATGCAGTTTATCATTGATAGGCACAAGTGCAATTTGATTTCATAAGTTCCTATACTGTATATGCTGAGTTGTGAAACTGCAATAACTGTTGGAATTTACCCTTTCAATTGCTTTCAGTTATTTAATTTTTTGTCTTCGTTTTCCCCCCCTCTATATTCCACTCTCTCGTGCTCTCTCTCTCTCTTGGGAAACAGTATTGTTATATATATATTTATTTATATTACATTTTCATTTTTTCTTCTATAGCTATATTTCCATAGCTAGCATTTTCTTTATTAATTTTTTTACTTTATTCCATAACTTTCTTTCCTACTGACTCTTTATTCTTTCTGTTCTCTTTAGTGTAAGGTCATAGGCGGTCATATAAGCATTTTACTGCATATTATACTGTGTATGACTTTATGTGACAAATAAAATTTAAATTTGAATAAAATTTGGATTTGATTTTAATTTGAATGTCTATTCCATTTTTTGAGCATCTCTTAATTCCAGCGTGGTCAGACAACCCATAACTTTACTTCACCTCTCTTCTCTTAATTCTGTACAGGACTGATATTATCTCATTAATGAGGTCAGACAGAGTTTTTGATTTCCTTTGCCTTGAGTCTATCAGTGCTGCTGAATCAGAACAAACAAGGACTATTTACAGTTTTGTATCCTCTGTCCACTATCCAAAAACCATAAAAGTCCTTGTTTGTTAAAAAGATTTAATGGTTTCGTTTCTGTTTCCTCTGTTCACTAACAGTTTGGAGATGTTCCTGCTGACAAAAAAGACAGGAAGCAGAGATGGAGGTGGCAGAGCTGAAGATGTTATAATTGAAATCATATGGACAGGATTAGGAATGAGCATATTGGAGGGACAAAGTTAAAGAGGCCAGATTAAGATGGTTTGGATATGTGCAGAGGAGGGATGAGGGGTATATCAGAAGGAGACTGTTAGCAAAAGGCCTGCCAGGCAAGAGGAGAAGAGGAAGGCCCAGGGGGAGGTTTATAGTCCTGCTAACAAGATCAGCCAAAAGAAGTGTCCTCTGGCCACTATGGTTTCCAGAGAATCGCTAACAGCTTTCCTGCAAAAACAGAGATTGCGCATTCAATTTGAATTCCAAGGTGTGCTACGTACACCTCAAATCCAACTGTCCTGCTTTCTGGATCCCTCAAACCATCAGAGTATATTTTTAGATATGACCTCATTGCACTTTTGAGATACTGCCCTAATTTCGGCTTATCACAAGCGTTTCTTCCTCTGGTATAAAGTTAAAATTAAGGCATGGTACTTTACATTAGCAAAAGGTTTCCTACCAGAGTCCAAAAAACAAGCAGATGAGGCTAAATGCTAAGTGTTCCCAAATTGCCCATAGTGTGTGAATGAGCATGCGAGTGTGTTTATGTGTGTGTGCCCTGTGAAGAATTGGCACCCCGTCCAGGGTGTACCCCGCCTTGTTTCTCCTGGCATAGGGTCGAGGCCCCTGTGAGTGAGTGATAAGCAGGACAGTGGTTGGAAATGACCTAAATGGCCCATAGCAATGTCTGAGTGCATTTACCTGCACAATGTCTAGCTTTCTAATCTTTTTCAGAAGCTTGATCAATAAATATAATATGCGTAGTCAAGTACACGTCATTACATTGTTTGATATATTAAATGTATAAACTCGCGCTCGCGCTCGCTCTCTCTCTCTCTCTCAGAAAATGTCTAACGGCATCTTCCAGGTTTGTCGCAGTGCTGTGCGCATTGGTACAGCCTTCCCACGTAAATCTAAGCACGACTAAAACTTTTCCTGGGTTCCTCCGCCGCCTTATATCAAAAGTATCTTGAAATCAAAATGTTTTTGCATTCTTGAGCAATTCACTGTACACTATGTATAAATGTAATAATATTATTGTATTAAGACTACTATTATTTAATTATATTAATGTCTTTTTCACCTTTTAAATCAGTCAGATCGGGATCTAGTTTTTTTTTTAAATATCAAAAGTAGTCCCGCCCTCCGCCGCCATTTTGTTTTAGGTTATTGTTAGCAGGAGGACTGCGATGGTGGATATAGAAGCTAGTGCGTTTGATTTTCACAAACTCTGCTGTTTTTATATTTGAGCCTGGACAGACACCAATACCGCCAAATACGCTAAAACAATCAACAATCATTCGACGTAGGGTTAGGTTTGTGCTTTAAAACAAGTGTTCTTCTTTTAGCTAATTAGCATCGCTAGCTAGCTAGAGAACAAGGGGAGAAACAGCGTTGTATTTAATGCTGTAGCACGGATTTTAATGTTCATTAAGTAAACGGGCCCTATTCGCCTCCATTTGTGATAGTATTTATTTGAACTAACGTTAGTAGCTTATTTATTGTCACACTGACTACCAGTCTGCAAACCTCGAAGCCAGGCGGAGAGATGGCGAGCTCGGTGGGAAACGTGGCCGACAGCACAGGTAACCTGCACAACAAAAGCATTCATCTAAAGAGTATATAATCAACGCATTTTACTACTGTAATTGTCTATATAATTGTTAGTGTTTAAAACGAAGTATTCTGATTAATCACAAGGTGTTGATTAATTGATAGGTTGCTGTGAATTGATGTCAGAGTCTATCCATTCGTGCTCCACTATCGGAAAAAAAGCTAAACATGTAAATGTACTATAACAGTACGAGTTGGATTGTTAGATACTTTCTTATAGCTGTTTATTTTATATAAATGACGGGGAGTACGATCTGATAGGGATGTCTGTCAAAAATGCTCCCACTACGTAATCAAATTGAGCGAAACAGTACCCAAGCTTGCTGGTCTGCGCATGCGCGGCATGGATTGCCGGAACATAGGCTGAAAGACTTATCACAGATTCTACAGTGACAAATGCCTTAAAACGTTAAATTATATGGTGAAGAATTATTTCTTGTGGAAGGAAAACATTTATTTCGCATTTTGGAAGTAGTCTCCAGCGTGAGTAATTTGCAACTGTCACAGTTTAAGCAAGGTTTCTTGTATTAGTTCATTCATTTATTTGTTCATCGATTTTCTATACCGCTTATGCTGCAGCGGGGGAGGGGCTGGAACCTATCCCAGGACACTTTTGGCACAAGGCAGGGTACTCCTTGGACAGGGTGTAGGGCACCCATGCACACGCTCACAAACAAATACACTACAGGCAATTTGGGGACGCCAATTAACCTGGAGAACCTGGAGGAAACTTGCCACGCATGGGGAAAACAATCAGTCTCCAAACACCCAGACTAAAGGCGGAAATCAAACCCTCGACCCTGGAGCTGTGAGACCACAGTGCTAACCATTACGTCACCATGCCGCTTCTTGTACTAGTTATACTACAAAAATATATTAAAACAAACATACTAGTTATTTCAAATGAAATGAAAAGAGCTTTCACCTTAGGGATCATACTAGCTGGAGCTGCTTGGAAGAACTGACAAATCTAAAAATAAATTGTACAAAAATTGTTTATGCTACATAATAGGGCTGTAGCTATAGAATATTTTAGGAATCGAGTATTCTACCAAAAATTTAATGGAGTAATCGGATAAAATGTACTTTTGCTTAATTAAACAGCAATGTACAATATATGAGAAACAAAGATTAATTGGTTTTCTTTTTTTAGAAAAATCTACTTTTATTTTTTAACTGTATACAGCATTTTATCAAAAATAGAAATGGTCATTATTCACAATACAAGGAGTAGCCTAAAGTTGACTGAGATGAATTAAGTGCATTACAGTGCCATACATTCTTATTTGAAAGCATTTTCTAAGATGTAAAAAAAAAAAAAAAAGTATACTTTAAAATAAATTGATATTTGTATCGCTCCCTTCCATTTTGCAGCCTACAAAATCAATATGTCCCTCAAATCAATACACAGCTAACTGTTTGCGTCTCCTTCTGCTTTGTTGGTGACATAAGCGCTTCTTCTTCGTCGGTGTTTAGTGGCGGCTTGCATCCAGAAGCGCGTTGTGTTGCGGCAAATAAATAATTGCGCAAAAACCTAACGCAAGCTTTTAAAATGAATTAAAAGAAGCTTTGAGGCGGAAGATTTTGCCTCGATCATTTTTTGTAATAGAATTACTCGATTTACTCAAGGAATCGTTTCGGCCCTACTACAGAAATGAAGTGCAACAGATTCAGTGAAGCCGTTCATCAGTAAGCAGTTACTTCTCTGTGTGATGAGGTTTTCATGATAAGCAGAAGTAAGATAGATGTGTTCATAGATACATGAAAGTAGTCTCAGGTTTTGTGCTGTGATTATTATTCCCAAGTTGTCATTAAATCCCTTTTTTTCCCTACAGCTGAAGTAAGTTTAATTTGGGTGGGTTGGTTAGGCGTGCAAAAACAAAAAGAACCTTGTTAAATATGTTTTTCTTTGTGTACTTCAGATGGTTGTAATGCAATTGACCATTGATTGTCAGCATTGGTCGGCATCAGTACTTTTTCTTGTTGAATTCATTTCATCCCTTCTTCACTCAAACTGCATAATTTTCATTTAATGGATGAGTTCAGTGATTGGCTCATGTGCAGTAAATTCTATATTCTGTGGTCATCCTCATTAAATTAGGTAGTCCCCGACTTACATTGGAGTTCTGAATTTCCACAGATACGAACGGACTGCAGTTTGTAAATAATGCAAATTTCGGAAAATCCTCAACACCGAGTTCACAGTCTAATACAGTGGAAAAAGGCGCAGAGATAACCCTTACATTTGTGTGAGATTAATTTCCTTAGGCGCAATTGGTGTTTAGCCACATAATGGCAGACACAGACTTGGTCAAGTGGATTGGTATGCTTTGCATTGTATTTTTGTGTTAAAGGCATATAAGCCTCACTTTGTCTGACTTAAAAACAAATCAGACTAATGAACATGCTCCTAGAACAGAACTTCATTAGGGACTACCTGTATTAGTACGATGTAGTCATCATTGATTTTGCACGCTCATACATAAAGTTATAAAACTGCAATATCTGTCTGAATTCATCCTTTAAATAGTTTTCCAGTTAATTTTTCTTTTCATTGCTTGTTTTTTTTTTTTCAACTTGAGTGAATGAGTTTCTCAAAATAAAATGTCCAAACAAAGAATAATCTGTCTAAAGTTAATACATCCATACTATTAGAGAGACTCAGTCATTATTAGCATGTTTTTTCTTTTTTTTTTTCTTTTTTTTTTAGTGTGATGCTCCTTTTATTTTATAAGCATGATAGTTATTTGTCATTTCTGTTCTTTGTCATTTTATTTTTGCTTCATTTCCATTTTTGCTAACATCTTGTTTCCCCCCTCCTCCTTTCGGGTTGTGTTGGTGCCACAGAACCAACAAAACATATGCTTTCCTTCCAAGGGTTGGCTGAACTGGCACACCGCGAGTATCAGTCGGGTGATTTTGAGGCAGCAGAGCGCCACTGCATGCAGCTTTGGCGACAGGAACCAGACAATACCGGTGTTCTGCTGCTGCTTTCTTCTATTCACTTCCAGTGTCGCAGACTTGACAGGTAAGGCTTTTAGGAGGACCGGCATCTCCAGTGGGTTCTTGAAGTGCAGCTGCACTGATATTTTCTAATCTGAAGTTGTATAAGTTAAACTCTTGTATTTGAGGAAAGTTTGTATTGTTTAAATGCTGCTCTTAGTTTTTAAGTAAGAAAACTATTATAAGCAATTGGTTGCATTCGGTTGCAACTCTTTTTTCCAATGTCTTAAAATCAGCAAGAAATTTCAAAACTCATGGCATTTACATCATACATAAACAATAAATCAGCACCTATGTATCGTGTTATCACTTGTGATTTCCATCTCTATAATTTTTACTGTGTGTACCTGTGCTCTGAGCATGAGCATCAGGAAGACTAAAAGTTAAACTCGTTGGTAAGCTTGGAAGAACCAACATCTCCTAATCTTTATATGATCCACCTTTTCGATTTCTCATCTGTCATTCACTGTCGGATTCCGGAACAGGGAGTGTATTTGGCTGATGACGGAAGAAGTACAATTTGGCGCAAACAAGATCTAAAATATACTCAACCATTTAAACATTTAATCTTTATTCGTTCACTAACCGAGAGATTATTCACCGGAACGCCTGTCCTCAGTGTTTGTTTTTCTTACTTGACAGACTGGTCTGCTTGTGAGGTAATTGTCCATTACGTCACTTGGCACTATTATGTAAATCTGTCAAATTTCTACTCCATCTCTCCACCATGCCGCTTGTAGGAAAAACTGTATACTGATTTCCTTTTTTCTGTTTCTCATAATGTTATTTGTGAAAAGTGTGTCGACAGTTGGGGAAAAATACTATGTCTGAGAGCGCTCACCCAGCTTATTTAGGAGATAGTGATTTTGCACAGCTCTCATTTGCAAAAAGTAGAAAATACCTTTTTAAAATAAATGGATATCTGTCTTGCTGAGCATGTATGGCTAAATTCAGTAGTTCTACTGTATCTTTTATGTTAAAGACTATTACCTGTTTTAGATCTGATGCCAAGACACTTGGCTTCTGGCTCATTGCGGGGGGGGGGCGG
>JAAGKR010000285.1:74731-233351 GCA_011419295.1 Clarias macrocephalus
AAGACACTTGGCTTCTGGCTCATTCCCCCCCCCCCCCCACCCCCCCCCACCCCCCCCTCCCCTGGAATGCAGGTCTGCTCACTTCAGCACTCTGGCAATCAAGCAGAATCCAATGCTTGCTGAGGCCTACTCGAACCTGGGCAATGTGTTTAAGGAGCGTGGTCAACTGCAGGAGGCGATTGAGCATTACCGCCATGCGCTACGCCTCAAGCCGGACTTCATCGATGGCTACATCAACCTGGCAGCAGCACTGGTCGCAGCAGGAGACATGGAGGGTGCTGTGCAGGCTTATGTATCTGCTCTTCAGTACAACCCTGTAAGAAGTATTTAATAGCAATCCATATTAATAGTAAGCAGCTTTATAGTTTAAGAACCTGTATATTTGTATTTTGTTTATTTAGTTTTTGTTGTTCTGTTGCAGGATCTGTATTGTGTTCGCAGCGATTTGGGCAACCTTCTTAAAGCTCTTGGGCGTTTGGAAGAGGCAAAGGTCTGTTTTGACATGTCAGCGTGTGCATGATGTTCAGTGTTATTTTCGTTTCTTTATTTCTTTCGGTTTTCTCTGCTTTTTTCTTTATACACTAGCTTATTTTGAGTTCCCTCATAACTCTTTTAAAGCTGTACTTCGGGAGTGAGTGCTTCCCTGACCCCAAACAGACACTAAGATCTCTATCTGCTTTCTAGTCATATGGCGCTTTCTACTTTTTAATTCTTCCTACCGTTTCACCTGTCCTTCAATTTAGGCCCACACCATCACTCACTCTGCTGTTCAGCAGACCTAGCAACACGGCTAGTGCTATAAGTTTCAAAGAGGGCAAAATGCTCTCTGTGCACCTTCTACTACCACACCATCAGGGTGGTTTAATTTAGGACCAAAAGCACCAAACATTTTCATTGCACTCACAGGGACCTCTTTATCTTCAGTGTTGTGTTATATTATTTTAGTTATTACATTTTTATATATAGTGACAAGTTTAAAGTAGCCAAATTTTCCTCATTGCCATCCTGCTGCCCTCTCTCACTCCTTCTGCTTTGCTGTCTTTCAACACTGCTTCATTCTGATCTAGTTTCTCAGTCAGTGCCCCTTCACACAGGAAGAAAGGCTGGGTCCTTCTGTCTCTCATCAAAGGGGAAACCTTTAAACCAAAATTGTTGTTCTGGCATGCTCTTTTTTATTCATTTGTTTTTTTTCTTTAGAGTTATGGAGGGATTATGCTGGCTCGGTCTTGAACAAAACACAATGGATTTTATATGAACTTAGTGATATTTGCTATGCTAAAAATAAGATGGCTTCCAACTCAGAACTGGTTCAAATTTTGTTTGTCAAACAAATTGCCATTTATTCAGTACTCTTTGAAAGCGCTCATTTTGGATGACCCTATGGGGTAATTTTATTTATTCATGTATTTATTTCCCCCATGCACAAAACAATAAAAGCTTTCATTGCTCTTAACCAGATGAGTACTTGTTGATTTTTAGATTTGTGGGAGATTATAAGTTGCAGAGAAAGTTTTCTGCTTGTTGGTTAGAAGCCCTCTTATTTGTTGCCTCAGGGGGGAGGAGTGGGGAGGAGCACCAGGGTTCCAGCACCCCTCCATGTCCGCTCTGTCGCTCTGCCCCCCCGCGCGCTCGCTCAGGGCCTGTGGAGTGTGCGCGCTCAGAGCTGCTTGCCTGACTCTCCAGCCAAGCTTACCGATACCCTTTCAGGGCTCCACAGTGTTATAGTAAACAACTAGGCTGTATTTTTGTCCTTTTGTTATCCATATTTAGATTTAAATACCACTTTTCCACTCTTCCATTTTTCGCCTAGATAGGCTGAGTAGCATTTGGGAGGTTTAGGTGGTGTTGTGCGTTGTTGATACTGTGGTGATGTTCGCCCTGGGCTGTGCCAGGCAGGCAGCTCCTAATCTGCACTCCACTGCACGCGTCAGATGCGATGATAGAGAGAAAGAATTACATGCGCAGCACAAGCATTGACCTCTTTATTTCAGAGCTGTGGATGCTTCTAGATACAAATCATTAAACCACAGACTTTTTTTCTTTACCCATTGGGCAGGATTCAAGAAGGCAGGACAGGATAAATCAAGCAATGTATTAAACCATGTAAGAGTAAAAAAAAAAAAAAAAGTAAGCAAATGATGGAAAGAATGATTCTCTCCCTTTTGTGTTTCCATTAATGGTATGATTATTATTCATAAGGACATGTTTTTCAGTTCATTTGGGGAAGATCAAGCCAGTTAGCCTCCCTCCTTTTACGTCCCTTAAAAGAGGATGAATAAACATTGAGTGAAAGTGTAACACAAAGCCTTTCTTCTCTCCCATCCCTTCATAAGCATTTCCTTATCACTTTAAAAGTTCAATTGCTGTTAATTGCATGGTTGAAAATTGAGTAGGATATCTTATTATTTTTCTTTTATCTCTTTGTTTTTGTGAATATTTTTTATATCCATATAAAACAAATGTATTGATTGTCGACTTTTACTAACGCTCTTGTTTTCTTATTTTGTCTCTTTTGGTTTCTTCCACCACTGATATTGTTATTTAGAAGGTTTCAGGTGGGTGACACTATTCCTGCGTAGGTGCGGTCTGACGGAAAGGAACACTAGGGCAGCATCAGTCCTCTCCTCTTCTTCCAGCTGCGGCCGCTACCCCCAGACAAAGTCCAAAAATATGGTAACGGGTTTGTAACTGCCAGCAAAAAAAAAAAAAAGGCTTCATGCCTGAGTTCTTCTGTCTTGTTAATATCTTTGAAGAACAAAAAAAACAGAGGAATAAAAAGTAATTGACGAAAGACAACAGTTTTATTTATACTTCCTCTGTGCAACTTAACATCGCCCAAAATAGTGATTAAAAAAAGATATGGATTGGATGCAGTAAGCAAACATAAACACAGTAAGAACCCTCTAACTCTTACTTGTTAATTATTTTTTCCTGTTGCTTTGGTTTATCCTTTTGTTTTTCCTCTTGATTTGGAGTTGCAGCGTTCTGCTGAGCCGATGATGCGCTGTGAGTCTGCAGTGACGCATGGGTTGCGCAGCGAGAAAGCGCCCTCTATTGCGATCCAAAAGCGCCTGCGCGCTACAAAAGCTCCTCTTTCCCCTTCCCTCCCGGCCTGCAGACTACAGATCTGCCCATCTAGCCCACTAGCATGGCACCCAGTGGACCCCTTGCCCAGCACAGGACACTATTGGCGAGCAATTTAGTTGGCCATATTGTTCACGCCATAAATCATGAAAATCATGTAGAATTGAACAGCTTTTTAGCTATGGTGTGTTCCTGAGGGTCGGATGTATCCAGAGTGTGTGTCAGTCTGGTGGGCTCAGGAGTGCCAGGGGCTTTTGGTCTGTGGTCTGTGCGCTGAGCCGGTGCGAGCGCAGCGAAAAGCGGCGAACAAGTGCAGTGCGACCACGGTGTGGCAGAACTCAATGGCCGCCCGTGTGGCTTTTTTGCGCCTGCATTACAGGGACCTTCACCTACACTCCACACAGGCATTCAAGGTTGTGAATGCAATCAAGTGAAATCCTTTTTTATGAGTTTGTGCAGCTCTAGTCATAACACGCAATCTTAATTTTTGTGTATGGTAACGTCTCATACCATTTTTTCAATAATGAGACCATAACTGAAAAATGTCAGTCAGGGTGAAGGTGCTGGTCAGATTTGCGCAGCGCAGGAATAAGCGTGCAGCTTAGCGCAGCAGAATGGTGCGCATGCGAGCCCACGCTGTAGACTCACTTTTTGCTTTATGGAGTACAGACTCTAACTCTGGTTTTCTCTACCCTTTTTGTTTTCTTCCTTTTTATTCGATCTTTTTATTTATTTATTTCCCCCACCCCACCCCACATCTCCTCTATCTGCTCTATTACTCCTCTCTGCCCCTTGCTTTCATTGTTAACCTATTAAAGGCTTGCTACTTGAAGGCGATTGAGACTCAGCCAAACTTTGCAGTGGCGTGGAGCAACCTGGGTTGCGTGTTCAATGCTCAGGGAGAGATCTGGCTGGCCATTCATCATTTCGAGAAGGTGAGTAAAGTCTTCCAAATGAACGTGGGAAGCAGTTAAAGTAGCATTTAAGATTTAGATATCGATGGACGAAGTCATTGATTGGTTTGTTTGCTTTGTAGGCAGTAACCTTGGATCCAAATTTTTTGGATGCTTACATAAACTTGGGCAACGTGCTTAAAGAAGCTCGCATTTTTGACAGGTAAATTTTCACTTTTGCTACACTGTTTTGTAGTCAGCAGACTATGTGGTGTTGAATTCAACAATGTTTGTTCCTTAAGAGCGGTTGCTGGTTATCTACGAGCCCTCAGTCTGAGCCCCAACCATGCTGTAGTCCACGGCAACTTGGCCTGTGTATACTACGAGCAGGGTCTGATAGACCTGGCCATCGACACCTATCGACGTGCCATCGAGCTGCAGCCTCACTTTCCCGATGCTTACTGCAATCTCGCCAATGCGCTAAAGGAAAAGGGCAATGTAAGGATCCGTGTCTCTGTACAATCCCACGTTGTTTTTTTGCTTTTTATACAAAAAGTTTTCCTTTTACTTAGGACTTGTCATAAAGAATTAAGAGGCTCCTTGCTATGTACAAGATTAAATCATATGTGGTGTTAGGTGTCAGAGGCCGAGGAGTGTTACAACACAGCACTGCGTCTTTGTCCCACACATGCCGATTCGCTCAACAACTTGGCCAACATCAAACGGGAGCAAGGCAACATTGAAGAGGCTGTCCAGCTCTACAGGAAAGCTCTCGAGGTAGGGAGTCTATAAGTATTCACACCCCGTTTGCGGCTCTGCACGCTTATCAGCCGTGCACTTGAAGCAAATTTCTCAATACCTTCGTTTGCCGGTGTGTTTGTTGGACAGGTGTTCCCAGAGTTTGCTGCAGCCCACTCCAATCTCGCCAGCGTCCTTCAACAGCAGGGCAAGCTGCAGGAAGCCCTCATGCATTACAAAGAAGCTATTAGGCATGCTGTCATTTCTGCTCATTGTGTTTTTTTATTATTATTATTATTTATGCCCTTTGAGGGATTTTTATACATTTTTCCTACACCTACAGGATAAGCCCCACCTTTGCTGATGCATATTCCAACATGGGAAACACGCTAAAGGAGATGCAGGATGTGCAAGGGGCACTGCAATGCTACACACGTGCTATTCAGATCAACCCTGCATTTGCAGATGCTCACAGCAATCTGGCTTCAATACACAAGGTACTGTGGTTTCCCAGTACTGACTGCAAAAACCCATTGCTATTATGTATAATTTTGCAAACCTTTATTGTTTCTTTAATGGCATGTTGTGAATCTTGGACATTTCTCAGTGACTCGCAAGGGGCACACCCCATACAACATTTTAGCATTCCAAACGTAAACGTGTATTGAAACGTGTACCTAAACATTTGCTGTTGCATCATAAGCATTGTGAAAGGTGATGTCAGTTAAATAATTGCCATTTTAAATGCATCTGTGCACTTTGTCCCACAGGACTCTGGGAACATTCCAGAAGCCATTGCATCTTACCGCACTGCTCTAAAGCTTAAACCTGACTTCCCAGATGCTTACTGCAATCTTGCTCACTGCCTGCAGGTATGCACGTTAATTGTTTTTTTTTTTTCGTTCAATCCTGTTTAAATGCCTACTTTTGATAGATTGGATGAGTGTAGCTTATTTTTTTAAACCTACCTACTGTAAAATACTTAACATTCTAGGTAATCAGGGAATATAAATATATTTTAAGGCTGTATTTACGTACTGGTTAGGAAGCACTTAATTATTTAAATACAGTGTAATACTGTGTTTAAGCCAACCTTAATTAAATCTCTGTGTGAAGTTCAAATATAATTCTAAACCAGTTGGATTAAAATGCACTAAGTAAATGTTTAAGCATCAGTTTTTATCTTGTATACCGTGCTCTAATAAGTTACAACCGTTGTTCTTTTCAGATTGTATGCGACTGGACTGATTACGATGAGCGCATGAAGAAGTTGGTTAGCATTGTGGCTGACCAGTTAGAAAAGAACCGTCTGCCCTCAGTGCATCCTCATCACAGCATGTTGTATCCTCTTTCTCATGGGTTCCGCAAAGCCATCGCTGAGAGACATGGCAACCTCTGTTTGGATAAGGTGCGTAGTTGAGCCACACTTTTTAAGAGGAGAACACATTTTTGTGTTCTATAAAGTCTGAAATCACAAAAAACTACACAAATGGTAGTTTTTGAGTGTTTGATAAACTTTTCTGATTTTCATTTTTAAAGTTAATGTACATTCCCTCGGTTTCTCATATGGAAACATTACCTGCATGCTGAGTTATCTTTGGCTTAAAACTATTTCAGTAGTTTGATTAAAAAATGCCTTAAGAGATACTGACTGACTGCAGGGATCGTTATCTGTAGTTTGTCACCACAATCAGTTGTTTTATGATTCCCATATAGATCAATGCTCTTCATAAACCTGCATACGAGCATCCTAAAGACCTGAAAGCAAGCGGGGGGCGTTTGCGCGTTGGTTATGTCAGCTCGGATTTCGGCAACCACCCAACCTCTCACCTCATGCAGTCCATTCCTGGCATGCATAACTCTGAGAAGTTTGAGGTGAGTTTTTTTTTTTTTTTTTTTTTTTTATAACTCAAATGCTTGTTTTTTATAGGGAATTTGTGATTAATGTGGCTGTAGTCTGCTCTGCAGTACTGTGCTAAGCTGGCTCAATTTTATTTCCAGGTCTTCTGCTATGCCCTCAGTCCTGATGACAGCACTAACTTCAGGGTCAAAGTGATGGCTGAGGCTCATCACTTTACTGATCTTTCCCAGGTTAGAATGAGCCACAAAAAGCTGATTGGAATAGCTTTAGTCTGACTTTCCAGAGTTCAATTTTAATAATGTTCCCCACATTTTTCTGTATCTTCTAATAAGAATCCCTGCAATGGCAAAGCTGCAGACAGGATCCACCAAGATGGAATTCATATCCTAATCAACATGAATGGCTATACCAAGGGTGCCCGTAATGAGCTGTTTGCCTTGCGCCCGGCTCCAATTCAGGTAAAAAAAAAAAATAAAATAAAAACTTAATAATGGATGCTTATGCATGATTATATGCATTTAAATAATTTGACGAATAAAATGGTTTTCTTATCAGGCGATGTGGCTCGGCTACCCTGGCACCAGCGGAGCTCCCTTCATGGACTACATCATTTCTGATAAGGAGACATCTCCAGTTGAGCTGACTGAGCAGTATTCTGAGAAATTGGCCTACATGCCAAATACATTCTTTATTGGGGATCATGCTAACATGTTCCCACACCTTAAGGCAAGTATAACTATTATGAATTTCCTTAACTGATATAACGTAATAAAGTGTTGTCTTGGACAAAGGAAACACTTTGTGCTTTTGTATTACAGAAAAAGGCAGTGATTGATTTCAAGTCCAATGGACACATTTTTGACAATCGCATTGTACTGAATGGGATCGATCTCAAAGCCTTTTTAGACAGCCTCCCGGATGTCAAGGTCATTAAGGTTAGTGAGGAACTTCCAGAATATTTAACGGTTTGTGCTTTATTTGCCTTTGTGACTCCATTCCTGATCTGAGATTTTTTTTTTTGTAGATGGAATGCGACAGCCAGGAGTCCACAGATAGTAATGGAGCTCTCTCCATGCCAGTCATCCCTATGAACACGGCTGCCGAGGCCATCATAAACATGATCAACCAAGGCCAGATCCAAGTAACCATCAATAGTTTCACCGTCAGCAATGGCTTGGCCACCACTCAGGTACTTTCTAATAATTGTCTGCATTTTAAACATGTGAGAATACTTGAAGTCTTAAAAATTGACTGCAGGATTAATATTAATATGTGGATGTGGTTGTTTAATAGCTGCTAGAATTGTATTTATTTGCTGTGGTACCTAGTAGGCATTTCAAGTTGGCACTAAAATAAAAAGGTTTTATCGGATACAGGGATAACTTGCTTGATTTTTGTCTTAACAATTCTTGTATTCTTGAACACTAATTTTTTGTGTTACAGCTGTCTAGTACGTGTTATTTCCGAAAGCTGAGTCTGAAAACTGCTTAATTAGCAGTGCATGACATAATGATCTGTTCATGACAAAGTACGTTTTTTTCCCCCCCCCAACAGATCAATAACAAGGCTGCCACAGGAGAAGAGGTTCCTAGAACAATTGTGGTGACCACTCGCTCTCAGTATGGACTGCCTGAGGACTCCATTGTCTACTGTAATTTCAACCAACTCTACAAGATTGATCCTCCAACTCTGCAGATGTGGGCGAATGTAAGCTAAGCAGTGTTTTTGGGGGAAAAAAATAGTTTCTGCTTCTGCAGATTTTTTCACATTGCTCATTCTTTTTCTTTATTTCAGATTCTGAAACGTGTGCCAAACAGCGTTCTCTGGTTGTTGCGCTTCCCTGCTGTGGGTGAGCCCAACATCCAGCAGTATGCCCAGAGCATGGGCTTGCCTGCCAGCCGCATCATCTTCTCCCCTGTTGCTCCTAAAGAGGAGCATGTTAGACGTGGCCAGCTGGCCGATGTCTGCCTTGACACGCCTCTCTGCAATGGCCACACCACTGGCATGGACGTGCTCTGGGCTGGCACGCCGATGGTCACAATGCCAGGTCAGTGACGTTCTGGTGTGTTTAAACATGTGGTGGTACATCTCTCATGTGTGAATTTATTTTATTTTATTTGTTTTTAAGTACACTGTATTCTGTATACGATTAACTCTGGAATTGCAAAAATATGAGCAAGTGTGTTAACTTTGTTAGACAAAACGTTAACGAAACTATTTACCTTCTAAATTGTTCTCAGTTTACAGGAACTCTAGCATTGCCTTGATTTCCTTTTTCTCTGTTTGATGCACGTAGGTGAAACACTTGCCTCCCGTGTGGCTGCTTCTCAGTTGACTTGCCTTGGCTGCCTTGAGCTCATTGCACAGAGTCGGCAGGAGTACGAAGATGTGGCCGTCAAACTTGGTACAGACATGGAGTTGTAAGTCAACTTTACCAACTATAAACTAGCAACTTTATTCTAGCAATTCTTTTATTTTGTAAATGACATTTAAAACAATCAATGACCATATAACATTGGAGTAAACGTTGTTTGATATTGCGTCTAGGTACATATTTTTTTTTATTTTAAAATCCCTAAACTTTGCATTCATTTTAATGCTGCCTGTTAAAGTGCTTTGGGAAAAAAGAGAATGGAGTTTCTTCTCTGATCTCGCATCCTTGTAGATTAAATTTATTTTACTATGTTGAACATTTGACCTTGCAGTAAGCGCACTGTGTTTATCAGGTTAATAGCTAATATTTGATTTAGCAGTTCGTGTATGCGTTGGCCCGCAGGAATCTCTTTATAAACTTTTAAATTCACTCAAATCATCTGTCTCTTGTTCCGTCTTGCAGCTTGAAGAAGATCCGGTCTCGTGTGTGGAAGCAGCGTATCTGCAGCCCGCTTTTCAACACTAAGCAGTATACCGTGGACTTAGAGCGCCTCTACCTGCAGATGTGGGAGCACCACGCAAGCGGTGCCAAACCTGACCACATGGTGAAGATGCAGCTACTCGAGAGCAGTGAAAGCGCCTGAGCCTGCCCTCTTTCCCTTCTACGCATTACCCAACACACACGCTTCAGTTTTCATCAGTGTCAGAGACTCCCTAGAGCCTGCTTTTGAACACTGTCACCATGATCTGCCCCTTCAGCTATAGATTTAGTTTCTGTGAGCCAGCGTGGAGAGTGTACTGATTGACCCTCCTTCACACTGAGACTCCTTTCTCCCAGAGATTTCATCGACACTGGCTTTCCTTCTGCTGCTTCTCTGTTCTGCTTGGGACTTCTTGAAAATGGAGTAATTTTGTGTCAAATTTGACCTTCGTGTCTGTAGATGAAGGTTTTTTTTCCTGAAGCATCAGAGGGACAGTGTTGAACTTTAAAATTTTGGCATTTTGCAAAGATGAGTGATTGGCTTTAATATGCTAACGTGAATGTTTGCCTTTTTAGTTAGCAGCTATGTTTTTTTGTTTTAGTATGTTCATCTTGACTGGGAATAAGGTGTGTGTGTGTGATTTATGATTTTCCAGTGCTCCCCCCCCCACCCTTTAATAGTTAGTAATGCTAAATATTTTCATTTTGTATTGTTTCGTGAAACATGCCCAGAATGTTTATGGAGAAGCTAGAATGAAGACAGATAATAATGCAAATCCAATAATAGCCTGCAGACTACTCTAGTATTCATCGTAAATTCTAATTTGTTTTATTATTTTTACCAGAAAGATTCAAGGTAAGTATTTTCCAAGTTCCATCTTTTTTCTTTTTTTTTTTTACACCGTCTTCCTATTGATAATTTTATTTATGCTCTGTCAGTCAAATTGCAAGGCTCTTACATAAAATGAAATAAAGAAACGTGGCAAATCCTCAAAATCAGTCTTACTTTTAACTGAAAACATGAACCATTTTCATTCATGCTTAGGAAGTTCTGCATTAAATTGTGACTGTTGTACATGTGACTCTGAAAGCTATTTAAAATAGTCTTGGTCCTGGGAAGTATTAAAATTATGTACATAATAAGCAAACCTTTTCATTATTTTATATAGCGTCTAAAACGTACAGTTCCATATAGCCACTGAGTTATTTTCTCTTATTTTTGTAGACTAAATAAAATTTAATTTAACATCTTCATTAATAAGACAGCCCTGTTGACATTTGAGTGATTTTAGTGTTTCTGTGTGTATATATAAAATACCACAGTCAACCCCATTGCACTGAAACTAACTAAAAATGCAAGTATACACTGATCAGCCATAACATAAAAACTACTTTCCAAATGTTGTGTTAGTCTCCCTTGTGCTGGCAGATCAGTTCTGAGCTCTGGATTCCATGATAACTCTAGAGATGTGCTGTTGGTACCAAGATGTTTGCAGATTTTTATTTATTTATTATTATTATTTGTAAGCCATGAGGTGGGGCCCCTATTTATTTGGAATTATTTGTGCAGTACAGGACCTGTATTCACAAAGCTTCTCAGTATCCTCTTAGAGAGCTCCTATTTTATCTTAAAATGTCCTAGCTGGGAGTCCTAGACTATAGAAGTATACGTCACAGGGTGTTCAGCCATTTTAAGTGGAGCGAAAATGTTCCGTTCAACATCAGGTGTTGTCCCCGGAAAAGGGAATGGAAAAAATTCCCACCAGTCATTGCATCTCGCTGGAGTGTGAAAAATTTAGCTCAAAATAGGGGTTATATATATCATTATCAAGGGCGACGACATATGAAAAGGACGCAATTACATTTAGTATTATATAGCCTAGTAGTCGATAAAAATAAATAAATCCCCGTTCTACACACATTAAGTGTTCTATCTCTTTTAATATTGATGAATATGGCATAAAGCTAATGAAAACCCAAAATTCAGTATCTCAGAAAATTAGAATATTTAGACTAAATAGAAAAGAAAAAAATATGTTGGACTACTAAAAAATATGAATATGTACATGTGCTGAGGTGTTCTGGAAGCCCAGGTTCCGCTTCTGCGTTGTTGACGCTGGTGTCTCGCATCTTCCTCTTCACAATACCCCATAGATTCTCTATGGGGTAATGGTCAGGTGAGTTTGCTGGCCAATCAAGCTCTGATAAAATGGAACTCAAACCAGGTATTAGTACTTTGGCAGTGTGGGCAGGTGCCATGTCCGGTTGGAAAATTAAATCAGCATCCCCATAAAGCTGGTCAGCACACGGAAGCATGAAGTGCTCCAAATCTTCCTGATAGCTGCACTGACCTTTGATCTGATAAAACACTGACTGCAGTCACTGGGCCCTTGAATTCCAAATGAAATGCAAAATTTACTTTCATCTGAAACGAGGACTTTGGCCCACTGAGCTAGTCCAGTCCTTTTGGTCCTTAGTCCAGGTGGTGATGTCTCGGCTTGACAAGGACTGCGACAGTTGTAACCCATTTTCTGGATACGTCTGTGCATGGTGGCTCTTGAAGCACTGACTCCACTGCAGTCCACTCCTTGTGAATCTCCAAATTCTTGAATGGGCTTTTGGAATCCCTGTTGCTTGTGCACCTTATTCTAGCATATTTTGTAACCAGACCAAGAGACCATTTAAAGGCTCGGGAAAACTTTGCAGGTGTTTTTAATTAAGTAGCGAATTAGCGTGTGATACCACGAGTCTCCAATATGTAACTTTTTCAAAATGTTAAAATTTTCAGAGATTTTGGGTTTTCTATAGCTGTGTGCCATAATCATCAAAATTTAAAGAAATAAAAACTTCAAAAGTATCAGTCTGTGTGTAATATATCTATAAAATATGAGTTTCACCTTTTGATTTAAATTACTGAGATATATAAACTTTACAATGATATTCTAATTTATTGAGGTGCATCTGTCTATTCTTGCATTGAACTGCTTTAACTAACATCTTTTGCTGACAAGACATTGTAGAAAAGTGGAGGAAATGGAAAACCCATAACCTGGAAATTGCAAAGAGCAATTAAACAGGTGAAAGTGTATGGAGCAAGTTGGGGATTAAAAAGGCCATGTTCTTTACAAGGAAGATAATTAGAAAATATAATTTGACAATGTATGAGGAAAAAAAACATAGAAAGTTGTTGCTTTCTGGGAGTATTTTTATTCTTCTTCTATACTGCTTATCTTGTATTCAGGGTCACAGGGGCTTGGAGCCTATCCCAGGAAATTGGGGCATGAGGTAGGGTACACCCTGAACAAATATCCTAATCTGCATGTCTTTGAAACCCACCAAGCAGGGCAAGAACATGCAAACTCCATGTACAGTACACAGACCCCGAGGCAGGATTTAAACCCTTGACCCTGGAGGTGTAAGGCCACCATGCTAACCACTACGCTGACGTGCAACCAGGAGTATTTGTGATACAAGATCAACATGGAGAGAGCTATAGAAGTGTAAAAAATATGATAAATCTCAAGTGGTGTCTAGCAGGATCATTGAAAAAAAAAAAAAAAAAAAAAAACCAGTCGCAGTGTTGTGACTGATTTCTCTGGATCCATTGTATGTACCACAGGGTGAGCATGCATGGCATCGCCGCTAGGGGCGCTAGACAAACGGAAGTTGAATGTGTTGCAAACTCATGACCATTTCCGGTGAGGTAAATTTGAACCCGTTTCATCGTCACTAAGAGACAAAATACTTCATTTTCGTATAGAAACTCGCTGGCTGAAAGGAAGCGTGTTTCTATTAACAGAGGTATTTACAACGTTCCTGGATGGGAAAAAAAAGTTTCTCAAACTGTGCTTATTGATATTCTCGTACAGCCAAGTAGTTAGCTTAACGTGCGTGTAGACATTTAAAGTAGTAAACAAATCGTTGAATGTTTTTTTTTTATGGAAATAGGACCTGTCGTTTGGTCTTTGCCCTTGTAAGAGAAATCCATTGTGATCTAAAATCCGTGTTTTCCTGACTGCACACAGCCATGGACTCCAACACTCAAAGGCTGTTTGAAAGAGTTGCACAGAAACTAGGCTGGGACAAACCTGGTGCTCTGGACCGAGCAGCAGACGAGGTGAATAATGTTATGGGTTGTATCAGTTATATACACACAATGGGTGTTCAAGTCAAACCGGGACTTTTGTTTCCACAGAATACAGTTATACGAGTAAAAGCTACCTTTATTTCTAATATAATTTATATAATTCTCTGCTACACTTATCACACGTCTGAACCTCTGGCCTCCCAGGAACTCCTTTAATGGCCCAAATTTGTGGAAACAGCTTAGAGTGGCACTGTGGTGTGGTGGTTAGCACTGTCGACTTGCACCTCCAGGGTCCGGGTTCGATTCCTGTCCAGGCTCGATTCCTATCTCTGTGTGCATGGAGTTTGCATGTTCTCCCCATGCTTGGTGGGTTTCGTCCGTTTCCTCCCACAATTGCTAATTGGTGTTGCCAAATTGCCCGTAGGTGTGTGAGTGTATGTGTGTGCCCTGCGATGGATTGGCACACTGTCCACGGTGTACCCTGCCATGTGCCCTAAGCCTCCTGGAATAGGCTCCAGGTCCCCGCGACCCTGAATACAGGATAAAGTGGTATAGAAGATGAGTGAATGAGCTTAGAGTGAGGTCAGGACTGTCCCACGATGTGGTATTAACTCCCAGACGAATTTCTATAATGTGCAAGTGGTGTTTGTGAAGTTCCCACAGACACATTCATCTCTTCAGAGAGCAGGTGGTCCACTCATTAAATGTTCACAGGAATGACTGCAGTGGGCTCTGAACCACCCTGGCCAGGATTGTCATTATTCATGGACATACAGACTTGTTTAAAACTTGTGCACCGTTCAGATGTCTTATGCCAGTTTTAAGAGTCTCATCAGCGTATTGTGTCCGATGTCTTGTGTAAATGTGACCTGGGCTTGCAACTTCATTCATGAGAAAATTCATCTCAGTTCTCGGCTTGACTTGAATGCCCCATACAACAAAGGTCTAAAGTAACATTTAACTAAATGGGGAAAGGCAGAGGCAGATCCTTTTATAAATCCCAATAGAATTTGAGTGTTTTGGAATAATTTCTATGTTTTCATTAAATTTGATGTTTTAAATAATTAGAAAAGTGTATAACGGCGTATAAAGGAAGCAAACTGATAGATGATTGGACTGCCTCATGTCTGAAACACTGGCCTCCTAGGAACTTCTTTAATGCTCCAAACATGTGGTAATGTGGAAATGCGTCACCTCTGCAATTTGGCTACAAGTTATCTGTCGATTTTAAAGGATCAGGTGTTTCACCAGATGAATGTTTATGAAAATGACTACAGGGCCTCCGAGTCACCTGGGCCGGAATCGCCATTCACAAACATACGGGCTCCTTTAAAGTGTTTGCACCATTTGAATGTTCTATTGTGGCTAAGATACTCATCACCGTACTGTGCTTGATGCCTTGCATGAAAGTCAATCGGTGTCACGCCTATAAAACTGCTATTACTAATAATAGCGTGCATGTGTGTATACCTTTCATGATTATTTGACACTTGTGGAAGGAGTACCAGTCAGACAGAAAGCTGCATGTTTTATTAACTGCCTGGTAAAGGAAAGACTCTATAAGAGTTGTAAGTTTGTATGCCACAAAAATAAATGTAACTGTAAATGGAATTAACAATACATTTTAAAATTGCTACAGTATACGAGGAATAAAATCCTCAGGAGCTGCTGTTATTGGAAATTACAATAATCTTCATGGATCGAAGCATCAATCTGCAACACATCTCTCTTCCATTGACCATTTTCTTATAAGAGCATGTTTAGTCATATTTTATTCCTTACTTAAACCATATACTCTCAGCTATTGCAGCTAATGCAAGTCAGTGGATTCTGTCTAACACTCCCTGACATAATTGACATTTTCTTTTTCTTTTCTTTGGACAGTTGAGCAAAAATCTGAAAAGCAGACATGATGCTGTTGCCAGTTTTGGGACTGAATCTGCTGAAAGGAAAGAGTCTTTGTTTCTGTCAGATAGCGACAGCTCAGAAAAGGAGAACTGGCATGGAGATAAAAACATGCCCTCAAATGAAGCACTATTGGACTCCAGTGATGAGGAATTTAATCAGAGTAAGTGAATGAAATTTAATTTGTGAATGCAGCAGTAGAAATAGTTGTAATAATTGTTGGTAAATAACCTACTCATTTTGTTCAGTACTTGCAACTAAGGCTACACCCAAACCTGCTGCCAAACAAATCTCATCATCCAAGAAAACAAGGTGAGATCTTTTCATTTGTTCACTTTGTATTTCTGGTTATTAATAAGTGTCCCTGTTAATAGGAGCTTCATAGACTGACTGGATGCTCAAGTTGGTGTCATGTGAAGATATTTTAAAACCTACTTAAATATCAGGCAGCAGTGTTACAATGTGATCTTTATACATAATATAATATCATATAAGATATGGTGATTTATTTTGTCATTATTTTTAGAGAACCAGCTCAGATTGTCTCCTCAGATAGCGATGATGGCTTTGAAAACTGTAAGTAATTTTTAAATGCTGACAAAAAATGTTATTACATTTTTGTAAAGTTTAAGTGAGTAAAACTTTTCTTTTGTAGTTTTGAGACGTGTGAAAACCCCGAAGGCTAAGCCGAAACCTCAGTCTGTGAGCGGTAGTGATGACAGGTCAGTGAAGTCTGTGTTGGTTCTTGATCTTAAGCTTTAATTGTACAGTATACAATTGTTGCAATCTGCCAGCTTTAAGTGAAGATAAGCAGGAAAAAAAAATTCCATGAAGATACATCCACATTATTGGCTAATGAATTAATTTCCTGCAATAATACATACAACTGATACTTTTGCCTATAATTACAATATCACATTTGTGTTTATAATAACACTGTTTAATCTAATCTTACATTTTTTTTTACATTTATCTGTATATTACTGAATTGTTTCATATTATCACTAAAAGAAATTCTTTGTGCACTGTGCTGTAGGCAATTAACATAAGATGTTGATCTAAAGTTGTATGAATTTTCACAGCCTTAAACATTTCATAGTAGACGGCTTGTCTTCTGATGATGATTTTGTTGTGGAGAAGAAGACGTCCATTCCAAAAGGTATTTTTTTTTATATGAAATCTTGTACCAGTCAATCTAAAAGTGGCGATTAAGTTGAACTGGCACTGTTGATGACATAAATGTCACATAATAACAACACAGTTATGAGAGTTATGTTTCTATATAATGCCCCGCTGCACTAATTCAGCCCAAAGTTTCACTACAGCTTAGATACCCTTAAAGTAGAAGGTTTTCTTGATCAGACTGTCTGCTTCATGTCTGAAACTCCCAGGAACTCCTTTAATGGGCCAATCATATGGAAATGGCTTGAAGCGAGAGCTGCACTGTTGGCCACAAGTTATCTGCTGATTTTCCAAAATCAGGTGTTCCAGGTGTTCCTCAGCTGGGATCATCATTCACGGACATATGGCTTTCTTTAAAAATTTGTAACATTCATGTGTTTAACTGTGGCTAAGAGTCTCATAACGGTGTTGCGTCTTTTGTACATGTCAATTAATTTACGCTGCCTTTAACTAGAAAAGTCTTGGTTTTACTTGAACACCCCTTGGTTTTACTTGAACATCCCTTAAAGTAAAATCTTATGTTGGTTTAAATTACCATTAAAGCTACTATTAAAAAGTTGCAGTCAAATTTTTGTGGTTATTGTATCTACATGCAGCAAAGCTCAAGACTCCCAAGTCTAGCCTGAAGACAGAGAAGCCCTGTCAGTTCGACTCTCCAGTGTTTTTTAGTGACTCAGATGATGACAGCGACATTGTGATCAAGAGCACGTGGAGAACTCGGCACAGTCGCCCATCCTCGCAGGAAAAGGACGCTACTACTAAAGAAAATAAACCCCAAAATGCCCCATGTTTTCCCTCTCCTCTTGTTTCTGTCCACACGCCCAAGCCCTCTTCAGCCCCGCCCACACAAAGCGGATGGCGTGAGGACACAGCCAGCTCAGAAGACGAGTTCCAGTCCTTGCTGGACCGCATCAAGAAAAACCAAAAGTTGGGAAGCAGCAGCACATGCGCATCTCCTAAACCTCCAGGTGAAATCAGCACATTTCTATAGTGTTTCTCTCAGTGTATGTACACAGGTAAATATTTGGTCATATTGTGATTTTCATGTCCAATTTATTGTAGTTGTCATCTGTGTATTTATTATAGAGCCCAAGGCTGCAACAGCCTGTGTGACCCCATCTGTGAAAGCACAAAAGGACAGTGGTCGACTGCCAGGAAAAGGGTCCCAGGTGACCAGAACTCCAGCACAGCTCCCTACCAACAGACCTGTGAGTCAGACGGAGCCCAGAGCAGGCCACAGCAGCAGGTGGAGTTAAAAGTTTCTGAGGGAATTGAATGAGTACATGATTGTTAGACACACATCTGCCTCTGATCCCTTTCCCCTTGTTATATGAGGGTGAGTCAAAAACTATCCGTAGTCCGGCTGTAGAATTTATTTTAATTAACTTTTGGTAAAAACAAATGGATAATTTCTCGACATAATCTACTTTCTTTTCACTGCACTTTGCCCACCTGTTAACAACCTTTTGTGTTACTTCATTAGAAGTGAATCTTCATTCTTGCTGGGCTGCTTTTAGGAGATCAAAGGTGAAAGTTTAATGGAACAAGATCAGGACTATGGGGAGGACGCTTTAACACCTCAAAATTAAGTTTTTGTAGAGTGTCAACAGTGTGAGCCATAGTATGCGGAAATGCATCGTTATGCAAGATCACAACGCCCTTGGATAGCAGTCCTCTGTGTTTAATCCAAAGTTTAGGCTTCAGTTCTTCAATAAGCATCTCACTGTAACGAGCATTGTTGATTGTTGAACCTTTTTCTTGATAATTTTCCGATACCGGCCCTGGAAAATCCCAGAAAGCATCAATTTTACAGCAGATGGTTGACGTTTAAACTTTCTTGGTCGCGATTGAGGATGTTTCTGTTCTATACTCTGCCGTTTACTCACAGACTCGTAGTAATGAATCCATGTCTCATCACCAGTAATGATAATCTTTAAAAAAAAAAAAAAACTTTCACGTTTTTTAGAGTATTGGTCCAAACTTTGTTTGCACATCTCCAAACACTTCTGTTCATGTTCTTCCAGTTGTTTTGGCACCAGGTACACCCTCAGACCACAAATCACTCCAAGCTGTTTTCCTTTCATGCGAATCACAAGTGGTGGGGCATCCATTTTTGCTTGCACCGCAGTTACAAATGAACTGATGTAATGCGTTCACACCTGCACAGCAGTGAATAGAGAGACAGTAGCCTTGAATGGAAAGCGCTGCTGAGACCAACAAAAAGTTTAACATAATCGTAGTGTGGATAATTTTTGACCCACCCTCGTGGATGTTGATAATGTTTATTGGTGTTAAAGCTTTTTAGAGCAGAATTACACAAAATTATTATGTATTATTAAACAAGAGTATATTATCATATACTATAATAATAATATTACTTTTTTTTTTGGGGTATCTGATGCATCTTAACATGGGTATTCCATATGAATGCTCAGGGTTTTATTATGTGCAATATTTATTTAAGTACAATATTTATTTTTGCAAATGGAATTGCAGTATTTCTGTATGTTATACTGACTCCTGAATTGTCTCTTATTTTACTGTTGTGGTATGCCAGTGCAGCCTAATGTAGCCGTATATCCCAAGGCAAATTTCCTTTGTAGGACAATAAAGGATATCTTATCTTAGATCATGTACAGATTATTTCTTATATTTACATTGACTTGTGTTGTATTCTTTGTGTACTAAATATTTCACAAATGCTTCAATGGTATGTAGTTGAGGCAGGGTGTCCAGTGTATGTTTTTAAAATTCTGGCCTGTTATTGTGTGTCTCTGATAGAGTACCTGTGTGTAAAACACCGGGCTGTTTCCTGCAGTCACTCTCTTTTCCCGAGTCAGTGTACTACCGCAACTTCAAGACGAAGAAAGAGGAGCTCACCAGCAAACTCTACCAGCTCTATAACACTACTGTTTTTGAAAGCAAGGTCAGCCTTTAATCACAGCCCACGTTGAATTTTTAAGTTGTATAGTGATGAGTAGATCATGATATTAGTGTTTTTTTAAATTATTATTAATTTTTTTAACCATTGCATATAGGTTTTGCTTTAACTGCGTGACTATGAAAAACCTTAAACCCTACTTAACTAGGACCTTTATTTATTAACCATGATAAATAGGAAGACCTGGAACAGAAAAAGACAGATTCATTATCGAACTCACTTTAGTTTTTTTTTGTTTGGTTCAGTAGATTTTTTTTTTTTCCCTTGAAAGTTTGATTTGTCTATATTGTTTCATAATCATGCATTTTTTTCCATTATTTTTTAGCTGCCCTCTGACATGTCGATCAAATGGAATACAAAGATGAGGAAGACAGCAGGATATTGCATCACCGGGCTGGAAAAGGTCACTGGTGTACGATACGCCCGTATTGAACTGTCAGTCAAAGTCTGTGACTCTGCAGGTAATCATTTTATTAAAATTTTTTTTTACCATAAATTCATGTTCATATTATATATGCTAGTACTGAAGTATCTTTGTATAAGTTGTACATAAATGTATGCATTGGGCCACATAGTGGCAATATATATTCATACATATGCAGCACAATGCAGTCAGGTCCATAAGTATTTGGACAGGGACACAGTTTTCATGTTCTTTGCCTCTGAACAAAAAGAAGCAATCGAGATGTAAGTGTAGACTTTCCTCTTTCATTTAAGAGTTTGAACAAAAATATTGAACTAACTGTTTAGGAATTACAGCCTTTCTATTTTCCATTTTAAGTCCTTCCATTTCCACAGACCTAAAAGAAATTGGACAACTGACTGAAAAGCAGTTTGATGGGATTATTTTATGATGGATTAAGGAGCCATCCTATCCTATTCTACCAATCACAGAGATGGCAGAAACTTTAGGAATAGTCAAATGAAACCTCTGGTACAGCAACTCCAAAAGGCCTAGAAAACCAAGAAACACTGCTAATGGATGACCGCAGATTTCTTTCCTAGTTGGAGAAAAATTATTTCAGAATATCTAGCCAAGACAATAACACTCTGGAGGAGATTGGTGTATGATTGTCAATGTCAAGAGAAGTCTTAGGGTTTATCTCAAGATGCAAATTACTGTTGACACAAGAAAAAGAGAGGACAGATGAGACTTCCTAGCTGTGATACATTATTAACCTTCCAGAATGATGGGAAGAGAGGAATATATACCAACTCCTCTGTTAAAGATCTTTCTTTAATTCTAAAATGTATAGAGCTGTAGATGCTCAGATTCAGTAAAATGCTGCAAAATTGGTATCACGGCACAAAAATGAAGGCAAAAAATCTAAGCCTTTGCAGTGAAAGCTAAAGCATCTCAAAAGAGGACACCCAGCATTTGGTGATGTCAAGATTTCAGTCATTCTAATGTTTTTGCATTTAAGTATTTAAAAAAAATCCCAACATTTCTGATTGTCAGCTTTTCCAGTTACTTTTCAGCCTGCGAAAAAGAGAGGCTATAATCCCTGAAGTGGTTAATACATTGATTGAAGTGCACACATTGGATTTTTTTTTCCCTCTTCTGAATCATTATTCCTTTGCAGATCGTTTAAGGGACACACTAGTTCATGAAATGTGCCACGCAGCCACATGGCTGATAAACAACGTCAGGGATGGCCATGGACCTTTTTGGAAGGTCTATGCACGCAAAGCCACCCTGGCTCACCCTGAGTTGCCCATGGTGACCCGCTGCCACAGCTACGACATCAATTACAAATACCAGTATCAGTGTAACCGCTGCAAAAACACGTAAGTGTGCTAAGCTTAAATTTTTTGACGTTCTGGCCAACTTTGTCTATGTTTAGTGAGTCCTATTTGACAGACTTCATTTCTCTGCAAGATTACAGTTCAGTCCCAGTTGACTGTCATCACATAATTGTCAGATCAGATCAGAAAAGAAAGAGACAACCTTCATGGGATACTTACTTATTATGCTAGGGATGGTGTAACCACAACCCAAGAACTGGAAAACAGCCTCTAGACATATTCTTAAGTCTAAAATGCTTTAATGAATTAATACTTTTTTTTCTTTTTTTTTTACCCCCCCAATAGGATTGGCCGTCACTCAAAGTCTCTGGACACACAAAGGTTTGTGTGTGCGCTCTGCACAGGGCAGCTCGTCTTGCTCACTCCATCTAATTCACGTGGCCCGACACCTTTCGCCACGTTTGTGAAGGAAAACTATGGTACAGTACGGCAGGAACTGGCTGGACAGAGTCATGCTGAGGTGATGAGAAAGCTCAGTGCCGACTTTGCTAGCAAGACCCGCCTCAGTCAAAGCTGATCTTTTTGTCAGACTTTCCAAGAAGTGTGCTGCCTCAGGCTCTGGTTTTACCTCCAGTAAACACAGAAATGGCGATTAGCATCTTTTCTGCGCTTGTGTACCTCAATTGAAATTGTTTGGGCATTATGGTTCACTTTCTTCTGTGAAGGATTTCTTTGGCATTGCATTTCAGTTTTTAAAAAAATTATTTCATCTCATTTTTTACTCACTAGTTAAATGTGTGTTCCTGTCATGAAATAGTTGTTTGACTAATATTACTAGTTATGTATATATTTTTTTGTTCTTTAATCTTTGTTTGTTTGTTTAAATAAAGCATTGTTCATGGTTACTGAAATAAATAATTGTATGCTTTTCATATTTTCTGAGATGAAAGAATGCAGTTTTACAGAGATGGGGGACATGCAGTATGATTTCAAATGACAAGTTGGGGTCAAACTTGACCACCAGGTTATTCACAGAGAGTGAGTAATTGTGTGGGCAGAAAAGGAAATACAGGTAATTGGGGAGGATCTGGTGGGGGGTACCAATTAGAAAGGGCTTCAGTTTTGGTGCTGTTCAATTGAAGGAAGTTCTCTGAGCCACACCTTAAAAGTGAGAGGTGATGGAAGTGACAGAGAGGTCGAGTTCAATCTCACATAGAGCTGAGTATCATAGCAATGGAATGAGCCGCCACTTCATTGGCAAGCATGGAATGTGACATGTAGATTTTGAAAAGGGTCGGCCCAAGAACTGACCCCTATGGCACCCCACAATTGACCAAGTGGGGCAAACATTTGGCATGCCCAAGGGCCTCATACTTGGCTCTATTTGTCAGATAAACTATTCCAGAGCAGTGCCAGAAAATCCGATTAGATGCTGTAGACGGTGAAGGAGAATTTTGTGGTCACCCGTATTGACTGCGGTGGTGAGATCCAGGAGGATATGCAGTGATGGGGAGCCCTGGTCAGCGGCTATCAAAATGTCGTTGGTGACCCAGATGATGAAAAGATCAGATGATTTCTGAAACTGCCAACTTTCAGAGAGCCTGTGCCCATGAACATCTTCTCTCATTCAGTGTTTTATGTGTAATATGTATATTTCAAATCTAAATGGACTATGAGAGCATTGCAGAGCAAAATGCAAGACAAAAAAGGCAATTCCATTGCTTCTTTCTGTCATGTGATGTGTGAAGTGAAACTACTGACTTAGCAAAACAGTGGGTGGGCTAAATGTACTTAATGAGAGTTTGAAGAATGTTAAGGCTAAGAAAAAGGATGGTGAACTTTTTTGTTTTAACAATCGTGATTTAAATGAGTCTGTGTGCAACAATTATCCAAGCCTTCTTGTTCCAGTTTGCTGCCAGTATGCCTCACTACATAAAAAAAAAACTATCAATGCATGAGTTTGCTATATTTTTATTGAAACTTATCAAACATTACTGATACTAAATTGCCTATTTGCACAGACACAAACACAACTGCAGGCTGATTTATCAATTGTCACAAAACTGTTGAAACTGTTTATTTAAAGCATTTAGCAAAATAATACAAAAATCACATTTAGCTATATTATGGCATTTTTGCCTTTGCCTTAAAGAAAACATGCACACAAAAATTACTGTTTGCAATTCTCTCTTCATTTTTTTCTCAAAATTTCCAGAATGGATTTATATTGAAAATCACACAAAGAACACAAACATAAATAAATAAAAAAGAAAAAAAAATGAAATAGGCCTCAATAAAAAATTAAGACAGCAATAAATAAGTATAAAAAAATAACACATAAATTTTTTAGTTTTGTGTCTGGCAGATGTGGTTCTTCATATAAGGCAAGCTCATCTGGCATTGTCCTAAATACATAAGACTCTCCAATGATTATTTGATAAAAATATTTGTATTTCTTAAAATAAAAATAATTTGCTATACTGTACTTTATTTTTTAACTAAAATGTAACGGATAATATTCAAGAGCCATTCAAGTCACACTGGGAATTTTTCTGAATTTTTGAATATCAGAACACAGTTATGATGGTTAAAAACTTTATTTACATAATGTGTCTGTATAATCCCCTGCTACACTAATGAACTTTATCACAGTGTTTCACTAGTGCTTGGATCCCATCAAGGAAGAAAGATTGCTTAGTATGTTCTCAGGACTGTATGGGGGCTTTAGGCAATAACTCCCAGTCGATTCCAGTCGAGGTGGCTTGGAGCCCACTGCAGTCGATTTTCTAGGATCAGTTGTCCCACTCACTGAATGTTGACAAGAACGAGTGCAGTGGGCTATGAGCAGTGGGATCATCTGGGATCGTCATTACAGACGTACTACGGCTAAGAGTCTCATCTGTCATTGAAGTCTTCTGTAAATGTCAATCTATTTTATGACTTCATTTACATCCCAGTTTGACTTGAACACCCATTGTATTTGCATATGAAATACTGAATGAAAGAAAAACTCTAAATATTAGTGTAGTATTTTTCACTGACATGAAATAAATAAAGGGGAAAAACACAGGGTCGATCTAGAACCCCTGATCACAAAGCCCAGTAGGACACCCTCATATTCTAATTATGCTTTAAATATATACTGATTAGTATAACACACCAAATAGCAGTAACATAAGGAGGAAACATGAAATATGAAGTGTAAATTAGTCATGAACACCGTACGGATATGTGGACAAACGAAAGAGGATGTAACGATTCCCTGCTTCAACATTCAGACACATAGCTAGCTCCGAACACGTTGCACACAACAGCTCTCCCTGAAAGATTGCCCTCAAGAAGTGTAAGCAACATTCTCAAGATAAATAGTCACGTTAACGTACACACCTGCACTGGATCGATGCTAAGGTCAAAGTCTTATACGTAAAGGCTGTTGTAGGCACTGAAAAGTCAACACTGATCAAAAATCTAATCATTTTGTGGTATTTGAAAAATTCCCAAATTAAATAGATTTCTGACACGTTACTGGACACTATTTATTATTGTTTTTTAAAATGTCATTATAAACAACAATCTGAAGTAACTCCCATAAGTATTAGATCAGCTTCTTAAATACAGTAACTTGTAGTCTTGTAATTTGTAGATATTCTTTTATAAGATACTCTTTGATGCTTTTTATTTATCACCCAGATGATCTTTGTATGAAATTGTGCATTTTAATGTCTGATGAAACCAAATTACTGCTAACATGAATCTTCTTATTCAGTACAAACATGTTTTTTTCATGATACGAAGAAACTCCTGCTGGCTGACTTCTCCATCACCATCTCGGTCTGCTTCTTCAATCATCTCCTAATGAAATAGCAATCAGTGATAAAAATATTTTCTCATCATTCAAGAGGTGTAGAAATACAGTCATAGGAAAAAATACAGTGGAACCTCGGATTGCAAGTAACGCGATTTGCGAGCGTTCCGCAAGACGAGAAATTTTTTTTCATAAATTCAAAAGTCTTGGTTTACGAGTACCGTGTATCATGTATCACGCATGAGCTTGTTTTGACGCCGAGGGTCACATGATCACAACTGAGGCAACGTTTTTTCTCTCTCTTGCGCTGCGGAATTGTGGGTAATTGTCTCCCCTGCTTGGTCTTAGTGTGCATCTCTCACTTATATAATCAACATCCGTGCACCCGTGTACTATTTACTATAACACTGTGACCACGTGTGTGCGTTGTGTAAAAGTCGTCCTTTTGTGTAAAGCGAAAGCTAGTCTCATTAGAGAGGTTAAAGATCAATTTTCTCTCTCTCAGTGTGTCAGCCTGCACACACACACACACACACACACCCCCTCCTCCTTCACACATACACTCTGACGGAGACACTGCTCTGTCACAATCCTTTAAAAGGTAAAGTGCAGGCTAATTTGTTTTATTTTTACTTTACAGCAGTGATTCCATTAGTGTGCACTCACTTGAGTGTCATTAGGAGAGATTTCTTGTTTATTTTCCAGATAAAACAGCATTTCCATTGTGTGTGTGTGTGTGTGTGTGAAACTCAAATAAGAGACGAGGAAGGGTTACTGTGTAAGACGAGAAGAGGGAGAGGGAAGAGGCTCATACCTCATCTCCTCTTACTTTAGCTTCACACACACATACACACAGTGCCTGCGTGCACAAACAGAAACAGTTATCTGTCGGGATTTATTTTTACCTTTTCAAAGGCAAAGTGCAGGTTAATTTGTTTTATTTTTACTTTATATTTTTATATTAATTGTTTTTATGTATTAATTTTTTGGGCTGTGGAACAAATAATTTGAGTTTCCATTATTACTTATGGGAAATTTTGATTTAGGAGTGTTTTGATATATGAATCGCAATCCAAGGTTCCACTGTACTATAAATGCACTCTCCTTCATTCCATGTTATTTATTTATAAGGGTCTAAGAAACAATTACTTGTTTCTCACCAACTTCTAGAAAACAAACTGCCTAAAAAAGACCAACAAAAAACCCCAAAACAGAGTATTTTTTTTCCCATAAAGTGGAGCGCATTGTTGAGTGCAAGTTCCCTGGGCTAAATCTTCACCCACCCATCCATCACCACGCTTGACAATTTGGATGAGTTGTTTGTGGTGACGCAATGTGTTTTTTACCTACAGTACGTCATGCGCAATATTCCTTTTGGAGAGAAGGAACCTTTCCTAACCAACCTTCCATGAAAGCCAAACTTGTTCAGTCCTTTTGTGATTGTGCTTCATTTTCATGAAGAAGCTTGAAGGTTACATGATGTAACGTTTTGATGGATTTTCCTTTATATCTTTGTGCATTAAACAGTCTTACCTGGGACTGAATTGGCTGCGACGCCCACTACTGGGAAGACTGGCAACTGTTTTGAAGATGCTCTATTCCACAATGGGGAATATGTCAAATTGTTGGGAGAAGGCCTTATTGCTTCTTTAAGGTACATGGCTTTCTTCTTTCTTCTTTCCTCACTGCTAAATACTCATTTAATGATTGTGGAAAGAGAAAGGGTCTTCAATCGTTCATCTTCTATTTTGCTTATCCTCGGGAAGGAAGCCTGGAATCTATTGAGGGAAACTTTGGGCACAAAGCGGGGTACACTGTGGACAGGGTGCCAGTACATCGCAGGGCACACACATACAAACACCACACATCAATTAGCTTAATCTGATTGTCTGAATTTGTACCAGAAGAAACCCACCAAGCACGGGATGGACTTGCAAACCTGATGCACATAGACCAGATTGGGGGAATTAAAACCTTGACGCTGGAGGTGCGAGGGCACAGTGCTGAATCTGAATCTGGCTTCTGAATGTTTAGTTTCTTAAGTTTTTAAGAAAAATTAATACCTTTAAAACCTGTTGTGTTTTTTGTTGTTTATACTTATGATGAGTAGGACCACACATTTATTATTTATGCCCTGATAAATAAAAAATTAAAACAGGATTAAAGTAGGGTGAACTTTCGTTTCCTATGACTGTATATTTTATGATGAATCTCCTCACCTGAAGCTCCTCGTCAGTAAGGTTCTCGCCAAGCTCTTTGGCAACTCGCTTCAGGTTGCGGAAAGATATCTTACCGGTTTCATCATCATCAAACAGGCGAAAGGCCTTTAGGATTTCTTCTTTGGAGTCTTTTTCAGCCTTAAAAAGATCAATGGCAGGGAAATACTCAGTGCATATACAGTACGAGTTCAGTATAAATAGACCTACACTATTAGTCAAAAGTTTGGACACATCATCTAGTTCCATGGTCTTTCCTGATTTTTATTGCTTTTTCTACTTATTTCCTGGGAAGGTCTTCATGAGAGTCCGTTTCATCACAGTGCCTGATGGGTTTTGCACTTGATGATACTGTTCTTGCACGAACTATTTCCGAATGGCTGATGTTAAATAACAACTGACTTTTTTTAGTTTCTGATTTTATTGTTCTGAAATCGTCAGGATTGTTCTAGAATGTAGAAAATAAATCGGAAAGCGACAAAAAAAATTTATTAGAGGGTGTGTCCAAACATGTGACTGGTACTGTATTCCTAGAAGACTCCATATTTCAGAGTTCAAAACAATGTTCTGGAACAAGAATAATTTTGATAGTACAAGAGAATAAGTCTTACCATCTTTTGGCTCATGATTGCCAGGAAGTCATCAAACGAGATCTTGCCAGTGCCGTCCTTATCTACATCTGCAATCATTTTCTTGATCTCCTCTTTTTTGGGCTCAAACCCGAGAGCCCTCATAGCAACCTGAATCATGAAAGATGGCATTAGCATAACAACACCCATGCCCTAATGTGTTATTTTTGCACTTTGTTAAACCGTACCTTGAGCTCCTTCACTTCGATGTAGCCTGAGCCGTCTGTGTCGAACAGCTCAAAGGCTTCTCGGATCTCCTGCCTTATTTCTTCTGTCAGTTCAGGTTTAGGACTTGCTTTCTTACGAGGAGCCACAGCTCCCAGCGATGGCCTTTTGGCACTGGTGGCCTACAGTAAACAAGCAGTGGCATCTTATATATGGTCACTTCTACAGTTAATCCATAGGCATTTTCTCCTATATGAAATATGATCTTTTTCTTGTTATTTTAGACATAAGAAAAGAAGAACAGAACCAGACCTAACACCACTTGACTTTTTTCTTTGGGGGAATCTGTTGTCAGAATTTGCCCAGAACCTTTGTTGCACTAAAGAAGGAAATATTTTCTGCATGTAACAACATCAGTTGACATACATTAAAAATCCTGCAGCATTCTTGTATTCGGCATATCCACAATGGCCACAATTTCAGTGGCATTTCAATCTGAGCATTTGCTGCAATTTATAGCTTTTAAGAATTTTTTTTGTTGCCCATAGATCCAATCTTTTAGGGCAACCTGTATAATAATAAGTACAAAATCAGTAAATCCTTGTTTATTTACAGTGGCGTGAAAAAAATATTTGCTCCTTGCTGATTTTTTTTTTTTTTTGCATATTTGTCACACTTAAATGATTGAGGTAATCAAACTCATTTTAATATTACACAAGATTAATGCACGTAAATACAAAATGCACTTTTTAAATGTTGATTTCATTTATTAGGGGGAAAAAAAATCTGTCACAATCTGCTGAGCCTTATGTAAAAAAGGAATTGCCCCCTAAATCTAGAACTAGCTAAACCCTCCTAAACCTGATAACTTGGAACTTTGACATGGATGCCATTTTGCCCAGACGGATTCTTATTGTTTAATCATGAACACTGACCTTAACTGAGACAATTAAGGCCTGCATTTCTTTAGACATTGTTCTGGGCTCTTTTTTAAGCTCCTGGCTGAGTCATTGTTGTGCTCTTGGAGTAATTTTGGTAGGTCGGGCCCTCCTGGGTAGGTTCACCACTGTTTTCTCCGTTTATGGCTAATGGCTCACACCGTTGTTTGGTGGAGTCCCAAAGTATTAGAACTTTGGCTTCGGCTTTGTAAACCCTTTTCAGACTGCTACATGTTAATTACTTTGTTTCTGTTCTGTTTTTTATTATTATTATTATTTTTTAGATCGGATTGCTTTTTTATTTTATTTTAAATATCTCTGTGTGCTTCAATTTTTTTAATTTAAATGATTTCTTGATTCAACAGGTCTGGCAGTTATCAGGCATGGTAAGTGAAATTTAACTCAGCTTTCCAAAAAAAATAAAATAAAATAATAAAAAATCACAGTTCATTCATGATTTATGAATCATGATTTTTTCTTGATAAATGAGAAAAAAAAATGTTTGATAATATGAATCACTGAAGTGTGACAAATATTTGAAAATTGGAAGGGGGCAAATACTTTTTTATGGCACTGTATTTATTATTATTATTATTATTATTATTGTTGTTGTCGTTGTTGTTTTCATAATGCAAACCATATATAAAATCAAAGACGCTAAACTATGCTATTATGTAATACATGCTATTAGCTTTAAACATATATATATTCACAATTTTCTACAATGAATGGACTGCCCATCAGTGCGGATTCACAGAATCACAGTCACGCTCTTGATGCTGATCATCTTGTGAATCCAAATAATTGTTTAGAATGCAGCTCTTTTACACTGACGTGTTGACTTAGGATAGCATAAAGTCTACGGATATTTGTGAATATTAGGTGTTTACTGCCTAAATGCTCAAGAAGATGCCATGTACAAAGCTGCAAACTGAGCGATTAATCGACGCGGCCCATCTATCTGGATGGATCAGTACAGGATCACAGTAAGGCTGATCTCATTACTCACCATTACGGTGGCAGAAGTGCAGCAAGACAGCGATCGGATGAGTCCTTCTGTCTTTACAGTCTGTCAGCATGTGGTTTATAATATCGTGGCTGATTTTATCTACAGGATACAGTCAGACTTTTTTACAGTAATAAAGGATGTGGATACATGGCTTACAGCATCTTCTCTCTGATGAGATACAGGCTGGTTGTTTGTTCAGTGGGCGGGGAAAGCGCTTATTGGTCGGCGAAAGGGCCTTTCTCTGTCACAGCGGAACCCCAACACACACACACACTATAGATACGACACTATAATGTCCGTTAAGATATTAATAGTTTTTGTTAATATTGATGTTTTTTTTTACTGTTTTCCTTCCTATTCAATATGTTTATACTGTTTATATATGTTTAAAATTCAGACGGACAATCTTTTAATCGAATGTTCATGCCAATAAAGACCTTCTAAGTTAAACTGAACTGAACTCACCCTGGTGGGCTTTCATTAATATTGTATCTGCTACAAATCATACTTTTAAAGTATCAACAAATAAAACTACAAACGCAGATAACCTGGAGTGCAAATTTACGTGTCATTTGAAACCCTGGGCGGGTAATTAGAAAGTGCCATTCCTTCATTGGTCAAAGCAATGGCGGAACATTACGTAGACCTCTCTTCATTGGTCAAAAACATGAGGTCCTTTTGAACGTTAGGTCAGCTCAACCAATGAAAGAGCTCGCACTTCTCAGCTGATATGTTCATAGGTCGAATTTCAAATCGCAAATTACAGGAAGTATAGTACACTATATAGTGTGTGAAACCATTACTTTACACACTACATAGTGCACGCATAAAGGACTACATTTTTTTTAAATTCAGCCACCGATTAAGTTTCTGCGTGCAAAAACCATGTTGTTCACAAACGAATCGATTCCTTGAGTTGGCTCAGAGCTGACCCGTATATTTTCTTTCTTTTTTTTAAAGGAAGAACAGCTCTCTGTGGTTGTTAATTAGAAGTGTAAAAGAAAGGGGAAAATTAAAAAGTAAAACATTAAGTAAAATTATCTGAGCTGAAGAAGGCAAACAATTACTGGTTAGGTAATTTGGGATCCGTTTGGGATCCGAAAGAATCGGTTCTTATTGATTTCCTGAACCAAATGATTCGACTCACTGGAATTCTCATCAGAAGTTCAGAGTCTTCTTTATATAAGTGTGTGGAGGTTTGCTCAATATCTAAATTTTATGTGTGGCGCTCTCAGTTCTTCGGTGTAAATGAGTTCAGAACAGCAGAAAGGGCCCAGAACAGCTGGCTGTGTATGAAAACTAGTTATTCTGCAGGTGACTCTAGTAGACTTGAACCCTTTCAGTGTTTAAAAAATGGCCACGCGCATCAGGCCGGTGAGTGACAGCTATTTTATTTATTTATAAATATATATATATTTTTACTTATCAACTATTTAAATTTATTTATATTATTGTTTATTTTTCTTATTCCTATAATAATAATAATAATAATACGAATATTCCATTGTTTCTCATGCCTTTAAAGCAACTTGAATAATAATTAAAAAAAAAAACTTATGAGACGTCAGAATAACATTTGAGTTTTTTTTGTTTGTTTGTTTTTTTATTCAAATTTTATTTGAAATAAGCCATGAATTATCAGTTAAATTCATATATATTTTAAAATATACAAATATGTTAGCTCATTTGTAAGTTGCTTTGAATAAAACATCTGCCAAAAAATTAATTAATTAATTAATTAATTAATTAATTAATTAAAAAAGATGGGCCCACATACATTCTCACATTCCCAGACACATAGGAGGACTTTAGTCTTGGAAATTTAGGCAACAATCATCCTTCCAAAGGATCATCAGTCAATCCTTTGAACCCAAAGAAAATTCACACACTAACAAGCGTTTAGGATCGAACCTGTGACACTGGAGCTGCAAGGCTGCTAAACTTCAATACAAATACAATGTCTGACCAAAAAAAAAAAAAGTCACACACTCAGATTGACCGCCTTTAGCTTTTGATTACAGTGCGGTGGTGAATTAAAATATTCCTTATGCTCCCAGAACAACAGTTTGAATTCTGAAATATATCTGTGCCTTCAGGGAAGAGAAACTCCATAAATGTGATAACCTGCTCTTTCAGTACACTTGACCTGTTTCCATTGCCACAAATCTTTATGCTTCCTAGCAGACTGAAACTTTTTTTCTCCAGTCGCATCACATTGTGTGTGGATGGAAATGCTCTTACTTTCATTACAAGTATTAAGCATAGCTATAGTTTTTACTGTTGATTTTTTTTTTCAACCATGAAAATTCACCAAATGTTTAAGTGATCTCCATTCATGATTTTTTTTTCTGACCACACTTCTTCCTTGAGATTTAACCTTACAGGGTTAAAATATTAAATAGTTCTTAACCCTGTGCCAATCCTTACAAATCTCCTTAATTATTTTCGGTGTTTTATGCCGGCCAATAATTTCTGAAATGGTGACTTTTTTGCCCAGGCATTATCTATATCTTGAAGTGTAAAAAAAAAAAAAAATATATATATATATATAAAGCTCCAAACATTTCTCATATCACTGAGATTTATTAAAGGCTCAAAATTTCTCATAAACAGAGCAGCAAAAGATGTGCTGTCATTGGCGGCTCCGGCTTTTTGGGAAGGCACCTTGTTGAACGTCTGGTGGAGAAAGGCTACTCAGTGGCTGTGTTTGATATCGCACAGAGATACGAGGTTCCCGGAGTCACATTTCACCAAGGAGACTTATGTAACAAACAGGTGATCAGTTTTTACATTTCTTAAAAAATTTAATTCAAGCACGAAATTTTTTTTTTCAACATTCAATTTTATGTGCTTTACTCACGAAATCTTATTTAATATTGAAATAAGTGTGAATGAGTAAAAATTGAATAAAATTTTCCTGGATGAATCCCAGGACAATGACTTTTAAGAGTTTCCTTCCATCAATATCTATGTAGATTGTTTATAATATACAGTCGTGGCCAAAAGTTTTGAGAATGACACAAATATTAGTTTTCACAAAGTTTGCTGCTAAACTGCTTTTAGATCTTTGTTTCAGTTGTTTCTGTGATGTACTGAAATATAATTACAAGCACTTTATATGTTTCAAAGGCTTTTATCGACAATTACATGACATTTATGCAAAGAGTCAGTATTTGCATTGTTGGCCCTTTTTTTCAGGACCTCTGTAATTCGACTGGGCTGCTCTCAATCAACTTCATTCTTTCATAATCACTTCTTGGAGTTTGTCAGAATTAGTGGGTTTTTGTTTGTCCACCCGCCTCTTGAGGATTGACCACAAGTTCTCAATGGAATTAAGATCTGGGGAGTTTCCAGGCCATGGACCCAAAATTTCAACGTTTTGGTCCCTGAGCCACTTAGTTATCACTTTTGCCTTATGGCACGGTGCTCCATTGCGCTGGAAAATGCATTGTTCTTCACCAAACTGTTGTTGGATTCATGGAAGAAGTTGCTGTTAGAGGGTGTTTTGGTTACATTCTTTATTCATGACTGTGTTTTTGGGCAAAATTGTGAGTGAGCCCACTCCCTTGGATGAGAAGCAACCCCACACATGAATGGTCTCAGGATGCTTTACTGTTGGCATGACACAGGACTGATGGTAGCACTCACCTTTTCTTCTCCGAACAAGCCTTTTTCCAGATGCCCCAAACAATCGGAAAGAGGCTGCATCCGAGAATATGACTTTGCCCCAGTCCTCAGCAGTCCATTCGCCATACTTTTTGCAGAAGATCAGTCTGTCCCTGATGTTTTTTTTGGAGAGAAGTGGCTTCTTTGCTGCCCTTCTTGACACCAGGCCATCTTCCAAAAGTCTTCGCCACACTGTGCGTGCAGATGCGCTCACACCTGCCTGCTGCCATTCCTGAGCAGCTCTGCACTGGTGGCACTCCGATCCCGCAGCTGAATCCTCTTTAAGAGATGATCCTGGCGCTTGCTGGACTTTCTTGGACGCCCTGAAGCCTTTTTATGAATTGAACCTCTTTCCTTGAAGTTCTTGATGATCCTATAAATTGTTGATTTAGATGCAATCTTAGCAGCCACAATATCCTCGCCTGTGAAGCCTTTTTTATGCAACGCAATGATGGCTGCATGCGTTTCTTTGCAGGTCACCATGGTTAACAATGAAAGAACAATGATTTCAAGCATCACCCTCCTTTTAACATGTCAAGTCTGACATTCTAACCCAGTCAGCCTGACATAATGATCTCCAGCCTTGTGCTAGTCAACATTCTCACCTGAGTTAACAAGACAATTACTGAAATGATCTCAGCAGGTCCTGTAATGACGGCAATGAAATGCAGTGGAAAGTTTTTTTCGGGATTAAGTTCATTTTCATGGCAAAGAAGGACTATGCAATTCATCTGATTACTCTTCATAACATTCTGGAGTATATGCAAATTGCTATTATAAAAACTTAAGCAGCAACTTTTCCAATTTCCATTATTTATGTAATTCTCAAAACTTTTGGCCAAGACTGTGTACATAATTTCTATGGATATGTACATTTTAAGTATAGGTAATTGGGCTGACAATAATACAATGTGGGTATTTTCATTACAATTTACATACAAAAATAGAGACTGGTAAGACGTCCACTGATCAGTAAAGAACAGAACATTTTAGTTAATTATTTTATATCATTTTTCTAATTTTTTAGGATTTGCTCAAAGTTTTGAAGGATGTGTCACTGGTGTTTCACTGCGCTTCTCCTGCACCAGGCTGCGATGATCGGAATCTCTTCTGGAGAGTGAACGTTGAAGGCACACGCACTGTTATCCAGGCTTGCCAACAGGCCGGAGTGCAGGTATGGAACACACATTTCAGAGATGCACTATCTTGACAAATGTGGTTCTTCCTCACACTGTTGCAACAATGATGGAAATATATATGTACAGAATTGCTTTGTGTGCTGTAGCGTTAAGATTTCCCATTACTGGAACTCAAACCTTTTCCCACATTAAAGTACACAAATTGAGCATGAAGCCATGCTTTGTCCAGGTTGGAGTAGAAGAGTTTAAATCTTCTGCAAGAGCCCTGACCTCAACCGTACTGAACACCTTTGGGATAAACTGGACTATTGCCTGACCTCTCTAATGCCCCAAAATTAAGTGGAAGTTATTATAGCACTAAAGATTAAATCTTTATGTTTAAAAAGCACATATAAATGCACATACTAATATGGAGTAATCAGATTTGATGCATTTATCATAAAAAAACTGCTGCTTATGTATTGTTCTTGTGTTATGCAAATTTCTCTACATGAAATCGTAAGATCTAAGGAAGAAGACTTTTGAGACACATGAGTATGATAAGCGTTCAGGTCAAAGTTGGACTTGTGATGAAATTTCTTATGAATGAAGTGAATCTTAAACCAATTTACTAACAGAAGAGTTCAAGCACAGTACTGTGATGAGACTTACTTACAATCCCTCTCCCCCTGCAGTGGCAGTTGTTTCAGTAAGTAGAACGCCTGATCCTTGAAAATCGACAGATAACTTGTCGCCAACTTGTGGAACTGATGCATCTGTTCCATGGGAACTGTACACATTATCATTCACAAACACCACTTGCACATTACAGGAAATTGGCTGCGAGTTATAGTCACATTTCATGTATAGTCCTGACCTCACACCAAGTTATTTCCAACGTTTCAGATGTGAAGGTAGTCCAATCATGAACCCATGCGTATTTATTAAAGGATGAAGAAACTCCAAAATGTCAGCACTGTAGCACTACTCTAAACATAAAGCATGTACTTTTGACCTGCTCAAGTTTTAACAGAGAGAAATAAAGCAAGTTCTTATGTTTTTATAAGAATGTATAATAGTTAAATAATTAAAACCACTCAACAGAATATATTTTACATTCAAATAGTACAGTTATTGATCAACAGTAAACATCAAAAGTCTCTTCTGATTTGAGTACTGAATTACCTGACACCTTTTATTATCTGGTTTGTAGAAACTCGTCCTAACCAGCAGTGCCAGTGTGGTGTTTGAAGGAACTGACATCAAGAATGGAAAAGAAAGCCTTCCTTATGCAAGAAGACCCATTGATTACTACACAGAGACCAAAATTAAACAGGAGAAGGTAGCTATGGTTATACTGTATAATTGTTTTATCTTTGTTGGTTGTGTTTTTAATATTAGATTATTTTTCCCAGATTAGTTCCTTAGTCATGCGTTATATAAACGCAGCGCTACATTATTTCTATTTCTCTGCTGAATAGTTAGTCTTGGAGGCATGCAGTAAAGAAAAAGATTTCCTCACTGTGGCAATTCGTCCTCATGGGATCTTTGGTCCACGAGACCCCCAGCTTGTGCCCATCCTTGTTGACACAGCACGCAAAGGCAAGATGAAGTTCATCATTGGGTAAGTGTGACTTTATGCAACTAATGAGAAATGTTAATGTTAATTCTCCTTCCCTACATGGAGGAGTGGACTGCTTCTGCTTCTTGCAACCTTCTCAGGATAAATAACAATGCTTTCTGTATTCATAAAACAAAGTAGCTACAAATTGTCTCATTTATGAGAAAATGTTCCCAAAGTGCAGTTTCTAAATTATTTTATCTGTGAATGTGCTCTTAAACAGCAATTTAGGTTTAGTCCAGAGAACTTTCTATATGAGCTGAACTTTTTCACCGCCCACGTCTTGTACTGTATAATCAGGAAGGCTAGCATGAAACCAGGCTAGTCATAGAGTACAGAGATTGACTGGAGCACGCACACACACAAACTTAATTTATTCTTCTCCAGTGTAGTATCTGCTTAACCATGTACATGTAGGTCCCCACTTCAAGTCATGGGTTCACCTCTACCAGGAGACAAAGGCTTTTCAGGTTTCAATAAAGATTCTTGGATTAAGAGTGCAAGGTAGTTCAGATGAGACAGATAATGTTCATAGGTAAGGCACTGGAGAATTCTCATGGACCAACAAACTTCAGGGAAATCTGGAGAGCATTGTCCCATTTCTAAGTTCTTTGTAGCCGGGTGTCTCTTCCTGGTGAAGGTCTCCAAATTTTTTTTTCCACAAGCGTTCCTTGTTTCAAGAATTAATTGCTGTTTTTTCAAACATGTCCATTTCCTTGAGTGTGGCATCCAAATGTGAAGCTTATGGTAACTCGATCATGCTCTCTCATCTCTCAAGATATGCTGAGAGCTTTATGATCAGATACGATCCTCCTGGATCCCACAATGTGTTAACATATCAATAAATAGCTAATCAGTTTTTTTGGTAGAAGATGGTAGTGTTGGTAAAGTCTACACTCTACAACAGCGTTTGTCTTCTACTGTGAAGGTGAGACAAGGGAGGAGAAATCTAAAGGTGTGACTATGGATATGGAGAGGTGTAGGCAGTGGAAGAAATGTAACAGCAGGCAGTGCTATTGGGACAGGCGGCATATAAGGAAATAAAATTCTGAATGCTGTTAAGCACACGATTTCACCAGGATTGCAGTTGTTGCATGTAACATGGAAGGCCCAGAGCCAGAGATGCATAATCTCAGATAGGGCTTGGCATTGTTCATAAATTTTTTCACCAGTTTGAACAAAAACAGAAATTAATTACCGATTACCCTGTATGTCTGCATGTTTCCAGATTGTTGGCAGGTTTACACACTCAAAGTTGTTTCATACCATAATAAATATAAAGCTATTTATTTATCAATTTATGGATGGATGGATAGAAAAAGGTTTCACTAAAGAAGACGATGCTTTCTACTGCACAGAGTACCTTGGGTAAAGGTGGGCCGTGAGAGATCAATTTTGTAATTGAGATTTTTCATACAAAATCATCAAAAGTAATAAAACAAAGTCATGGGATTGAGGTGACATATTATTCCTCACTTAGTCTCATGTCGATCAGAGGTGTGATTAAAAATTTGGGTGGGTTGCAACAGATTTTCTGATTTGAAATTGTGCCAAGCTTTTTAACATCAGTCTTGATCAATGTTGACATTTCTTTACAACTTTGCAGATATGAAGGTATGCCATACTCGTGCACTGGGAATATTGCAAACATTTTCAAAGCGGAAAACACTAAATCTTCTCGACTTCTGTTTTTTTTTTTATTTATTTTTTATAAAGCCATGGTGACTCTAGATTATGACTATAAGTCTTTTAATTAAGATGGTATTAAGTTGTGTAAATCGATACTCTACCCTAGTAAAATGTTATTGAAATTCACTTCTACCTTTTAATTTAATTTTTTTCCAGTTTCTCGAAACAGTTTCATGAATTGCTCCACTGCCAAGCTGAAAGCTATTTTTAGCACAGAACCCTATGAAGTTTTATCAAGAACAGGTCTTAAATGGTTATTCATGTTATTCAAGTTATTCATGGTTAATACTAAGTATATTATTATCATACCAAGGGATTATATTCTATGTTCAGTTGTTAATTAAATAAAAAATAGTGTTTGCACCGCACAGAATCAGAATGTACAACAAACAAATTTCACATCAAACTAGTTTAATGTATCCAAAAGATACAATATTTTTGTGCTGACTCTTGTGCATGACATGGGCTGAGCTAGAGCATGGAAAACCATCTATTGTAGGTAGATCGATTTTAAGTACTGGAAATTATATTAATAAACAAAGACCTTTCCTGTAAAAACTTCTAAATCACTATTCAAAAAGACATATCTTTGGTCGCATTTGAGGATAAAAAGTAAGAAGTGCATTAACACTGCATTGCTTCTTTGATTTGTGATTTTACAGAGATGGTACTAACTTGGTGGACTTCACCTATGTGGATAATGTAGTGCATGGTCACATCCTAGCTGCTGAGCATCTGAGACCAGACTCCCCACTTTGTGGAAAGGTGTGTATGGGTTGGTAAATATGTGCATCATTAACTATGCAGGGACAGTAGGTGCATTTACATGACCCTAATGTTTCATTTGTAATCTGAGTAATAGGCCAATCAGAATAAAAATGTATTATATAAACACAACAATCGGAACATACTGGTCTTATCCGGTTTAGTCATAATAAATTTTCAATCGGAATGAAGGGTGTGGTGTAAATCAATAATCAGTTAAATAATTCATAGGGAAATATTAGTTATTTAAACACTTGACCCGATTGTTTATTTCATCTATTGTTATATTGTTTGCCCCATATAGAGGTAACATTAGCTGACGTGACGAGTTTCTGGGAAAGTAAATCCCCAGTCAGCTTTCATACCTGATCGATAAGCTCTGTGAGAACAGACTTTTGTCCGCTGGATACTGGTGATTGGCAGAGGAAGGGGAAATGATTGGCTTATATTTAATATAACCATCTAATCAAACATAGATAAGACCAGATTCTTGTAATCAATCCTAAGAATTAAAAAAAAAAAAATTTCCAGAGAAGATGAAAAGCTTAATCTACTCTTAAAGTTTGGGGGCAAACATTGTGCTTGTTTTTGTTTATACCTTCTAGTATTATATCTATGCGCTTCAAAAACCTTACATTCTGAGTGAATGCCCTGAAAACATGTAAACACATCTTATTGTATCAGCATCCATCAGTTTAATGAAATATTGTCCATGTAAATGTAGTTTAGTGGAAGGTTTGGCATCCAGAAGTGAACAGTTCTATATTCTATATCTTCTATATATGTTCTATAGTTCTATATCTAATATTAGGGGACAGTGCCTAATATGGAATGATATCCCGGACTACATGCGCAACACAGAGAAAGTGAAAAGGCAGATGTGGTAATTGACCCATAAGACATGGGAAATGCAATAATAAGAAATGGACTTTGCTTCTTCTTTTGAAATTTGGCAGTCAGTGTGAGTTCATGAAGGCGAAAAAGCAAACGGTAATACAAAGTTTGCAATTGCATTTGAATTATGTCACACTTTATGCATCCACATATGGAAAACGCAATTGCAAATGCAATTTGGAATTCCTTTGTAAAAATGTCCGGGATATCATTCCATAGCCTAAGATTATAGGTAACATCCTACTAAATCTTGCCTCAAAACAAGATTTCTATAATCAGGTTATACAGTCAGGGTGTTAACTTTTTTCTAAACCATGGTGTCAGATGAAGTGCTCATACAAAATTTTTTTTTTCAGTAATCAATCAATTAATCAGTTGCTTTTTATTAGAGACTCATCTGCAACCAACAACAATACTATGGTGGCTATCCTGACAAGAAGTAATATAGCAGTGCCCATATCTTTTATTGATAAAAATGTGTTTCGAGGTAATACAGTGTAACCTTGGATTACGAGCATAATTTGTTCTGGAAGCGGGATCTTATTTCATATTTTCCCATAAGAAATAATGGAAACTCAAATTATTCATTCTGCAGCTCCCCAAAAAAATACATAAAAATAATTCATACAAAATATAAAGTAGAAATAAAACAAATTAACCTGCACTTTGCCTAAAAAAAAAAGGTAAAAAATAAATCCCGACAGATAAGTGTTATCGTTTGTGCGTGAAGGCGCTGTGTATTTGTGTGTGTGGAATTGTGATCATGTGACGCTCGGCGTCAAAACAAGAAGCGCATGTGTTATACTTGGTACTCATAAACCAAGACTTTCGTTCGGGTTCCAAGGCAAAATTTATTAAAAATCTTTGCTCATCTTGCGGAACACTCACAAACCGCGTTACTTGCCATCCAAGGTTTCACTGTACCTTACTATGAAATTAGATAACTTTACAGTAGTCTGATATATACACTGCCATTCAAAAGTTTGGACACACTTTCTAATTCCATGGCCTTTCCTGATTTTTATTTCTTTCTACATTTTATCATGTTGTTTTTTTCGCGTATTGACGATGCAATGCATCGAAATGAAATGCTTCCCTCCATTCACAGACACATGGTCTTCTTTAAAGTGTTCAACCATTTAAATGCAGCCTAGTCTTATCACCATACTGTGCTTGAAATCTTAAAAATTTAAGGAAGCACAAAGATGTCACCAGTTTAAAAAGGACCAAAGGATAAAACGCAGAATGTCCATCATTTGGTGTTTAATTTGGTGGTCGAAAGCACCAAGAATATCTTGTTTAGTCTTTAACTAGGGAGAAATTTGATGCCAAATCAGAAAGGGATTGTTGATATTTAAAGCACTTTAATAAAAAAATTTAAAAAAGTAAATTTTTAATAAGATTATTTTCAAATTAAAAAGGGCATGACGGCATGTTAAACAGTGCGCATATTTTTGTATCCCTTTGTTCTACAGGCCTACCACATAACCAACGATGAGCCGATCCGTTTTTGGGATTTCATGTCCCAGGTGCTGGTCGGTTTAGGCTACGATGCCCCTCGCTACCACCTGCCTTACTCTCTTGTTTATGGCATAGCCATGCTGCTGTGGATAATTACCTTTCTACTGCGTCCTGTGGTGAACATCAAGCCCACCTTCACCCCCATGCGCGTGGCACTGGCCGGCACCCATCACTACTACAGCTGTTCCCGTGCCAAGCAGGACATGGGCTACCAGCCAGTGGTAAAGCTCCAAGAAGCCATAGCTCGAACTGTGGCCAGCTACCCACATCTGAAAAAAGGAGTCTAATGTTTTGCTGAAGTAGACAGTGTGGATCAGATTTTGGTTAATTCTGCTCTCTGTGGGAGAAAAATAACTCGGATTGAAGCAGTCTAAATGTAAACAATCAAAACCGTTTGAACTCAGGAAATGTTGCTAATGGTTTATAGCATTAGAACCATCTTTGTAAAGAGCAACCATAACAAATCATGGTTTTTCTATAGAAGAACATCCCAAAGCTAGCCATTTTGACATACATTTTTTTCTCAGTTTGTAGTTACATTTATTGTTGTTAAACAAGTTAATTTTATCACTTGCAGTGTAACAGCTGTGCACAATTCTCACATTTTCATTCTCTTCTGTAAATAAAATAAAATAAATCTGTCCCCTAATAAACCAGTGATTGAGTTACAGCAGACACTGTTGAGTGAATGTTATAGAAAATAAATTGTTGCCTTCTAATCAATCAGGAATTCCAAGTTTATTCAACCAAGTAATTGAAATCTACTGCCAAAGATAAACTTGTTTTGTTGAACTCTATAAGACACCTGATGTTAAAAGTATCTACACATCGTTCATAATAATGCATGCCAGATCTTTGCCATCGGTATTTTGACTGCTATATCTTTATATTGAAATATAATCATCTTTATGCAAGCCTAGAAACTAAAATTGAGATTATTATTTTTAAGAATCATTCATCAACAAACTATTAATAATGTGTTAATAGCTTCAGTATATAAGTATCAATGTATTAATAGCTAAAGCCTACTTGCTCAGCAATTGAAGAGATTTTGGTGCAGATATTTAATCATAAAATTATAAAATTGTTGTGGTCTGTGTACTACTTGCACATCAGTATAGATTGAGTTACTATTGGGTATTTTGCCCGGGGGCAAATTCATAAAGCACAATGGCCATCTTATCAAATCTTATCATCTCACATCTTCCTCATGCCAACATTCTATGTGAACCAGATTGAGCCAGGTATTGATTGATAAGAATGTGTTGATTTAGTTTTCTTTAACAGCAACTTTGACAGCAGCACCAGCAGCCAGGCAAATTGTGGAAATGGGGATATTTCGGAAAGGTGCTTCCAGTGTTGGTGCTTGACAGCGGAAGTAAAACTGTAACTTGTTTTAGTTTTATATACACTAGAACCTGTATCTTCCAGTGTCTTTCAAAATGGTAACACTACAGGACGTTAGCAGTGGGGGAAGCTGCCAAGTAATAAAGGATAAATCTCCTGATTAATTAAGAAAATGAAAAGGCAGTAAGGACTGCAGTCAAAGCAGGTGAAGAAGTAAAGGCTTGAGACTGGGAGAGAGAGAGAGAGAGAGAATATATGCCATCCCCAAATCCTCTCTCTCTCTCTCTCTCATATAGGTGCATCTCAATAAATTTGGAGTAAGAGTAAATAAATTTCATTTGGAAATCAAGTTCCCATAGTCTGGAGGAATAGAGGGGAGGCATAGAATCCAGCCGTCTGCCAGGAAGTTTTAGAGCACTTAATTCTTCCTGCCGTTTTATGGAGATGCTGATTTCCTTTTTTCAGCAGGACTTTGCACCTGCTTGATTGGCTAGCAAACTTGCCCGACCTAAATCTCTGGAGTATTGTGAAGAGGAAGATGCGAGAAACCAGACCCAACAACTTAGAAGATCTGAAGGCCACTATCAGAGCAACGTGAGCTTCCATAGCACCTGAGCAGTGCCACATAAGGCCACCAGATCATAACGCTGTCTCCACAGGCTTGTACAGTGGGCACTATGCATGATGGGTGCATCGTGTCATGTGCTTCCTTCTCACCCAGATGCACCTATCTCTCTAGAATAGTGTCCATCTAAACTCATCAGACCACATGACCTTTTTCCAGCACTATCCTTCCAGGTTGCACAGCTCTTAACCCAGTTCCAGTCATTTCAACCCCCCTAAGTTGTTTTTTTGGCTTGATGCAGGCCAGTACTTTGACTGTTGATTATTTCCCTATTACCACATGGTTTATTCCTTTAATTGAGTGTCTGTTAGGATGTCGAATCCATTTGAACAGTGCAAATGTTGAATCATGGTGGTGTTGATGTATATTTTCCTTTAAGGGTCTTTTTACATGAGGAGTTCATATTTTCTTCGACATTTGTTCATAAATACAGTATGTTGTCATCTTCCCTTTTATTTTCTAAATATGGGGTGGAACTATTTACACACGGATCAGCTGTGTTTACATTACAGGTTGTGTATTAACAAAGTTCTCTTTCATACATCTTCTGTTAGCTAAGTGATTTGCCTCGGGTTATTTTTGTAACTTGTTCACCTGCTGCTTTGTTGTTATATCGCTAAAAGATCAGAATTCATAGCAAATGAAGTTTTAGAACGTTCGAGACTCTAGGGATGGGCAGATAGTCTAAATTATCATGCCTGTTTCTGTGTGTCATAAACGTTGCACAATGCCGTGCAGGTAGCTGGACCACGCCTTCGATCACAAAGCCATCATCGATCCTCGTTAGCTTCGCTTGTTCGTAAACCACACTGACACTTGCGCAGCTTTTCCTTTTACACATTTCTGCCATTCCTCTTCTTGGTGTGGTTTAGTGTGAGAGTGTGTGTGGAGGCAGGAAGACACCGCTGAGATACCTGACATTCTTGTAAAAACTGCAAGTTTCTCAGCGGCCCGGGCGGTCTGACCTGTTTTGAGTCATGTTTAAGGTGGTAGCCGGGACGAAACCCGCCTGCTGGACACCCGAGTGATAACGTCTTCATGAATTCCTGAAAGCCTCAGACTGAGAAATGATTCAGCGCCTCAAAGGTGTGTCTTCATTCTTGTAGTCACACCTCTTGTCTCGCTGTTCCGTTGCTCCTGACAACCTAACAGGTCCCGTGTGACTGTTGTCCCCACTCAGTCTTTCTCTGATGAATGTGACCACCTGCATTCTAACCAAGAGTTGCTGATTTATGCTTCTGCGAGCAGACTGTCTCCGTATTGTGAATGATAATTAGTTTGTCATGCAATTCCCATGCTGATGTGCCTTAATTAAGATGCACGAGGCACTGAGCTTAGCACAGCTTAACAGAGCCTCCCTGGATTCCCAATGGAAGCCTTCCTGCATCTGTTGAAAAATCGATATCTGCTATTTTGGTAAGAGCAAAGGCGATGCCGTCGCTTCTGAACGCCAACGTGCGTACCACGGTCAGCGGTTTGACTGAGCAATGACTGATGTGTTCCACATGAACAAAAATCAGATGGTGATAAATAAAGTTTGCTCCTCCTATTGTGTCCTGAAGACTGCATACACACACACACACACACGTACACACCCATACTTGGCGGCCAGTCTTCTTAAACTGGCTGGGCTTGTCAGTCGTGCCAACGCCCGGATCTGCTCTCTCTCTCTCTCTCTCTCTCTCTCTAGCAGACAGCTGTCAAAGCTTCCTCAGTGTGTGTTTGTGTGTGTGTGTATGTGTGTGTGGACTGACACAGGGCACACAGTCTTGCTGTTAACTTTGTCTCATTTATCAAGAATACCATAGCTCTGCTTGCTTTGCAGGTGACCGGCTCAGACTGAGTTGTTCTACACCAGTTTTGGATGTGTGTTAGATAAGATAAGGTAAGGTTTGTGAATGTATTGGTGAGAGAGAGAGAGAGAGAGAGAGATTTCTTATTGTCTCATGGTTTGTTTATTTACAGTATGTATTTGTCTGATAAAGTAAAAATTCTATGTACATATTACATAAAGATTAGAGATGATATATGAAAGGTTCTGAACTGTCTTAACACTTTCACTTAACACCCTCATTGGGACATATTTAAGCATTACAAGGTATTTATGGCATTCGACTGGAAGCTTCTGGGACTTTATTACGCATTAACCGTTTATTAATGATTTTCTTGTCAATCCATCTTGTTTGATTACCGCCCATGTGATTAATGCAGAGTTTTTTTTTTTCTTTCATGTCACAATGTTTGAACTTCCACCAGTGTTTACCGTAGAGATTGTGTTTTTTAAAAAAAATTTATCCGCTGGATAAATTCTGGTCTGTTGATGGTTGCAAGGCCCTGAGTAACTCTTGTGATTTGTGATAGCGATTCAGGCCTCGGCCCACCGGGGCAAAGACTATAATGAAGAAAGAGCTAATTAACAAGACTTTTAATGAGCATGCGGCGAAGGATAAACCAGCCAGCTATGCAGTTCTGTAGCTCCAGAGGATATTAAGATACATGTCCTGTTTATCATATTTAACAACGGATCGATTTTGTTGTTATCCTCAATGTGCGGATTTGTTATAATTAAAATACAGTTTGCGCAAAATGAACGTTTTTTTCAAAAAACTCCTCACTGTTAATTACAATGTGTGTGTGTGTGTAATTGAGCGACGGTGTGTATACTGGGAAAGTGGAGGGACAAGCTTGATGGCATGGCTAAACGATGACTCAGGATTTCCAAACAGGCGTTAAAGTCATTATAAAATCCTGACCTCGATTATTATTTATTGCTTTAATCATAGGATGAAACGAGCTGTTGCTTCAATTTGTGCATATAATAACAAGTGTCTTTATTTTATTTATTTATTTATTTATTTATTTCACCCAGGGTTGACTAGAGGAAAAAAGAAAAATTGGAAATAACGAATCAAAACCATGTCTAAAGGTGAGCTATAGAGATTTTTGTTTCCTTCCACAGTTTCCTATGCATGTCATTTCCGGATGAGCCTTTTCGTATCAAACCCAGAATAAGCATGACTAATGGGAAAGGAATTAAAACTGTGTGCATGAATACCAATGGTAATACGTTCCCCATTATACAAATGTGTACTATGTGAAACTGGAGTGCACTGACACTCAAAACCTGTTTTGTCACATATCGCACAATGGCAATACCTCTAGTATGTACATTATATACATGCTTCTTCTCACATGGTTATAATGCCTCCCTTTATTGGGAACTTGCTTCTATAGTCGCTTATGTGTATGTTTGTGTGTATACATGTCTAGAGGGGGACAGGCAATCTGTTTTTCGCACAACAAAGGTTCGTAACGCACTGAAAGGAGACAGCAGCTGGATCCAACGAGGCAATCCGTCTGAACAGGATGAAGAGGATGAAAAACCATGGTGTGTATGTGTACAGTATGTGTGTGAATGTGTAGGTCTGACATGTCGTGTCAAACATGTTCATGAGAAATCAATTCATGAATACCTTATGACTTGAATCACTTCCCAACCTATCAAACGAAGGCTTGCAGAGGTGCGTGCACGTCGGGTCAACAGCGACTTCACCGACCCCACAGATGATAAAACACCTCCTGAACCAGCAACTCAACCTTCAGCCAGCGTAGACAGGTGAGTGAACATGCGTCAGCTTGGCCTCGCTGGTTGAATGTATCAAAGAGCGCTACAGAACATGCATCCTGTTTTCTGAGTGGCATTTATCGCAATCGCTTTCTCGTTTTTAGCAATTCCAAATCATCTGGATACATGATCAGGTAAGCCAGGATGCCCATCAGTTGCTTACGGTATGTCATGCTGCATGTGTAGTGTATTTGACAAACGCCTTTGGTTAATTAACCACATTTTTTGCAGGGGTGTTTTCACAAAGACTGACACCAAGGCAGCTTCATCATCCTCTAATGGCTACATGTATGGAAACATGCTTTTTGTTTTTGAATGATCGTTACTAATACAGTACTGTGCAAAAGTCTTATTTTGATCGAAACAACATTTGTTATACAGTAGATGTTTATTTCCTGACTTCTGCATTATTGAGTCTGTATAAAAGCATGCTAGATGTCAAAACATTTTACAAATTTCATTTTCAAATTGGTATTTGACCAAAAAAGAAGCAGATTACATTATGCACTGCTTTAAACAATAACAATAACAATAATATTGCGATTGATCATTGGCGGCACATTGGTGGTGTAATGGTTAGCACTGTCGCCTGGCACCTCCAGGGTCCGGGTTCGATTCTTGTCTCTGTGTGCATGGAGTTTGCATGTTCTTGGTGGGTTTCCTCCGGGTACTCCGGTTTCCTCCCACAGTCCAAAGACATGTAGGTTAGATTAATTGGCGTTTCTAAATTGGCCGTAGTGTGTGAATGAGTGCGTGTATGTGCGATAGATTGGCATCCTATCCAGGGTGTACCCTGCCTTGTGCCCTAAGCCTCCTGGGATAGGCTCCAGGCCCCCTCAAAGTAACAGAACTGTGGCAGTCTCTCACAGATGCTCCTGTTCTTACCAGCCAATATACGGAACACGAAAAAACAGACAATTATTGTTTTAGAATAATGAAATTATTGGCCTGCTCCAAGCAAAGAAAATAAGAACTGGGCTAAGAAATGGCCGATGCATTATTAAAACTTTTCGAACGCTTTTTTAAACGCTTGATGAAAGTGCATCATAAATAATCTACAAATTTTAATATAAAATAAAATAAAAGGTAAATAAAAGGTTTAGAAATGAAATCTTAGTTTGTCACTTTATTTTTTTGGCCAGTAAGTGTAACTGATACATACTGAAGGGTTGTCAACCAAATGTTGACTCTATCTAGATTATCACCATTTACAGCTCTTTAAAGTAAATATTGAAAGCCTTTTATATATGAAGGCATCTTTATTTTCAGCCTCTTCTTTTCATGTGCCTAAGACTTTTTGCAGAGCACTGTACATTCGTGATAAAAGAGATACACAAATGACGATTTATGTAAACGTGGCCTACAGTAATATGCGATTGTATTATCTGTGATTGTATTCTTTCCTTACTCTCCTTCAGTGGAAGTTCTGGCTTCATCCAAAAGTCCTCTGAAGGATACAAGAAGATGTAAGTGCTTGCTGTGGAAATTCATTAATCGATACAAACCAAGGACTGATGATCTGTCCAGGCATATTGCAAAAGTAGCATCGTAGCAAACTGCTTTCCCCTCGTTGTCCGCAGAGCTCCGCATACTGTCCGCTCGACCGTGGAGAAAACAGAGGCATCGGAGCCGTCGCTCAGTCCAGAAGAACAGGAGAAGAGGTGTGAGGCGCTTCGCATTTGCACCTGCAGCTCTTTCAAACCAGACGCCATTGTTCACTTAAGAGGTGGTCCTCTTATTCAAAGGAGCCATGAACTGTACCATCTGATGTCATTCTTTTCCTTTGTGTGTGTGTGTGTGTGTGTGTGTGTGTGTGTGTGTGTGTGTGTATGTATGTACAGGGCAATTGCAGCCAGCAAAATGCTGAACAGCTCAGCAGGAAGACAGAAATCATACGTGATGTCAGCTGCGAAGAAATACGAGTATGTTTTGTGCCAAAGTATCAGAACAGTAATGTGTGCTTTGTAAAGTAGTACGTTATTCCTCAAGCACCGTGTGGTCTAAAATCTAAAGCATTACATTTATTATTACACTGCAATTTCTTTACAATCATGCATCATTAATGAATTTCAATATCACATTACTTAACTTTTTTTAAAAATATTTTTTTTAATGATTTTTAAAAAATATATATATCTAAAGGTCAACTCCAGGGACAACAGACAGCTCTGCCTCATCAACCACAGCTTTCATCGCTAAAAGGTCTGAAGTATAGTCTGTGGCTAGGTCACATGTCTAAAAACCATGCTGGACTTGTTCACTTATGGCTTTGTCCTCTGTCTCTCTCTCTCTGTCTCTCTGAGTACAGAGTAGTCATCGGTGAAGAAGACGACACTGGCTCTGTTCAACCTTCCACTCGGGTGTCTCCTCCTAAACAGAGGTAGCCCTAACCAGTTCAATCAGTTCTCCCCACATTAACCACACAACTCGTCTTTTTTTTTTCTTTTTTTTTTTTGTTAAACCTTTGACTATATCAACCAACAGTGTGGAGATGAGCGTTGATGAGCTGATACCTCCGGAATCCTTATCTGCAACATCGAAATTGAAAACCAGATCCAAACCAGAGCCCTCAACTAAACTAAGGTTTATTATACATATGTGTCAAATTACTACTAATATTCTAAATCGATACAAATAATAATATAATACACAAGCCTTTTACCTTGTGGTCTGTTTCCAATGTATTTTTTTTATTATTATTTTTTTTATAGTGGCACCCAAAGCACTCTCTCCGATACCCTGCTTTCCACCTCTGAATCAATCAGGTACCAAAATGTCATCTGCACTCCTGAAAAAAAAAAAAAAAAAAAAGCCTTATTGTCATTACACATCATTGCTGACTCGTGTTCATCACACTAAAGTGCAAGTGGAACCGTTGGCTCATATGCCGGTTCATAATTGAAAAGGAAATTTCATCGGATTGTATTATAATGTATGCTGAGTCGTATTCATGAAGATTACTCTCATGGTGAATTGATCTCTTGGGTTAGCAAGGGATCATCAGCTTAAGCTCATTTAAAGTAATAAGAAAGTGACAGAAGAAATTAAATAGGCCAGTTGATACAGCTGAGTTTAAAGCCATATTGGAGCGCAGACAGAGAGTACAAACACTTTAACAGATTCTACGTCCAAAGACATGCACAGTAGGGTGAGTGGTGTTTGCAGATTGTACATAGTGTATGGTTGGGTGTGTGGGTGTGTGTGTGAGAGTCTGGGACCTGCAATCTCTTGGCATCCCATCCAGTGTGTATATTCTGCCCTAAATGCCCTGGGATAGACTCCAGGCCACTACAGAGGATAAGCAGCATGGGAAATTAATGAATGATCCAAGCTTAACCATATATATATATATATATTTTTTCTATTACATTTATTTATTTTTTTCAACGCGTGTGTCTCTTTTTTCTCAGCAAGAAGCCTGTTGCTCAAGTCCCTTCTCCTGTTCCAGAGACAAAAACAGTCTCCAAACCTGAGCCCAGTCCTACTAAAACAAGGTGTTTATCATAATTTAGATTAGATTTTATATTATTATTACTGCTTTTATGATGATGATGATGATAATAATAATAATTAGTAGTTGTAGTAGTAGTATTATGATGATCATTATTATTATGATGATTGTTGTTATTATTATTGTTGTTGTTGTTATTGTTATTATTGGTTAATATCATAATTGATCAGTTTCGTTTCTCTATAGGCTTCTGAAATTATACATTATTTAAATTGTTATACTATTTTAATAAATAAAACACCAGATTAAATGAAAATGTAGAAATTATTCCAAATCAGTGAAATTCCATTGGAATTGATAAAATTATCTGCCTCTGCCATTTCCCATTTAGTTACTTTAAACCTTTGATGTATGGGTTGTTCAAGTCAAACTGGAACTTGGAATCATAAATTTCTCATGAATGAAGTTGTAAAACCAGTTGAAGTTTACGGAAGACTTCAAACACAGTACGAAGATAAGACTCTTTGCCGCAGTAAAACGTTTGCCTATTGCAGTCTTTCCTGTGAACAATCAGAGAGTGGAACTCCTGCTCCATGAAGAGACGCGCGGCGGTCTATGGGAACTGTACACACGATCGTTCACAAACGCCACTTGCCCATTGCGGCAACTCGGCTGGGAGTTATTTTCCAGATTCCGCATACAGTCTGGCCTTTGCTCTAAGTGATTCCCACATGGTTGGAGCATTAAAGGAGTTCCTGGGAGTCCGGGGGTTTCTAAACGTGCAGCAGGCAGTTCAGTCATGATGCTGATATACTGGGAAAACAAGCACTAGTGAAACGCTGGGATAAGTGCATTAGTGTAGCAGGGGACTATATAGAGAATTAAAGGTATTTTTTACTTTCATAACTGTATTTTGTTATTCTGCGCAATCAAAAGTCCTGGTTTGACTTGAACGCCTCCGGATAAAATATTTTTGGATTTATGTCTGTTCGTATAAGATTAACCGTTGATTTAATTCATTATTGTCTTTCTTTGAAGCACCGTCAGTGAGAAGGTTTCTCAGGCCACTCCAGTTGCTCCAGTTGCTACTTTGAAGAAATCTGCAACACCTGAACCCAAGCCAGATTCCACTCTTAAAACAAGGTACATTGTATTTCTTTTAGTCAATGGATACTGCAGGTGACAAAAACCCCAGAAGGTTTAGAATCGTAGTATATACTGTACTGTAGATTGCACATGTCTCTAGAACAGTACTGGCGGAATGTCTACGGTTCTCCCTGAAGGTATTTCCTCTGTTATGTTTTAATAATGGTGAGACGCATTGTTTTGACCTGTTCGATTTGGTTGAGATCTGGTTACCATGAAGGATTTACATCATTTTCATCGAACTATCTAGTGAGTCCTCATGCTCTGTGGAAGGGTGCGGGGGTCATTCTGGAAGGGAATGTTTCATTATAGAAGGATCAGTTATAAGAGCTTCATATTCCACTTTTCTAGTGCATGAATTCACTTGATTTGTAATTGGGATGCAGATACACATGTAGACAGCGCTTACAAAGTATTGTGGCTGCATGTGTATGCTGAAGTTTGTTCATCACCTTTATAGAACAAATAGCATAACAATGTAATTTTACATTATACACTCACCAGCCACTTTATTAGGTACACCTTGCTAGTAGTACTGGATTAAACTCTCATTTGCCTTCATTTTTCTTCAAGGTGCTGGAAACATTCCTTACAGATTTTAGTCTATATTGACACGGTAGCCTCATGGTTCATGCAGATTTGAATGGAATCTTTCATTCCATTATATAGCAAAAGTGCTCTATTGGTGCGTTATCCTGTGGTCATAAGAGGATACTCAGGTAGGCTGTGGCATTTAAACTAAGGGGCCCAAAGTGTGCCAGGAAAATCCACTCCACGCCATAACACCACCGCCACCATTCTGAACTGTTGATGCAAGGCAAGATGGAATTGTTGTTAACACCAAATTCTGACCCTACCATCCAAATGTCACAGCAGAGATTCATAGTCCAATTTTGATGAGGCCATGCATATTTTAGCCCCAGTTTCCTGTTCATACAGTAGATGACAGGAGTGGTAGCCGGTGTGGTCTTCTGCTTCAACCCATCTGCTTTAAAGTTCATCGTGTTGTGTGATCAGAGATGCTTTTCGGAATACCTCAGTTGTGACAAGATGTTATTTGAGTTACTGTCAGCTTGTACCAGCTTGGCCATCAACTCTGGCCCTCTGGCATCAACAAAGCATTTTTCGCTCAGAGAACTGCCGCTCACTTTTTCAGATCCTGTAACATGTCTGTAAACCCTAGAAATGGTTGCCCCAGTACTGTATATCAGCATTTTCAGCCTGTCTATGCTATGACTATGCTATGTCCAAAGCCATTATCATCTTCTTTCTTCCACATTCTGATTCTCAGTCTGAACGTCAGCAGATCATCTTGACCATGTCTACATACCTAAATGCATTGGGTTGCTGCCATGGAATTTGCTGTTTCGATATTTTGTTAACATGCAGTTGAACAAGTATAGCTAAGTATAAGTGGCCTGTGACCGTATTTGTATTTGGTAATCTGACATGTCACTGATTGTTCAGCGAACCTTCTGGAATTCGTTGTAAAATCTGTGCTATGAATGCCATACATGACTGCATATCTAAGTAGATATGTGGACGTGTCTCATTTTCTGGTATGTTGTCTGATCTTTTTTAGTACCACTGAACCAGTCGCTCCAGCCGTTCCAACGGTAAAGGATGTCCCATCGAAAACACCTGAAACCAAGCCCAAAGCGGAGACCACACCTAAACCAAGGTTTAGTCCATTTATATTATTGAAGATTATCATCAAGCAAAGGCATATTAGGTTGATGTATGAAGATTGGAATGTATGTGATCAGTTGCATTAGGATGCCTTTGTGCATTAAATCATGCAGAGGTTGGCAAACGTGAAATTTTGATAAAAGTGATCAAGGTAAATAAGGAAAATATACGGAATTAAGGAAGTAAGATTTTCACACTCTTGGTTCTCCTTAAACAAGGCTTCACATTGTCTTCCAAACAGCAGTTCTCTGCATACTGAAAGTAGGATGTCCACGCCCCTTATGCTTCATTGAGCCTTTCTACTTTGAATACAGGGTACCCACATCCTTTGTACAGGCTTCTCAGTGCGTGCCATTCTGTAAAGGCTTTTACTCAAATTTACTACATGTTTTCTAGTAAGAAACAAGGATAAAGTAAAGAATAAAAAGAAAAAGTTTAGCAATTTCAAATTACATCATAATCATAGAAAAAATACTACAGGCTTTAATAAAGGCTGAGTGGCTTAATGATGTTAAGACCTTAAGATTTTAGGTTTTCAGGTTGAGATTTTCAAAGCCAAATAAGCAGGCTTTACTTAAAACAGACAGAGTATGTATTATGTTGATCATATTATATTATTTTGATTATGTAAAAAAATTCATGTCATTCTTATTGACAGTATTTTTTTCTTGAGGTTAATAATAATAATAATAATAATAATAATACATTAGATAGGATCTAAAAAACAGTTATATTGTTACAAAAGAAAACGTAAACCTGATACCATAAGAAAAAATAGTATATATAATAAGAATAAGAATAATAACCGTCCATGAGATATGATCTGAAACACAGTTATACTGTATAAAATACAGTTATACTGTTTTGTGAGCATTTCATAACATTCAATGTATGTAGCTATATCACATAAATGTACAATGTGTTGCATAATATATGAAATATGTTATTGTTGCAAGGTGCATTATATATTTATCAAAGCTTATCCAGATCATTATTATATTTTATGCATCCATCTATCAAGCGTGATATCTCTTACTTACTTATTATTTCTTTATGTACTTGTCAGAATTTCATATTTATTGTCACATTTACAACAAACTGAACCTGTATTGTATTTGGCAGCAGCAGTACATGTTAAGATATTTTTTTAATGAACTGATTAAATTATGTAACTGGCTTTCTAATAATTTACATCTCTATGCTCAGTATCATCCCAAAGCCTGTTGAGAAGACCAGTGCCTTGAATGATAATGATCTTCTGGATCTGACAGGGAGGTCAGTGTGTCTTTCTCCATCAAAGCAATCTATACTATGAATTCATCTTCCAGACAATAATGGTGCTGAATTTTTATAGCCTGATGCTGCTTCCTTCCTGATACAACTTGCATGCGTCTGTTTGTAAAATAGCCACAAGAAGGTGCTAGAGCTCCAGTAATAATTATTCCATTCCATTTCAAGTTCAAACCTGTTTACTTTTTCTAATATAACCAGTTTGTGTTATTTGTTTGTGTTATTGTGCATATTAATGTTTCCTTTTTTTTTTTCTCACTTCAAGCGCTCCGGGGAATTTGGTGGACCCCATGGCACCCAGCACTGATCTGCTAACAGGAGGGTGAGAGACTGTACAGTTCACTACTTTCCCATTAACACATGCTCACTATTTGGTGAAATCACAATTATAATAGATTATAAGGTTTTTAGTCACCCGAAACAGAATGCTTAAAAAGATAAAGCATTCCCATGATGTTTCATGAAAACAATTTATGATTTTATTAAGTACACTATATGACATTATTTGTGTATACCTGATCACGGCACACAAATGTACTTGTTGAACATCCTATTCCATTCGATTCTGGAGTGTTTTTTAAATAATGTAGCCAAAGGCGACATGGTGGCGTTGTGGTTAGCACTGTGGCCTCGCACCACTGAGCACCATTTCCTTTTGGTACTCCTGTTTCCTCCCACAGTCCTAAGGCATGCAGATTAGATTGACTGGCGTTCCCAAATTGCCAGTAGTGTGTGTGTGTGTGTGTGTGTGTGTGTGTGTGTGTGTGTGTGTGTGTGTGTGTGTGTGTGTGTGTGTGTGTGTGTGTGTGTGTGTGTGCACTGCAATGGATTTGCCCCCTGTCCAAGGTGTCCCCTCCTTGTGCCATGAGTCTCATAGGACAGTCTCCAGGCCCCCTCGTGACTCTGAGGTATAGAAGATGACTGAGAAAAAAAACGAACAAGAAAAAAAAAAAAAAAAACATTCAGCCACAAGGGCAATAGTCAGAATTGCAGTTTACACCAAAGATGTTCAGTGAGTTTGAGGTCGGGGCTCTGTGCAAGCCACTTGAGTTCCACAGCGGCCTTACTGTAGCAAACCATGTCTTGGGGATGGCGCTTGCTTTGTACATGGGGACATATTATATTTATACTGGAATATGGTTTAGGTGTCTTGGTCCCAGCACAGGGGAATCTGAATACAGACATTCTTAGAGTTTGGGGAGGAACTGCACTTGGGTGTGATGATCAGGTGTCCGCAAATGTTTGACCATATGGGAGGAAAAACAGAGAGACTTTTTATGAAATATGAGATATGACAAACAGTAATTACTGTAGCAATGTATTACTTATGATTTAGGACAGTCTTTCCCAACCTACAGTAGTTCAGGGTTCATGTTTGTGCTCCGCCCCATCTGCAAACACACCTGTCACTTGATGATTGTGAGTGCTTTATGACATCATTACCTAAAATTCGGAGGTGAATCATTGACTATTCCTGCAGCGTTCTACCCAAGACAGAGAAGGCCAAAAAGTCTTTGGATCTGCTTGCAGATGATATCATCCCATTTGACACCAGTACTGACAAGTAAGCAGGAATCTTTATGTCTCTGCTGTTTGCTGTTTGGGGGTCTTATTTGAGGTATCTACTTAAGATTTAACAAAGGGGAAATAAACAATACGTTTTTCACTGATCTGTTCGTCTCTTTGAATTCCTCCTTAGACTAAGCAATGATAAAACATCTACCAAAATTGAGATATCTAAAACCGTGGTGCAGACCAAGAAAGATGTAAAAAGGTACAGTTTTTTTTTTTCAATAAGTCCAATGCGCTTGCACAACATCTGGCACATGTCCAGCGTTAATTCCAGAAGTGCTTTATAGTCTCTATCAAAGAGAAATCACTAATACAAATGGGTCAGTGCCTAAGGATACGCAAACCTGTTGGAGAGGAGTTTATACAATGAGTCAACACAGCAAGAAGACAGTATATGGGCATTAAAAAATAAATAAATAAATAAATAAATAAATAAATAAATAAATAAATAGTGCTCATTTTAGTGTTTGGTGAAGAAGTAGGTTTATTTGACGACATGTTCAGACAGCCAGGAAAGGTTCAGTCCAACATTTTGTTGCCACTACAGCAAAGAGTCTTAATTTTTGTCTTACATTTACTGTATCTTTGGGGATAATGTCATCGTAAAGGGAAAATATCTCCAATAAGGGCAAATTTAGCCAATATTATATATTTAGCCAATATTGTTATAAATCATATAGAAAATTATTCAGATTTTTTTTCTTATTCTATGCTTTATTATGGCAGATTATTTAGCTTTTTTTCTAAAAAAAAAAAAAAAGAAAGAAAGAAAGAAAAGAAAGAAAAAGAAATGTCCTGACAATAGAGAATAGTTGCAGTGTTTCTTATATCCACTTTATGTATTACAATATTAACATGTTAAACTATATTAACATACTCACTTTTTTTTTTTCAACTCTAAGCACTCCAGTGTCATTGGTGGACCCTGTTCCCACCACCACTGACCTGCTGGCAAGAAGGTGAGCGACTACATGCTATTCTCTAATTTCTCATTGCCATCTGATTTTATGGCAATATCATAATGTAAAAATACTACAGCTTGGACAATATCCTTGCCTAGTGTGACTTATAAGTCTGTAAAATGATAATTATTATAATTATATTTATATATTTTTTTTGTTTGCATGTATCTCATCAGCAATTTCTAGCATATTAAAATTAGTCTGCCATTGAAAGTACAACAAAACAAACAAACAAGCAATCATTAGACCTAATTTACCTTTTTTTATTTGGAAAGATATAATTATGTCTAAAGAAGCATTGAAAAGAAGCAGTTTAAGGCATATGTGAAGGTTTTAGTGAACTGTGATTGTTACTTACTTCAAAAAAATAACATCTTTTTATACAGTATGTAGATACAGTGCATTCATCATTCCGGCCATCACTGGGAAAATAAGACTTGCTTTTGGCATGATAACCATTACATTGAAATATGATAAGACACTGAGTGGGACTTGAGTAGACAATATAAATGTGATGTACAAATTTGATAACACTCACAAGAAACATGCAAACTGATTCCTTATCTGGACAAGAAAGAGCCTCCTCTTGATTTGTGGAGGAAATGATTATAGATATACATTAGCTTATATTATACCACATACGCTTAGTGGACCATTTTTCTGTACACCTAATTTCTTACAACATGGCCTGAAAAAAAAAAAATAAATAAATAAATAAATAAATAAAAATTACTTAGCTAATCAGTGGTTGCTTTAGAATTCAATGGTATTTGGACAGTATAGCAGTTTGTCCTCAGTATACTGTATAAATTATAGATGCTCAGTGGACATATCTAGTGTTTGTATGGTATAATGATCTGAGCAATGTACCAGATATTTCCTTAGTAATTTGCCTGAAACACGAAAAACTTTGTTTAATCATTCAGCATTCTAGGTAAAAAAAAATCTATATTTTTTGTCTTATATGATGGATTGTATAAAATTGTTGGATTTTTTAAAATTGGACCTGGGATAGAGTAAGAGTGTGGACCTTTTTGAGCGCTTTATGACACCGTTACTTAAATTCTGAGATGAATCATTGACTATTTCTGCAGAACCAAGACGGAGAAGACCAAGGGATCTCTGGATCTGCTTGGAGATGATATGCTCCAATTTGACAACAAAACTAACAAGTAAACAGGAATCTTTGTGTTATATATTTTGTCTTATTTGATGTATCTACCCAGGATTTAACAAGAGGATAAACTAAAGGTGTTGTCATTGATCTGCTCATCTTTTTGAATTCCTCCTCAGACCAAGCGCTGATAAAACAACTACCAAGATTGAGATATCACAAACTGTGCAGACCAAGACGGATATAAAGAGGTACAGCAACTTTTTTGTTTTTCTTTTTTTCTTTTCCCGTTTTTTTGTGACTTTCAGAACTGCTTCATAGTTTCCATGAAGTCAATAAATACCCAAATAAATAAATGCGTATACTAGTGGGTCGTACCATTTTCCGGGCGTTGGTGGCTCAGTGGTAGGTGTCTTCCCTGCCATGCAGAAGGCCCGGGTTCGGTACCCAGCCATTGCACTGGACGCCTTGCTGGTCCCAAGCCTGGATAAAATAGGAGGGTTGCGTCAGGAAGGGCATCCGGTGTAAAACCTGTGCCAAGTGGCTAAGTGGCGACCCCTAAACTGGAGCAGCCGAAAGACTAACAACAACAACTATTTCCAGCGCAGACTCACTTGTGTTTTTTTTATCCACTTTGTCATGTATTATGATATTAATATGTTATCATATATTAACATTCTAACCTTTTTTTTTCTTCAACTCTAAGCACTCCAATGACATTGGTGGACCCTGTTCCCACCACAACCACTGACCTGCTGGCAGGAAGGTGAGAGACTACATGCTATTTTCTACTTTTCTATTTATTCCCCTCTTTGAATTTTGTAGCAATGCCTTTACATGTATCTCATCCCCAATTACTTACTTCAAACAGTAACACATTTTTATATGTAGATACATTAATCATACAGGAGTGTCAATGGAAAAATCAGACTTGCTTTTGGCATGATAACCATTAAAATGAAATATGACAGACTGCTGAGAGGATCTTGAGTAGACAATAGAAATGTGTTGTGCAAATTCGATAACACCCACAAGAAACATGCAAACTGATTCCTTATCTGGACAAGAAAGTGGATCCTCTTGATTTGCGGAGGAAGTGAATATAGATATGCATTATTACACCACATAAGCTTGGTGGATCATTTTATGTACACCTAATTTGTGCCTACAGCATGGGCTGGATGTTTTACCTTTTCTAAATCTTTTTTTTTTATTCAGCGTTCCAGTTTAAAATGTTATTATATGGGTCTTTGCCAGAGTGGAACTGACAAACAATAATTACTGTAGCAATGATTATGGTTTAGGACCGTGTTTCATGACCTAGTTCGGCATTCATGTTGGTGCTCTGCCCGACACCTGACACTCATGATTGTGTAAAATTAAGAGTGTGGACTTCTGAGATGGATTCTGTGACGAATCATTGACTATTTCTGCAGAACCAAGACGGAGAAGACCAAGGGATCTCTGGATCTGCTTGGAGATGATATGCTCCAATTTGACAACAAAACTAACAAGTAAACAGGAATCTTTGTGTTATATATTTTGTCTTATTTGATGTATCTACCCAGGATTTAACAAGAGGATAAACTAAAGGTGTTGTCATTGATCTGCTCATCTTTCTGAATTCCTCCTCAGACCAAGCGCTGACAAAACAACTACCAAGATTGAGATATCACAAACTGTGCAGACCAAGACGAATGTAAAGAGGTACAGCACCGTTTTTTTCCCTTCTTTTTTCCATTACAGTTCTTACACATCATCTGAGTGACATTCAGAAACGCTTCATAGTTTCCATGAAATCAATAAATACCCAAATAAATAAATGCTTATACTAGTTTGCCACACCACTTTCTGGGCATCGGCGACTCAGTGGTAGGTTTCTCGCCTGCCATGCGAAAAGCCCGGGTTCGATTCCCAGGGAGTGCAGTGCCGGTCTCTAGCCTGGATAAAATGGGAGGGTTGCGTCAGGAACGGCATCCTATTTTAAACCTTGCGCCAAGTTGTTGTGCGGATCGTATGGTCTGCTGTGGCAACCCCTCAACGGGAGCAGCCGAAAGACTAACAACAACTCGCTCGTGTTTCTTATACTGTATCTACTTTGTCATATATTATGATATTCATGTGTTATTATATTTTAATACCATTCTCACTTTTTAAAATTTTTTTTCACTCTAAGCTCGCCGGACCCTGTTCCGACCACTACTGACTTGCTGGCAGGAGGGTAAGAGAATACATGCTATTCTCTACATTTCCATTTATTCCACTCTCTTGATTTTATAACAACATTTTTAATCTAAAATTCTAAATATGTGTAATAGCTTGGGACATTTCCTTGCATAATGTGACTTGGACATTTTCTACTATGCATAATTATGAAAAACTAGTTGGTTTTTATTATAAAAAATTAGTTTGCCCCTGAAAGGGAAAAAGAAAGAGTTCAAAGAACTGAAAACTCTGACTTGGATACAGTCAAGTAATCATTAGACCTAATTAACTTTTTTTGTTCATAAAGTTATCAGTATATCTGAAGAAGCACTGGAAAGAAGTACTTTAAGGCATTTGTGAAGGTTTTATTGAATTGTGGATGTTACTTACGGCAAACAGTAACATCTTGGATATGTGGATACATTCATCATGTCACTGGGAAAATAAGACTTGCTTTTGGCATGATAACTATTAAAATGAAATATCATAGGACACTGAGTAGGTCTTGATTAGACTATAAAAATACGTTGTGCAAATGTGATAACGCTCACAAGAAACATGCAAACTGATTCATTATCTGGACAAGAAAAGAGCATCTTCTTGATTCGTGGAGGAAATGATTATAGATATGCATTATTATACTGCATAAGCTTCAGAGGACAATTTTTATGTACACCTAATTTGTGCCTACAACATGGCCTGGCTGTTTTATCTTGAAATCTTTGGTGTATCTAATCACTGGATGTACCCTGTTGTTATACATATAATTCAGTGTTATGTGGCTTGTATCGCAGTTTCTTCTCAGTATAAATACAGTATAAATTTGTTCTGTAGTGTTTGATGATCTGCCAATTTACTGCCTATTTCCTCAGTTCTTTGCCCAAAACAAAGAAGACTACTGAAACATTGGACCTGCTGGCTGATGATATTATCCCCTTTAACACCAACAAGGACAGGTCAATATTATAGCTTCGTAGGCTACACACGACAAGTATTTTTATGCATCATATATGTATTTTTATGTCAAACTCTTTAATGTCATCATTTTTCTAGACTCAGCACAGACAAAACACAGAGCAAAGTGGAGACGACCACAACGGTGATACAGACAAAGACAGTCAAGACGAGGTAAGGCACCCACTTCACTCTGCATCCATCTAGGAACCTCATTTGTACAACTGTGGTAGGACCTTCTGTCAACATTCACACACTACGGGCAATTTAGAAACACCAGTTAGCCTAATCTGCATGGTTTTGGACTGTGGGAGGAAACCGGAGAACCCGGCGGAAACCCACCAAGCACGGGAAGAACATGACCCGATGCGGGAATTGAACCCAGGATCAAACCATGAAACAAACTTAACAATACACAATCCAATACAACAGGTTGGTCTATTATATATTGATTCTTACTGCTTTAGGCATAGAGATTTTTCTAAATCGTGTGGCTTATTCAGGAATTGGGTGCTGTGACTTTCCTAAGAGGGTATAAGTTTTAGTGACATGCTAATCATATTAGCATCTTGCAAGCAACATACTAATCATATTGGAGTCATGTTAGCAACATGCTAATCATGTTAGCGTCATGTTAGCATTATGTCAATTATGTTAGCATCATGCTGGCAACATGCTAATCATGTTAACATAATGCTAACAACATGCTAATGATGTTGCTAGTAATATGCTAATGACATGTCATGTTAGGGACATGCCAATCACACTAGCATCATGTTAGCATCATGCTAATGATGTTGCTAGCTACATGCTAATATAGTTAGCATAATGCTCTCGACATGGTAATCATGTTAGCATCATGCTAGCAGAATGCTAATCTTCTTAACATCATGCTAATCGTGTTAGCATCACACTAGCAACATGCTAACATGTTAAAAACATGTCAAGTAAATTTAGGCATTTACAATGTTTAATCCAACTGCACTAATGCAACATGCTGCACTGAGAAACATTTACACAGAACAGAAAACATCCTACGGCAAAGTAATAGATGAAAGCATGCTCTAGAGGCAGCAGAACCCGTTCGCAGACTGCGTCTCATCAGCAGACTGAGTGGAGTCCATATTAACAATCACATCAGTATTTAGTTTGCATGTGCCAAAGTGTTTTCTCGCCTTTCAGAGTGAAATCAGTGTGAAATTGTTTTTTTCAGCTCTGATGATCCATTCGATCCGATTCCGATAGTGAGAGAGTCCACAAAAAGGTAATGATTTGGGCTTAAAAAAGGTGACAACACAGACAATCGTCTATGTACACATAACACCTATTACAATGCAACACCTTCTCTCTGTTTCTCTGGCAGCTCTGTAGACTTCTTTGATCCTCTTCTGTCCGACGGGTACGTGTACAGACATAATGCCTGAACATGCAGCTGAATGGTGATGATTTTATAGAAGAAAAAAAAAAATAGCGGTGCATTAAAAAAAAAAAATAATAATAATAATTCTAGCCTAAAAATCTACTCATTATACTTACTACTGATTTTTAAAAATGATTGCAAATAAGTTTCTAATATTGTTACATTTGAACATTTAATGGTATTTTCCAGCAAAAACGGCCAACAGCAGACGGTTTCAGTCACATACAAGCAGACGTGAGTCAGCACTGTTCCTTTTCCAATTGCTTTCTCTTGCCTCAACACACTGCAATAGTCACTGCTTGTATTATTAATGACCACACTTGGCTTGCTGACCTAGAACTGATTATGCTGTCATAAAAATAGCCAGTCTAGACTTTACCAAAATTTTTCTACTCTGCTGGATATCAAGTTACTGCTTCTCAGGCATCACCTATTCGTTTCCCTTCAGTGTATACTCAAAATGAATAAAAATGTATTATGATTATGTATGTGTTGTAAATGTACAATAGGTCCTCTAAAACTAGCTCGCCATGGGACAAATGGGAGGTTCCCACTGTAGACATCACACCAGAGGAAAGGTAAACGGCACATATGTACACGCTTCATCTTTTGTCAATTTATGTGGCTGAAATAGTTCTTACTGAAAGTACATTTACTTACATTTAATAGCGGTGCATATTTTAGAGGCGGTAAAAATGTTGTTAAATGCTATTCTTTAAAGCCCGCTGCTGCCGGCAAGGCAAATTTATTTTATTATTGTTGGATTATATTGTAATTACCATTTATTTGTTTGATTTATTTGTCTTTGAACTGTTGTGCCATTTTTATAAGCTTTTAAATATTTTACTGTTTTCCTCACAGTGATCCCGAGCCAGAACCAGTGGATGAGTGAGTGCCGCGTTCCTCTGCATTAACACAACAATACTGCACTGGATTTGCACTCTGTCTGTAAAAAAATCCAAAGAGTAGTTAATTTCTCCGGTACTTTTTTTTTTTAAAGATGCGCTTACTTACAGTACATGCCATACTGAACATGGTATCGTTGGCGTTCAGTGTCACCACACTTGGTCAGATTGTCCCTTTATCAAATTTTGCGATCAAATCTTGGTCAGAGAACATATTATTAAATATATACACTCACTGATCACTTCATTAGGAACACCTACACTTGATTTTTCATGCAAATATCCAGTCAATTATGTGGCAGGGGTTAAAAAAGCAATGCAAAGAGCCTTAGGTAATGATCACATTGACATGGCTGTACTGAAGCTTTAGTTTGGAGTGGAACCTGATGCAGTTATCTGCCTTTGTATCTCATCTGCCTTTAAGATTTGCCATGCCACACATTCTGTGCTGCTTTTCTGCTCAGTGGTTATAACAAGCGGTTATTTGACACTTGTCAGCTTGAACCGGTCTAGACATTCTCCTCTAGTTTCTCTAACCAATAAGATGTTTCCACCCACAGAATTGATGCTCACTACTTCAGCAATTTCCGAAATTATTCGTCCAACCCATGCAAACGAGACACAATGAACTATGCCCTGGTCACTGAGATCACATTTCCTCCCAGTTTTAATGATATTCATGATTTATGCATTGTCCTGCTCCTGTTTGACTGGCACATTGGATAATTGCATGAATGAACAAGGTGCTCTCCAAAATCTTCTTACTATAATATGACATATTAACCGTAATTAATAATGGTCAATTGGTAACGTTGTTCTTTTTCTTTAAATGATAACTTCCAAAGATTATTCATCAGATTTAGAAAGGGTTAACAAACTGATTTATTAAGTATATAATCTTTACTTTCATGGTCAAATTCATATACAGTATATGATCTCCCTAATGTACTTTCTGTACTAAGGAATGTTGAGACTTTACCTAGCCAAGTTAAAAACCATAACAACAACGAGACTTGCACATTAATCAGTTTGCTATTTTCTTTTGTTTCTTGACAAAACAGAAAGCCTTTAGGCTTGTATTATATTGTCAAATCAGAGAATTGCAGAGAAATTCATATACTGTATACATACATTAGATAATGTGTAACATTATATTATGATCTTGTGTCTTATTTTGAACAGCAGTTACAGGTCCAACACTGTAACAGAAGAAAGCAGTTTCCCAGAGCCTGACAAAACTAAAAAGTATGTATTTGCACGACAGATTGTTAATGGTGAATGAATACGTCACTCATAGGGTCACTTCTTAATTCTTAAATTTTTTTCCTCTTTCCAGGAATATTGTCTACGTCAAATCATACGTCAACTCCTCTGAGCCGCCCAGATACAGCAGTAGCAGATACGACACGTGAGACGTTATACAGTATATTTTCATTACAGTTATAAGCCATGGTGACAGACACGATTTCTTCCTGACAGCTGGTGTGTGTGATGAAATACTTGTTTATAAAGATAATATAAATATAACAGAGAGAATTTTTTAATACATGTAAAATTTGAAAGCTTTATATGAGGGGGACAAAATTAGTGTTGTTTCCTTTTTAATGAAAAATTCACAAATCACATTCTAACTTATTATTTAAAAAAAAACAACAACAACTGAAACTTCTATTCTATGAGCAGCAACATTTCAGAAGCATAATAAGGTTTTCTGAGGCTGATTATGGACTCCCAAGAGGCAGTGGAAATAAAGCAGGCCAATGTGTTACTGTACTAATCATGGGAACACAAAGCAATTGTAGTGAAGCGTATGTTCATTACATTACTTAGTGCAATGGACCAAGCCGTATAATGGTCTCGGAGAAAAAAAAAAAAAAAAACTGATCATGTATGGAAAAAGTCAATGTCTGTGTTTTTCTCCCACAGTGACTATGATTATGTGACCTCGAGCTCCAGCAGTTATGCGTACAGCAGCCCCCCAAGGTAACTACTGGGAATCAGTCTGTATTTTATTAGAATTAGCATAGCAACAGAATTATGATGTTATTATAAATGAGTCTATAAAGTCTCTCATTTACTGTAGGAAACGATTCTCGATATGTAATGATATCATTACACTCAGAATGTGTCTAATGCTGGCTTAACTAAACAGCAATGAAACTAATGTTATAGCTAATTCCAAATGAATTGCAGTGATGTGTTTGTGATGATTTTGTTGATGATTTTTATTTTTATTTTCCCCGGTTCAGCATGGTGACCATGACCTCCTGCACGTACTGCGGCAAGCTTGTAGGAAGCGACTCCAAGATCACCATTGACCACCTCAACATCTCATGCCATCCGGAATGCTTCAAGGTACGTTCTAGCGCCGAATTTCTATATTCTATTCACCTAATTTCTCCTATTTATTTGCTTTACTGTTATTTTATATACTTAAAACTTATCCAAACTGTGTCGCTTGTGAACTATGAGGGCGAAAAAACTATAACAACCAATAACAAAAACAAACTAATCGTTTATGAATTATAATCACGGTAAAATGTTCAATTGAAATTGGTTTGCCCGGCACTAGGTGTCACTAGACATCAGCTGTTGAACGTCCAGTCATCTAACACACAATATGACTGCAGATCAATTCCTGCCGTCCGTTGCCACCTGTTGAGTCTGGTTCCTCTCAAGGTTTCTACCTTTTGCCATCTCAGGGAGTTTTTCCTTGCCACTTTTTCCTCGCCCTCGGCTTGCTCATCATTTTGATTCATACACACTTTTCAAATTTCATACAAATTTTCTTATGATTGTACTGGATAAAGCTGCTTTGGCACAGTGGTGTAGTGGGTAGCACTGTTGCCTTGCACCTCCAGGGTCCAGGTTTGATTCCCATCTCTGTGTGCATGGAGTTTGCATGTTCGCCCCGTGCTTGGTGGGTTTCCTCTGGGTGCTCTGTTTTCCTCCCACAGTCCAAAGACCTGCAGATTAGGCTAACTGGCGAGCCCAAATGGCCCGTAGTGTGTGAGTGAGTGTATGTGTGTGTGCCCTGCGATGGATTGGTGCCTTGGAGCCTATCCCCCTAAGCCTCCTGGGATAGGCCCCCCATGACCCTGAATACAGGATAAAGCGGTATAGAAGATGAGTGAGTGAGTGAATTGAATAGGTGTAATGATGTGCGATGTGGTAGCAACGAAGATTTACACTTGCCATTTTTTCTTATTAATTAAAAAAAAAACAAAGACATACTTTTTAAGCATTTATAGTAACCATTCATGAACATCCATGAAACAAGTGAATTCCTCCCTCAAATAATGATGCTGAGTTTGGCCCTGACCAACTGAACCAAACCCAGATCATAACACTGCTTGTACATAATGCACTATGTATGACGCTGCATGAGCATACCTCTTTACCCTGACATACGCATCACTCTGGAGTCTGGACTCATCAGACCACCTGGCCTATTAGCATTGCTCCAAACTCCAATCTTTATTCTCCCTAACAAATCGGAGTTACACACCGCTGTTTAGTCCCAATCCTATATGTCTCTTCTTGCACTATGTACAGTGGAACATTGGATTACGAGCATAATTCGTTCCGGAATTCCGGAAAAGAAGTTCCGGGCTCGTATTCCAAAACACTCGTACACCAAATCATCATTTCCCATAAGAAATAATGAAAACTCAAATTATTCGTTCCACAGCCCCAAAAAATAAATACATAAAAATAATTAATACAATCTATAAAATGAAAATAAAACAAATTAATCTGCACATTACCTTTAAAAAAAGTTGAGAGAGTGCCGCTCGATTTCAAAATAAGAGTCGCATATGTGAAGCATCATACTCAGCGCTCGTAAACTAATACTTGCTCGGTTTCCGAATAAAAAAATAAACCACGTTACTCGCAGTCCGAGGTTCCACTGTATGTGGAAATGCTCATTCAAAAATTTTTTTTATCACTTCAACAAAGTTGAAGGTTCAGCTCTATTCTCCCAGGTTTTAATAATGTGTTGGACAATCCATAACCCAATTCCAGTCATTTCAAATGCCCTTATTGTCTTCTTTGCTTGAAACAGGCCAATAATTTAACCCTTCTCAAATCTACTTTTTTAATCTACTTTTTTTTATAGCCAGGAAATGTAGATTGTGCTATTGTGGTAAACTTCCTGAATGCAATTTAGCTAGGAAGCAATGACAGAAAACTTCGCCAGATCACTTATTTATCTAAATATTATTAAAGGCATTTAATATTAGCCTTTGGTGTTTAGTGTTAACCATCAAAGTTAGTATGGCGATCACTATAGACACCGTAATGTAGAGCTTCTATCAATCAGGATGGATTCAACAGCAGCGTGATATCATTGATTAAAAGGTCTCATTCAGTATGTATATAATGTATACGTACATTTTTACATGTTTAAGAAAAATAGGTTTTTCTTAATGATAAACAAAAATTATTATACATAATAAGATCTTGTTTTTCTTCCCCAGTGTGCAGTCTGCAGTAAGCCAATGGGTGATTTCCTTCACAGTATGTTTTTGCACCGTGGGATGGTCCACTGCGAGAACTGTTATTCTAACATCATATAAGGCGAGGCTGTTTTGACGTACTTTCTGCTTCATTACTTTGGTGAATGTTAGTAACGGAGACGGATTAATTCCTGAGATTTGATATGTTCACGAGGTCACATTCTTGGAGGATAGATTCTTCTTCTGTGTCTTTGCTTTTGTCTTATTGTGAGAGGTGCCTTAAAATCAGCATCAGGTTTGTGTGGTTAAGTGGGTTTTCACTTTTTATACAATTTACGAGCTTGATTTCATCTTTAAACATGTAATATTACACAATAAAAAGGGTATTCTTTGTTGTTCATTCTTCCAAGTATAAATACTTCTTAAGACTGTGAATAAATGTAGGGTTATAAAATGCCTGGTGTGTTTGTTCGTCTTTTAGAGTTCATTATCAATCACAATCGATATAAAGTTTACAGAGTATACATATCGCTTTAATTGTTCTGCTTTCCACAGTGTAAGAAATATAAATAAATATTAGATAGAATGCTGGTATCAAAATGTTTACGTATGCACACATTTAAAAGGCTAAAAATGCCTGGAAGACACAAAGCAGTTTTCTATTTGACAAGAACAGCAGCTGAATCTAAATGTCAAGTTCAGCTTCCTGAAAAATAAATTATTCATAAAGCACGTAAGGGCTTGTTCATAACAGCTGCACTGATAAACAGAAACAGAATGATCCTATTCATATGCAGATCATGTTCGAATGGGTTTCCAATTACGATTTAAACAGCCCTCTTATAACACTGCAAATAATGTCAAAACACAAACTAATCATCTACAGATTAAATGTAAAGATGTGATATGCTTACTGGTAACAAAGTGACTTTTTTTTTTTTTTTGCTTCCTGGTTTTGGCCCGTAGCTGTATGACCCATTAATGAGTCAAACATGATTGCACTTTACAATTGCTCTTTAGTGTTCTGTGTATTCTGTCTTTGGTACGAGTTTGTTTGGCACAGTCAAGGTTGTCCTTCATTTTAAATGTTCACGAGGTAACATTCCTGGAGGGAATTTCACGTCATTGGCCGTGCCGGCTCGCGGCCTTTCGGTGAATATGTTGCCATAGCAGTCCGGGGTCGGACTCGTTGTGATGTAGCAGCGACACCAATCCGTCTGCCTGGTCCAGACTCTGCCAGTAGTCCTCTGGCCACATCTGGAGCCAGCTAAACAAAAACACACAAGAGTCAAGAGAGGATCAGATGTCGGATTTTTTTTTGCTTCAAACCTATTCCTACATTGCTCTTTAATTCAGGTGATCATGTAACCATTTTTTTTTTTTTTGTAGATTTTTCCCTGATTTTCTCCCTAATTTGGTCATGTCCAATTCCTCCCCGTCACTAGGGGGCTCCCACATTAAGCGCTACTACTACCACTCAGCCGGGAGGGCCGAAAACTATCACGTGTTTCCTTCGAACCACGTGACGCCAGCTAGACCGCATCTTTTCGAACTGCTTGCTCACGCACCGTTGGGGGCGGCGTAACACACCTGGAGGACAGCGCTGTCCGCTCCTTCCGCCTGCGAGAGCTCACAGACACCCCTGGTTGGCTGTAGAGCCGTTATTAATGTGGGAGCACTAGGTACCTCTCATCCCTCCCCTCTGAGAGAGCTCGGTCAATCAGCCCTCTCTAGACCTCCGGCTGCGAGAGGTTACAGCATCACCCGGGAATCGAACTCGCGATCTCCGGATGATAGGGCGAGCGCTTTACCACTGCGACTGGATGATTTTAGCTGAAATATCTAAATTATTTATGATCAGGACATGTACAGTATATTATCAATTTCTTTATCACAGTTTTAAAATCTGCACACAACTTAAGAGGAAGGAAAAGTCTTGTCTAAATCTTCAGATCAAACTAGAAACCAAATTGAACCACAAATATTTCTGCAAAAAGTGAGAAGTGAGAGATTTTAGAAACTGTAACACGGGCCATGCGGAAGGCCCGGGTTCAATTTCCACCCAATACCCAAACCCCAGCCACTGGGTCCAGTACCGGTCCCAAGTTGTGTACTGATCAGATGGTGGTCCGCTGTGGTGACTCCTCGCCCGGAGCAGCCGAAAGACTAACGACATATATATTTTTTCTTTTTACAGTTATAACCCGAAATTACTTTGAAACTAATAACAGTAGATTGCTTCGAATTTCGTTCTCATGCACACAAGACCAGATTCTTCATATAGAGTGAATCCTATATAGATATGAATTCTACAGCATTTATGTGTTTGCCTGTGGTTTAAGACTCCTGGGCTGCCCTGTATATTATAATAAATAAAATAAAAAAATGTTAAAAAAAACTTTTATAATAAAGCTTCAGAATAAGCGTTCAAAACCTGTCTAGGCTTTCTACAATGTCATAGGTCATAGCTCGCAATTCTTAAACAGGAAAATCTTAAGAACCTCCTTCTGCCATCTCAGAATTAATCAAATGATGAAGTTCAGCAAAGTATGTAAAACTGACAATTTAAAACAAAGATTAAGACATACAGACACATTCACTTTAAATCTCGAACATGCAAAATTAGAATACAAGTAAAACTCTCATATATTCTAGATCAATTAAATGTAAAATATTTGCACCCTTTTGATGATTATGCCTTATGGTTTAGATGAAAATCAACTTGTTTGGGAATTTAAAAAAAAATGTTTGGGAATTTAAAAGAAATCTGGATTTCCTCCTAGATATGAATAAAATAAACAAATAATAGAAATGACATTACCCATCATTAGAGTCAATCTCCTCTACACCTCCATACCCAGGCCTAGGCAGGGGACACCCCATGTGCGTATTGTTGGCCATCTTTGGTTCTGGTGCTGGATACTTGTCAGGAGCTCGTCTGTGCATCTTTGCCGCCGCCAGTCGCTCGTTCTCCCGGTCACACACGAAACACTCAAAGCCATTCAGGTAGTTGGGCTTGCTCATGTCGTTGATGCCCCACTCTCGGTTCTGAAGGCCTTCCAGGAGGCGCAGGTTGGTTACCTTACTTGGTGTCTTGTACTCCAAGTAACGCAAATACTTGCCATCGTCTTCATCCAAATCCAAGATGAACTTGGCTAGCTCTTGTGGAGAGGCGAAATCATCGATCAAGATGGCAGAATGCTCGTTGGGGAGCCAGTCAGATACAGAGGATGAGCCTCTGTAGATGGGCACGCATCCTTGGTGCATGGGCCGCCACAGTTTCTCAGTCATATAATCGGGGCACAGTCCGTTCTCCAGGGCGAGGTGGAACTTGTAACGAGCCACGAAGCTCATGAAACGCTGATCCTCACCTGTGGCTGTGCTGGTGTCCTCTAGATACTCAGGTAGTGGCTTGTTATTGAGACACTTTCCATAGGAGTCAACCTGCATCGAAAGTTAAAAGCTGATTACGTAAGAAGAGATAAAACGATGGATTTAAGTTTTACATGAAAATATGTGTAGTACATGATGAAACTAAGCATAATTGATTACAATTTGTGAATTTACCAAGTTTACAAATAGTAAATTGTTATTTGGAATTATAATTTCCAGTACATACAGTTCCTACCTGTATGTACTTCATAAGCTCCCGGACATAGCGGTCGCGGTCTGAGGGCACGTCGCAGTGAGACTGCATGTACAGCACAGGGGCCAGTCCATCTTTTCTCCAGCGGTTCTTCTCCTCCAGAGAGACAGAAGGAGGCTGAACCAAGTAGTCGAGAGACGGCAGCCACTGCAGCGTTAGCGGATAGTCTGACTCTCTGCGGAACGTAGCTGTGTAGTTGAAGAGGCGAATTCCAGACCCATGTGACAGTACGTAGTTGTTCATCGGGGACTCTTCGTGGAACAGCGCCCAGGTCTGGTGAACCAAGCGGGGCAGTGGTGCCTCATATGCACGGAAATCCGTGCCGTAGAAGATGATTGAGGCTGTTCGATGGTATAGCTGGACCTTGCGGTTTCGCGTCACCAGGCAGGATGAGCGAGCGCAGTCCACCCGCTCTGTATCCCCTGGAAAGTGTGGGAACAGGTTGGCACTCCACCACAGCAGAATGGGCAGCTCCTTGTTCTTGCGCGTGTCAGTGTTGCCCGGGCCTCGGTAGGAGCTCACGCTAACAAACTCCATGTCGGTGAGAGCACTCTGGGGCTGGAAAGCGCCCAGGTCTACTGGCTCCTGTCCTGAGCATGGCAGCACAGAGAGCTGCAATAACCACAAGCAGAGCACAAGGCCGGCCTCGACAGCCATCTGAACAGGAAAGAAATAAAATTGATCTGTCTCAGTGAAATTTAATTGGAATGGTTATAAGAAAATGAGTTTTCAAAGAGAACAATAACAACACTGAAGATGTAATACACTGATTTAGAAGAAAACACTTTGGTTTTAACCTCGTAAAAACCTGTAAAATGCGTTCCAATTCATAACCACTGGGGTACGCGCTTTTGATAAACGAGGCAACATGTGCTAGCGAAAAATCTTACTACATTCTATACAAGGGGAGTCAAAAATGATCTGCACTCAGGTTTTATTAAAATCTCCGTTTTATCAGATCTTCCTGTTTAAGGCTATTGTCTCCCCAGTCACTGCTGTGCGGGTTTGACCATGTTACATCAGTTCATTTGTAACTGCGGTGCAAGGAAAAAGGATGCCCCACTTGTAATTTGCATGAAAGAAATCAAAACCTCAGTCTTTCGTTTAATATGGTCAAAGAGTGGTGATACTCTAAGGATGGTGAAAGTTTTTTTTGTGGGGTATTTTTCCCGGATTTTCTCCTTAATTTAGTCGTGTCCAATTCCCTCTTGTCACTTGGGAGCTCCCACATTAAGGCTACTACTACCACAAAGTCGGGAGGGCCGAAGACTATCACGTGACGCCAGCAGACCGCCTCTTTTCGAACTGCTCGCTCATGCCCTGATTGGCTGTAGAGCTGTGATTAATGTGGGAGCACTAAGTCAACCAATAGCTGGAAAAGCTTACAGTTTTCGGTGATTCTCACAGGCCAGTATTGGAATATTTTCAGGAAAAAAATGTTCCCAGCCCAACAAGGACGAATATTCACTCCTGATGAAGAAGTGAAGACACCGGTACATTTGTGGCTCGCGGCTCAGCTTAAAACATTTTCAATGAAGGAATACAAAAGCTTTTTGAGAGGTACACAAAATGTATTGAGAAACAAGAAGAGTATTTTAAAAATATGTATTTTTCTTTTCTAACCATTAAGTTCTAAATTCTAAATAAATTCTACAGCCAGAGTGTGAATAATTTTTGACTCACCCTCATATCTTTACCAGAAAAAAGGGTTCTTACCAGGGTCGACGGTTCGATTTCCACCTTGGGTCTAATTGTGCGTGTGTGCATGGAGTTTTCATGGTCTAATACTGTATGTCACTATACTAGACTCGAAAGTCTGCTTTAAAGAGCAGGAAAGCTGAGGAGAATGGGATCTCTAGCTGGCGGTGATGCAACTAAAGACGCAGATTGGTACCGAGTGGAAACATGTCGCGAAGAGAGTGTGGAAGTGCCGGATAAAACAGATGAGTTCAAGACACAGAACCGGACAAGATCAGGAAAGGAAGCATCAGAATTTAAAAATTTCATAGTTGAATAAACGAGTCACTTGGTCTGTCCACGGTGCTTCAATAACTGGTGCCAGGAGAGACACAGACAAACATGTCAGAAAGGTCTCCATTTATTACCAGCAGAAGACAGAGTATTTATATGTTTAGCTGAACATGGTGTCACGTACATCTGTTACTACAAAGAACACGAGCCATTTTAACATATCCCCATGAAATCCTGAAGAACAAACAGCGGAAGTTGTACAGATGTTCATACAAAAACAAAGCAGGAGGTGTAAGCTTGAGGGAGGGGGAGAACACGAGACTTAGAGAAAGAATGAGACAGAGAGAGTGTAAGAGTTAGCACCATAAGATCAGATCAAAGAGGAGACAGTAAGGAAGTAGCGTGGATGATTTAACACGCCAACATCAGATCTACAAGCATGGTGGCAGAAATGTACAGACAAGAATGAAAGGTTAGAGTTGGAGGTGGCAGAGCTGAAGATTTACTTCGGGAGTAAAAAGAATGGACAGGATTTGGGATGAGGATATTAGAGGAACAGTGCAGGTAGGACGTTGGAACAAAGTTAGAAAGGCCAGATTAAGATGGTTTGAACATGAGGGGTGTATAGGAGGGAGAATGTTAGAGCTTGAGCTGCGAGGCAGGAGAAGAAGAGAAAAGCCCAAGAGGAGGTTCATGGATGTGGTGAGGGAGGACATGCTGGAGGCTGGTGTGACAAAGGAAGATGTGGTAGACAGTGTTGGATGGAGACAAATGGAGCAGCCGAAAGAAGAAGAAGAACACAAGGAAGAGAGTAAAAATAAATAATTTTCTATCAAAAATCTCCCACAAACTATAATTAGAAAGAACTTGCCAAAAGTTAACAGCTTGAATTTTTTTTATTATTGTATAATAATGTATTGTACTAAATATATTCCAATTAAACTATTTATATAGCTGAGTTATGATATAAAATACAATGAACTCTCACAGGTAGTTTAACTGCAACACTACAGTTTTGCTTAGAGATTGACGCAGATTATACATGGTTCTCAAAATTTATAGTGTGTGTGTAAGAATGCATGTTAAAATGAAATGAAAAAAAAAATCAATATAGCAAATACACTGCATGTAATTGTACACAGACAAGGCTGATCATGTGGACACGCCCATCTTTGGCAGACGCTAAAAAATATTAATGAGCATGCAGATAAAAAGGTCATGTGAAAGATGTCGGGAACTCAAAGGATTTTTTCTTTGCAGAATCTGTAAAAAGCATGCTGGTTTTTATTTATTACATTTTTTTTTGCGAGTTGGCTCTGTGTTCACTATTATGGTTGTTCTTTAGAAAACTTTAATGAGGTCTCAGGTCACGTGATCTCAGTGCCACAAAAGGACGGTTGGGCTTAATTACAATACTAAAAGTACAGGCTGGACAAAACAATTTTCTATCTTTATATTTTTTATAAATAGATGTGGACGGCCAAGACGATAATGGTTTCACTCATCATTTTTATGAGTATTCTTAAATATTCATGAATCTTTTATTCTTTAAATAATTTAACAAACTGTTATGATTCTGACAGATGTGTTATGTACACAATTGGAGTTCAAACAAGGCAGGAGGACACAAATCATTTACCAAACCACTCTTTAAATCCCATGTCCATGATATCAAAGGTGAGAGACTTCATGGAACAGCCATCTGCAGAACTGAACACTAATAATGTACACACACACACACACACAGTAAGAATCCCTGCATCTCAACGCAACACACACTCTCTTACCGTGGATCTGCTTACCTTTCTTTAAGTCAACCGCATCCAGCTTCACCTCATCTGATCCTTCCGTGTTGACAAACAATAAAACAGCGATCCAAGTGAGGCTAAAATAGACTTTGGTTACTTCTTTGGCGTCTAAGGGATGCTCAATCTGAACTGACGTGTAGCGGTACGCATGTGGCTTTATCGCCCACTAGCGTCCTGGAGGCACATCACAAGGAAAAAAACAGGAGACTAACCAAGAAAACAAGACAATACACAAAAATTGAACGTAATTAAATATAATTTTTACTTCAGTGTTATTTAGAACTTGTTTGCTCTTGCGTTTGTTTTGCTACAAAAAGCTGTAATGTAATCCGATCCTACCAGAACTTGTTGGACATTAGGACCAGGAGGAGACAGTCACGGTGGAGCGAGGGACACGCAGGCAGGAGCGCGAGCGCGTCAAATCTCAGCAACAGGGACGCCGTATACACAATGAGGTAACTACGAGAATATCTCAAGGGGAAAAAGTGCATAAACATATAAAATATTGTTAAAATATTTGGTTACACATGATGCCGTTGTAGTTTAATATATTTAGGTTGCGTAAGTGTATAATCCTGACGGCTCTTTAGTCGTTAACGGTCAGTATTCCTCGCCGGTAATGAGCACTGCGGTGTACTGTAGCTGGCTAACAGTAATGCTATTGTTTTAGGGTTTAGGAGTTTCATTTAGCGAAAATTGTGTGACAGATGTATCTGAATCATATTAAAGGTGCTACGATAATTTAGGCGCGTTTTGGGATATAACTCGGACGTAATAATTAGAACGGGTTTAGCAACCGCAAGCTAAAAACAGTAGGTACTTGTCAATGGTGTCTGCGCATGCGCGAATCCCATCTGTTTCCTGTTTATCGTCCTTATTTACTGACTCATTGTTATTTGCCCAAGGCTTAGTTCTGCTCATAGGTACTGGTCTACCCTTAATCTAAGAAATTTAGTAAAAGCAAACGAAAAAAAAAAAAGCTCTAAGTGTCATCAGATCACGTGGCTTCTTGCTGCTGTACTGCAGTGTCAGTGAGATGGTCAGTTCTATCCCAATACGTAATGTCTTCTAGAAATTGGGGAATATACAATTCAAATCACTTTCATTTATATAGCACTTTTAACAAGGGCCATTCTCGCAAAGCAGCTTTACAGAATCAAAATCGATTTGGTGATGTATCGCAATTCTTTTGTATGGTATGGTTTCCCCACACTGATTCTTAAATCGATTTGGTAAAATTGTTGTCATTTGTGATGGTAAAATGTTGCAGTTATTTTATAATCATACGATGGTGGTGCACTCTAAACTATTCACACATTGGCAGGCATACAGTGCCCTGTGTAATAGGAGCAATCTATTTGGCAAGTTTGTTTAAAAACAACAACAACAACAAAAAAAAAATAATACCGAACCTTTATATTTATTCATATTATATTTATATCGGCTGGCCACTGGTGATTCCCATCCCTAATGTCTTTTGTTTCTGAGTTACTGATATAAAGGATCTTTTTCTCCAAAACAATCTTGCTTAAACAAGAAAATGTTTACTTCAAACTCACTCACACTCATTGTTAATGATTGCTTCTGGACAGTTGTTGTCCAACATTAAATATTTTAAAACTGATCAACATAAATTCTACTACTACGAGTACCAGTTTGGATACAAGTTTGGGTTAATTTTCTGCATTCTATAACAATATTGATTTTTTTCCAAAACCGTTATGTAATTAAGTAACAACCACAAAAGTCACAAAATTATTTTAAGACAAGAAGGTCAGCTGCATTTGCAAAACCATGATGAAACTGGCATGATGAAGAGTTAGCAGCCTCAGAAATGACCAATTAACAAACAGCACCTCGGATTAGAGCCGTTACGAAGGCTTTACAGAGCATAAGTAGCAGACACTCAACGGTGTCTTAATATCAACTGTTCAAAGGAGATGATTGCATATTTTGGATGCCATGGAGACCATGGAATTAGAAGGTGTGTCCAAACGTTTGCACTTAAATCAACGATTGTACAATGAGACCGATATAAAACGTCTCACTGATGCTACTCCTATGGTAATATAATAATTTACAAGCAATACAAGAATGAACCTGTTCTGTCCCAGACACATTTAACATTTATCCGTGCAGGTTCACTGTGTCTGTTTATGCGGTTTAAGACACAGTGTGCATCACATTCAGCTATGAAGTACAGATTTCTGTATTTCTGCATAGATTTGCACCCAAATGAGAATGGGTTCCCTGTTGAGTCTGGTTCCTCCCAAGGGAGTGCCATCTCAGGAAGTTTTTCCCTTGCTACCTTCGCCCTCGGCTTGCTCATCAGGCAATCTGATCATTTTGATTTATACATATTTCCTCACATTTCATACACATTTCCAGAATTTTCATTCTGTAAAGCTGCTTTCCGGCAATGTCTATTGTTAAAAGCGCTATACAAATAAAAATTGGATTGAATTAAATTTGGTCAGATCATCTTTTATGTTTCTAGTTGAAGATAGCCAAATTAAACATTGTAGTTTTTACTTTTCTTTATTGAGCAAAGTTATCCAAAATTAAATATCTTTGTCAGAAAAAGTATGTGAACCTTGGTCTTTTAATGTCTGTTGTGACTCCTTGAATTTTAAAAGAACACCATACCCCTGTGAATGCCGGTCCCGGCCGAGGTGGCTCGGTGCTCACTGCCGTCGTTCCTGTGAACATTCAGCAAGTGAAATGCCTGATAGATGCTTGCACATTGAAGGAATTCGGCTGGGAGCTATTGCCACCTCCTCCATATAGTCCTGATTTTGCTCCAAGCAATTTCTACCTGTATTGGTCATTAAAGGAGTTCTGAGTGGCCAGGATTTCATACATGAAGCAAGCAGTCCTATCATGGCTGTAGTATACTGGGAAATACCTTCTACCTTGGTGGTATCCGAGCACTTCTGGTTAATCCTCATGGTCTTGAGCAAGCTTCAGACAGGTAGCAGTGTTCGTTTTGGACAGTAGTGGCTTCCTCCTTGCTATATTACTCGGTGCAAGAGTGGCCTGTAGGTCCTTATTCCTGTAGTAGTACTTAGTCCTGCTAACCTGTGCATGATTAGTTTTACCTTTGTTGAAACACCTGAACTTGATTACCCCTTTAAACTAACTCATAGTTTTGAAGGTTCAAATGCGTTTTCTGACATAAATGAATTAGAATTTTAAATAAATGCATAAATGTATCGAAACATTGAACAAGTCCTTTGGACTTATAAGCGAGTAAAAAATGCTGGACTGATAATTTAATTCTCTTACACCTCATACTCCTGGGTTCTTATGTAAAATACAAAACACTGTCAATAACCAATCTCTGCGTCTCCTATATGAGGGAGTTTCCCTGTCCAAAGTCTCATCCACACAGATAAACACAGCAGACACAAAACTGTTTAGATCACGGCTCTTTCTTCTGTACAGATTTATTCAGCATGCTGGGTGTCAATTTGCAAGCAGGTTAGAGAGAGAGAGCGAGAGTGTGTGTGTGTTTTTCTTTTTTTACGCAATGCAGAATACACTTGTGAGACACTACATTTAATATTATGAACTTTATTGGTCATAAAGAGATGTGCGGTGTGTACAGAGAACTATGCATAAAGTATCCATTGTGGGAATTGTTTAAAGCAAGTTTCCAGCTCTATTAATAATTACTCTTAATTAGTCTATATATTTTTGTGTGTCTGTTTAGGTCACGCTGAGCCTGCCATCTCTGGCACCATGAGCGGCAAGAGCCTCCTCCTAAAGGTCATCCTGCTCGGTGACGGTGGTGTGGGCAAGAGCTCACTGATGAACCGCTATGTGAGCGACCGCTTCGACTCGCACTCGTTCCACACTATCGGAGTGGAATTCCTGAACCGTGACCTGGAAGTGGACGGGCGTCCTGTCACGCTGCAGATTTGGGACACCGCGGGCCAAGAGCGCTTCAGGAGCCTGCGCACACCTTTCTACCGTGGCGCCGACTGTTGTTTACTGACGTTTGCTGTGGACGACGCACAGAGCTTCCGCAACCTCGGTGCCTGGAAGCAAGAGTTTGTGCGCTACTCGGACGTGCGCGAGCCTGACCGCTTCCCCTTTGTCGTGCTAGGAAACAAAGTGGACAAGGTCGAGGACGGCGAACGGCAGGTGCCTGAAGAGGAGGCGCGCGCCTGGTGCCGGGAGAACGGCCATTGCCCGTATTTCGAGACCAGTGCGAAAGATGACACCAACGTAAGCGCCGCCTTCGAGGCCGCTGTCCGTGAAGTGCTGGCTTGCGAGGATCACGTCGATCACACTTTGCTCGGAAGCACCATCGACCTGCACGGGAATCGCAAGGCACCGCGCTCTTCCTGCTGCTGAGGAGCGTGCAGAGATTTAAGGCTTCAAATGGCGCTAACCTTCTAGATGCTCCTCATCACTGCCTGTTCCTGCAAAGGTCAATATAATGAAAAGGGAGTAGATGGAGTGTATAGGCTTGAGGCATTGAGGAATTTCCAGGCTTATTTAGGTACCGATGTTAGAGGAATTCTCATACAGTGTCACTGGTACAGTATTTTATAGTCTGCTTCTCTGCCTACATTTGCAAAAGATCCAGTTGTATGATGGAGGAGGGGTGTATCCTTAACGAGACGGTACACTGGCTTTAACTGAGTATGATCTGCAACACAACTACCCTTGCAGTGTCACTGCTATGGTGTAGTATATGTATGTATATATATGTGTGTGTGTGTGTGTGTGTGTGTGTGTGTGTAGGACATCACACCAAAACATCTAAGGATAAAAAGTCTTTGCTGTTTTGCATTAACCTTTTGGATGAGGCTAATCTCTGCCTACACTCACAAAAGGCCATGGGTACGATAACGCTGCAGCATAACCTTGCTTGTGTAGCGAAATTACACACAGTGTCAACGGTACGCGGTAGTGTAACTTTTTCCTGCCAAAGGCTCTCGTGCAGTGGGGTTTCTGATATCTTTGCTTTCTTTTCCTGGAGGTCACGGGGCTCAGTCATGCTTCGTGAATCTTTCATTTCCCCAGAAGTACACGTACCTTGTTGCACAAGTCGTCATTCTGAAGCTTCGCTTGTTACAAAGGTGGTTTATCACAGTGTACATTTCTGCTTGTGGTGTTGTACGTTAGCCTAACCACAGAGTTTCTACTTCTGTGTTTTGTGCTACATTACAGTTTGTGTAAATACAACTGGAAGACTGGTGATGTGTAAATTACCTTTCATGACACATTTTTAGTTTTTGTTCTTTCTTTCTTGGGTACAAATGCTATTATGGTACTGTTTGACCAGATCGATCTTTGTTTTAAGGTTATCGTCTGACAGCGGCTTGATCGTGTCTGTGACGCGAAACATGTACCAGCTCTGTCACATCAAAAATAAGGGCTGTCTCACGTTGAAAATCGGTTTCAACACGTTTCGTTCAAGCACGCGTTCACTTTCAGTGCTTCACATTATAGCCTAGGAAAGTACGAAGAGTCGGTCTTAAGTCAGCTAATTGCTTTTGTGTAGCAGTTGACCCTCAGGAGCGCTTGTGCTCTGGGTCAGCTCATGTTGTTTTGCTGCCTCTTGCCTTTAAATGGCAAAATCATTACCTAGTAATAACGGTTTGCTAATCTGAATGTGAAAAAAGCACATTTGCTCTGGCATCTTGAATTTAATTTTTATAGTGTTGCAAACATGTTCTTGTGCACAGTCCTGTATATTCAGATACATTTAGCACACAAGATTGACATCGTTAAGATGTTTAACAATATCAGATTAGATATTAACCTCGCCTTTCTGAGAATAAACCAGATCCGATAAAGATTTAGATATGTACTATATCTATCGCTGCCTATATTTAAGCAACCATTCTTCCATCCTTCAAAGTTTACTCTCCTAACTAATGTATTGTATTAACCTGAAGCATGGTCCTTGTCTTCACTTGCTCTCGCATGTAAACTCCACAATGCTTTCTGCTACCTTCCTGCGAATGGTTTATCCAGCGGCCTATGCGGGTCTCCGTCCACTTTGTCACAAATGTTTAACGAGAATGGTTCACTGTGAAACAGCATCGGTTCCGAAGGGCGATGGTTTTCCCTCTCATGTTTGCTCCCAATATTTATTGTATGTATTGGAAAAGATGGCTGATGTCATTTTTAGAATTACTGTAGGTACCTGAAGGTGTTGTGTTCACTGTGACTTTGGATCATGTTATTTTATTACGTCGTTTGAGTTCATTATAGGGATGCATATTAAAATTGCTTTAATTATTATTATTATTATTTTTTTTTTTTACATAAAACTAGTGTAATAGATTTTGTTCTTTATTAACTCAGATTTAAGTTTCCGGTACACTGCAATAACCCATAGTTTTTGGAATGCAGCATTTGCATATTTTACGAAAAATTATTGCTTTGTAAATCTGCTACATGTTCACTTATTTATTACTGCACTGACTGTTAGCGCTGGCTTCTCAACTAATGTCAAATGTTGTAAGAGTTGCACTTGATGTTCATCAATACTGCTCTGATGTTTTACACCATAACTCTGGCATCAGAAAGTATTTTCCTCTTCAAACTGAGCTCAACTTGTTTAACTCCTCTACCATCCAGTCTGGTGTCTGGCATTGTATACGTCTTGGCAATAAAGGTAGCCAAGGCTGCTTTTGTTTACAAATTAATTCATTTGGCAAATATCCAAAATTAGTCAATAAACCTTACACTTGACTGAATGTGTGTGATTTGTTTCATTGTCTTATGGGGGGGGGGGGAGAATAAAAATCCTCAAACCCATCTGAAGGACCATCAACGTGTATTTTTACAAGTATCTCAAAATTACATTGTACTTTAAGTTAAATGTACAACAGCAACAACAACAAAAATCCCAGGACTCAAACATCTTTTTTGATTACAGTCCCAAACTAAACATATTTGATTAAAAAAAAAAAAAAAACTGGCCCTGGGTGTTTCTGAGAAACCATGCTAACAGGAGAAATCATCACCAGGTTTGGAGGCGTAGGGAGAAGTGATACTGCCACTGTGGCGTTTCGATATCCTGCTGCACAGCACATCGCTCTTCTCCTCTTTCACTCTGTCGCGCTTGTATCTTAGCAGGATCTGCCACTCGGCCAGCAGCATGTGACAGTGAATCTGCCGACGAGAAAAAGAAACTCTCCACACCTCCCCAGATCTTGACACAAACCCTGATGGATTTACTCTTGAAGTCGCTTTTCTCACAGAGAACGATTCACACCCACTGATTTTCTTCATTTATTACCAAAATCTAACCTGCCCTCCAAAAAAAAAAAAAAAAAAAAGAAAAAACTTCACTCATATGACTTAAACACTAACAAATATTGCTAGTAGCATTAAACAACAATTTGATGCATACAGTGTAAATAAGGATTAGTAAAAAAAAAAAAAAAAAATCTACCTACAAGTGTTACCCAATAACTACTATTTTCTCCTGATAGTTACAGGGATAAAGACGAATGCAGCTTTTCTTTTTTTTTCCCTCCAGATGGACAAGAAGAAATGTGCCTTTGAGATACACAAAGCTGACACTAGGGGGCGACTGAGCAATCAAAAATATCTTCATTGTTTAAATGGTGGATCACCAAATTATTTTCAAACTGGAAAAAAAATACATAAATCTGATGCACCATGAATGTCAGACTGAAATGGTCAGGAAACCCCACATTGGTTTGTCTTTTTCTATACCCTGCAAGCTCAATCCTACGCTGTCTTGCACATTCATGGGTCTGATGGATGCTCGTCCACCCCCCAAGTTTCAGATCAATGCCGTCTCAAAGCCAGGCGTGACTCCATTATTCTCTAGACTATGAGAAAAAAAGTGCTGAGGTCACAGCAAATCAGTCTATATTGGCATGTCTGGACACCATGGTGACCAAATGTGAAAGGTTGTTGCCATAGTAACATGCTAGTTCGTCCTTAAAAAATAAAAAATCTAATTAGTTTCTCAATGGATGACTGATAAAATCAGTTATTTCTGTTAATAATAATAATAAAAAACATTCATTATATGCAAAAATAAACTACATTGGCTATTTAGCTACAGAGGAAAACTAACATCCCACAGCTTAGGGATGTAGGCACTTGTATAGAAAACACAAAATGCTATTTTCAGATCACAAATATAAACAGCAAAAGATATATTAAAAGAAAAGAGGGAGAAAAAAAAAATCACACACCCTCTACCAAACATCATGCAACCCTGTGCTTCCTGTCCAACTGAGTCATTTGTCCTTCAGGGATGAAAAGGCACTAAGACAGCTTAAAAAAAATTATGGCCACTGTAATCAACAGCATTACAATCAATGGTCATTAAATAGTCTGTTGTCCTGCCTCCAGAACAAAACCATTTACTAGGCTCTATGCTTCAGTGTTGCATCATTACCTGCTGGACAAAGAGAGAGAGAGAGAGAGAGAGAGAGAGAGAGATAGAGGAAAAACACAACACTCAGTTGGCCTGTTATAAAGTGTCAGTGAGACAGGAAGAAAGTCTTAAGGAGACACAGAGGTGTTGAACAGGTAGGTGTGGGTTTTTCCATACGGTGCACAGCGGATACAAACAGCATGGATTGCAGGAAAGGACAGAGCGCTTTAACACCGTGCACCTAAGCCTTTCCTCCCCAGATAGCGTAGAACAGCGAAATTATAGGTTGTGGAGACTGTATATGTGAGCTAGAGAGTGAGAGAGAGAAAGGAGAAAGAGGACACAATAAAACAGGAGTGAACATGAGCATCAGGAATAAAAAAAAAGGAAAAAAAAAAGCAAGAAAGATATAGAACAGTATTGCTATTACAAGACGCAGAAAATCCAACAGCAACACTGAATCATGTATATAATATACACTGATGATACCAGTACAGCTGGGCATAACAGCAAAGTGAATACTCACTGTACAAGAGGTGTTGATTCATTTTCTACAACTGTAGCAGGGACAGTAGTACTGTCTGTAATTCAACCGCAGGTTTGTAATCATACGCTCATTTTAATTTAGTGTTGTTTTTACGGTAACAGGGCCAAACACAATCTAATAACATGCAGACTGAAACGGTGTTATTTAAAAATCTAAACTCACTGTTATAGTACTGTACAGCTTTCTATAAGGGGTATTTATTTAACATTGAGAGAGGAGTAGTTTTGTAATGGCTTGTATGTTTTCCACAGTTTCCACAGGAAAACTTCACGATATAGAAATGTCTGGTTTCTCTGTAATAGGACATGTTGGAATTTTTGTCTTAGTAATAAGAATAGAAGCTGGTAAGGGAATGTCTAACGCACTAACGAGAATGTCGTCTGCAAAAAAAAAAATAATAATAATCACATGCAGACACATCATATACTCATGACACTCTCACACTCCTGACGAATAGGTTAAAATCTTAGAAGCCAAAACGGACAAAAGCCGCTGTGCTGTTTTAAGCCTGGGCAGATACGGCTGACCTCCTAACTAATGGAGGATTTGAATTCTTCTACGCCTACATCTGCGTTGTGCCGTCACTGGGACACACGACTAATTGTTTGCAGGCATTTCAGTCCCCGGTTGTGGTCTTGTTACTCACCAGAGCCAATAACGTAATCCCGGCTCCAGCGAAGGCAGCGATGTAGAGGTCGTAGGTCAAGAAAAACTGCGAAATGAGATTCACCAAGTCAGAGCTGTGAGCGCTAACGTTTGATGTCAGATCTATCTCTGGCAAGCCGCTGAGGCCGAACCTCTGAGGACTGGCTATGAGAAATACAATCATGTTTGGCCTGCAGGAAACACTTACCTCCCTTGTTTTGCATACATTGAACAAGGTCATTCCACACGCTTTTCCTGGCACCGTGTTCCATGGAAGTAAACCTGGAAAATATATAAAGCTCTTGTTAAGCAATGCAATGACAATAAAAATAACTTTGCCAGAGGAGCAGATACCAACATGGTATAAAATAAACATCTTCAATGTTTTTATACTGTACATCAGGGCCTAAGAATCCATTGTTCCATCAACCATCCAACTTCCATAAACAAATAGACTAAGGTGAAATCCGATTTAAACACCACAACAGATTTCAACATGTATTTTTTTCCCGAAAAAGTAAAACCAATATTCAGGAACCAGGTGTGGAAATCTAAAGGGTCTATAGGGTACTATATGGACGTACACCCTATATAAGTGTTATGTGTCATAGACTCTCACTCTCTCTGGTCATTTAGGAGAAACTGTTCTAGCTTCACTTCACTGACATTTAAGCCCATTACTTTATGCGCAGCTCTTGTATGATCCAGTCACAGCATCTCAGCGGGGTTGAGGTCTTGTTAATTTGACATGACCTTTCCAACACAGTGAATACTTTCTCCGTAAGCCATTCAGATGTCCGGAATTCTCAACATGTGACTTCACGTTGGCTCAAGAATATCATCATTCTTGAGTCATCATTGAATCAAGTTGTCCTGGGTCATCTGACTGTAAAACATGCCCAAATCCACAGCCTTTACCACCATGCTTCACAGTTGGTATGAGGTGTTTGTGGTGATACTATACACATTGTTTGGTTTGGATACACAATAGTGTTTGCCTTACACTTTGTCAGACAGATTCTATTTAAGTGATTTCTTGATTCAACTGGTCTGGCAGTAATCAGGCCTGGGTGTGGCAAGTGCAGGTAGGTTTTAACTGTTTTTTTTTCCCCTTAATAAATGAAATCCTTAAAAAAATAATAATAATAAAACTGCTTGTTGTATTTACTCGGATTATCATGGTGTAATATACAAGTTTGAATTATTCAAGTTGCATATATTCAAATATGCAAAAGGAAAGCACTTTTTCACAGCAGTGTACTTTCATAACATAGCTCTTGGGTTTTTCTTTATATTTCTGATCGCTCATTAAACAGTCTGACCTTGGACTAAATTGGCTGGGACGCCCACTCTTGAAAAGACTGCCAACTATCTTGAAAGCTTTCCAATTGTAAGCAATCCTTCTTCCTATAGAATGGCGGATTTCAAATGATTTGGAGATGACCTTATAACCCTTCCCAGATTGATCAGAAACAACAATAACTTCCCTGAGGTCACGGATTCTTGGCATGATGTAGAACAACATAAAAATACCAGCATTCAGGATTTATAAAAAAGAGGCAGACGTCTAGGTGATTCGCTAATCTTGTGCATTTCATTAGTAACACCTGGCTTCCAATTACTCTCTTAATGATTGCTTAAGTAAGTAGGGAGAGTATACTTATTTTTATCACCTGCTTTCTGGATGTTGGTTTTCCTTTTTTTGAGTGACTACATATCACAATCTGTTGTCACCTGAGGATATTTGTTATTTAGACACTGATGAATAGAAACAGAATTAAACGAGGGTGTACTTCCCCCCCCCACCCATGTGCAATGAATGTACAGATCATTTACTACAATATCTCCAATAAAGACAGATGAGTTGTTTTGAAACAAACAGATTCTCATACATTTGTAACCAGGTTTAGAAGTCGACACAACAGAGCTTAGTCTCCCTTTCATGTGCACGCGCGCACACACACACGCACACACATCATATCATAATAATCGGCTAATTTCACACATATTATGGCAGCAACCAAAAGACAACCTTGGAATTTTAATCAGCCTTACAAGTGGCCAAATCAAATCCCGGAGCTGTCAGGAGGGAAAAACAAGTGTGATAAAGATATTAAAGGATTCAAGAGTGAGTTCATTACCAAACTGTCTGGCATCCATGCACAGCTGGTTGATGCTTGAGGGTGTCTCGGAGAGAAAGTCGATGGTGCGACAGGTCGCAGCCATGTTGTAGAAGAAGTAGACAGGAAGTGCAGAGAAAGCAAAGACGAGCAGCCAGATGACAGCCAGGACATACGTGATCACAATGAACTGCAAATAAAAATAAAAAATCAGCACACGAGTGTATCTGATGTCCCTTATCCATCTCACACACACACACTCTCTCTCTCTCTCTCTCTCAAAAACACGTACTGGATTGGGCCCGTTTCAGATGCTTCCTGTCAAGCTGAGTTTTAATATATTAAATACAAAAAGGCAATTTCGAGCCAGGAATGAAAAGAAATGAAAAGGACATAATCCCAATAAACTCCATACTAAAAAAAAGCAAAGATTTTGGCAGCCTTTATAGAAATCTTTCATAAATAATACAAAAAAAAGCACACACATACAGACAATCCTTACCGTCGTACTGAGACAGCGCCCACACACAGTGCTTCTGAACTCGCCAAACGTTTGCTTTGCCACACTGGTCGTGTAAAAGCCTTCAGCCAGCAGTGCAATGCAGTAGAGAAAGAAAAAGCTGGCCAGGCCATAGATAACGTACTGGAAATACTCAATGCTGAGAGAGAGAGAGATTAAGAAGAAATGGTCATTCTATGTATTGTATTATCATGGATGAAGACATGTACATGCATCAATGCACTAGAGTTCTAGTAATGAACCAATTTTGGTCTTTCACAGCAGCATGAACATCATTATGGGTTACTTTCAGATACTTGTTATAAATGGGTCCATTTAGGTTAGAAGCAGACGTTTCACATGCCCATATAGACAACCACTTTCCATTACATGAAAAGTGAATTACATGACATTTACAGGTAGGCTAGAGCGATGTAGTCCTGCAGGTTGCGAGCGAAGTATGTCTCGATAAGCCTCTCGGTCTCGGCGAGCGCCTGGTGCCCACAGCCGCAGAATAGCGCAATGCCAGAGAAGCAGAGGAGAGTTGCCACCACAGACATGTATGGGATTCCTCCAAGACACCGCATGCAGCATTCGTAACAACCTACAACACACAAAAACACGCTTTTACTCTCTCTATCAAACTGTGCTTTTTTATTTATTTCTTTTTTTTTTTTTAGATAAAGACTTGTGTGTTTGTTTGCTTTCTTGAAACTTCATGGTCTCTGTTTCCTAAGATAGGAAATTACCTCAATATTCACTGCCATATTTGTTAGTTGCTTATTATCGGAGTGACCTTCTTATCAAAAAGGTAATATCATAATTTTATAATAATAATAAAAAAGGTTTATCAGATTTATTGTACTGCATATAAGGAAAAGCAGAAAGAAATTTAGTTACAGAAATGATGACCAGAAAATGATTAAAAGGACTATAATTCACGAAAGTACTTAAGTGTTGATTAATTTTCTGTCAGTTTCATGCTTCACAGGTACTTGTATAATGGATGCACTGTTTCATGTAAGGAAAATAAACATAAAAAATGTTTGCATTTAATGAAAAATAAATAAATAAATAAAAGGTTAATATTTTGAAGTCTTCTTTAAAGAGGTGTGTACTTATCAATGAAAAAGGAGTCTCCAGTGTCAACATTTTAAAAAGTAGCAGGAAACTATTCGTCTCGTGGGCACTCCATAATATTAAACTGAAGTAAAGGAATTAAACCCTTTTGGACTTGCGATTATTAAAGAATCCTTACTTCAGTACTAGTAATTTAGTACTGGTAATGTGTTGCTATAGCAGCGCTATTGTTATGTTTCACTCCATGCCTAATTTAAATACAAATCAGCTATTGTGCTTCTTGTTCATCAGTGACTTTCCAGTGGTAACACCAGTCATTTAAAAACAGTACAAACGCATACAGAGATACCATTCATTATATTTCCAATGAGTGCATACAGTATGTGTCCTATGATATGAACACTGACGCATTCAGTCGCACCAGTTGGCTCCACAAAACGTCTTATCTAAAAGGCCACAAAGCAAGCAGGGCTTTTTCTGTACAGGATTGTGAGTGTCGGGGTGCACCACAGCCCACGGAGTGTGAGAAAAAAGGGAGGACCATGGCACTGAGGGAGAGTGTCTCCTTTTGTGGCTCCACTGACAATGCTCTTTGTCTCAGAGCAGCTCGGGGGCACAAGGGCACGCAATGTTGACGCAAACAAAAGGCCAAAGCCACCTCAGTTACAAACAGATCTACTTTTGAAAGCTGGCATCGAGTGGAGAAAAAGGGGAGGGGAGGGGATGGCTTGTGACTGCGGGCGCAGAAAGGTTGCTGGGGGAAGTGCTGGTAGATCCTTCCTTCCCAGGATGCAACAACAACAAAAAAAGGATACTTGCACAAAAGATGCCCTGGGTGGGACAGGAGGTGCATGGCGGGGTTTAGGTCTAAATTGAGGATATTAAAGCAATTGGAAAAAAAATAAGTAAATAAATAAAACAAAGCAAAAATAAAAAATTCCTTCTTGTTTTTTTTCCCCCGCCACCCTCTTTACAGACTGGCTTCGTATTAGTTCAGCTGTAGATCCGCAGCAACTTGTATTTCCACAGACAATAAATGTAAATTTAACTTTGGGCTATTTGTGGAAATGAGAAAATCAATGCTTGTGCAGGCAGCATCGAGGGAGCCTTGGATCTTTTACAATTACACTGAAACTAAAACGACTTCCATAAAAGTGGAATAACTTTGTAGACCAAAGTGCTGCCAAGTGCTTGTACAGGAACCCAAACCCTAAAATCTGAAGGGAATTTATTCCAGCATCCACGATTTTAACGCTTCAGCATTAAACTTGTTTTTATTTAATCAACCCACGGCTTCTCACCTCACGTAGATCATTCAGTTAACTCGATACAAAGTTACACAAAGCAGGTTGATGAAACTTTTGAAGTATTTAAAGTAATAATTTAAAAGTAATAAACAAACAGACTGTTCTTAAAAAAAACGTTAATAATAATAATAATAATAATAATAATAATAATAATAATAACTCACCCATTTTTGAGGACAGTGGTGTGTGAGTTGGTCCTGGCTGTGTGTGAGGATTGGTGTGTGTGTGTGTGTGTGAGGATGAGGCCCGCAGCTGAGCGCGTCTTTAAAGCCCGGCCTCTGCACTGCGCGTCTCAGACAAAGCACACAGGCGGCGGCGGGGATTCGCTTTCTCAATGTCCCTTTTCAATAAAGTGCACTAGAATGGTCGGCTTCAAGACCGAGCAGAATGAATGAGGAGGAGCAAGGAGGTCAGGGCTTTCTGTGCTCTGAGACATTTACTCCAACCACACACAGCACAAGCCACACGAATTAGCATAGCATTACTGCGGGTTTTCTCCTCCTTCTGGAAATAACGCTTGTTAATAAAGCGGCGATATTTAGGCTTAATAAAAGTCATGTACTAAACATGTTCCACATCGCGGAATTGACCCAGACCAGAGTAAACTGAATTATATAAAATATTATTAATTTAAACGAGTCATGTGCGTTTTTTTGTTTTTGTAATGTGACACGTGCAGGCTGAATAACCAACACGGCCATCTGTTTTCAGGGGAAAGTAACTCCTGCTACAAGGAGCTAAGTGACGCCATGGACTAATTTGCATATTGATCATGGTTCAAAAAAAAATTATCAGGAAAAAAAAGAAACTTATACTTATCATTCATCACTCACTCATCTTCTATACCACTTAATCCTGTAGTCAGGGTCACAGGAGCCTATCCCAGGAGACTTAGGGTGCAAGGCGGGGTACACCCTGGACAGGGTGCCAATCCATCACAGGGCACTACACACACATACAGGCACTACAGCCAGTTTGGGAGTGCCAATTAACCGAACCTACTATGTCTTTGGGAGGAAACCCACCAAGCACAGGGAGAACATGCAAATTCCACACACATGGGAATCGAACCTGGCTGGGACTTGAACCCACACCCTAGAGGGGCAAGGTGACAGTGCTAACCACTACACCACCGTGCTGCCAACTAATACTTATAAAATAACTTATACCAAAAAAGAAATATTTTCTCATACAAGCACAAACAATTTGTTTAGTTACATTTATTATTATTTCTATTAAGCACACAAATAAAGTAAACTGCAGTTAGTTATTACATTTATGTACCAGACACCCTTATCCAGAAAGACTTGCATTTTTATTTTATTAAACATTTAAGGGCCCAACAGTGTGAACTTAGTGATGGTGGTTTGAACCTGTGACCTTCCAAACATTAGTCCAATCATTTAACCTGAGCTGAGCTACCCCTGCCTCCTTTACTTTGAGAGAAATCATGTAAAGCAGGAGTACCAAATTAAAATAAGTAAAATTTAAGAAGGTCCGGACGATAATATATTCTTTGAGCCGAGGTTAGTGCTAACCACTACACCACCATACCGCTCGAATTTCCATAGCATTTCAATAATATTTATTGTCAATTTTCAGTAACATGTGGACAGTTTGATCTTTGATGGCCTTGTATGTTTTCTTGTATTTGTATGGAATGTAAACTAATGTGAAAGGACTCTGGTTGCTCAGTCATACTTGGCTCTCATTTCGTGTATTTTACATGCCCTCATCTTGGACTGCTGCGGACATGTTTTCTCAACAAAAAAAAAAAGTGCTTTATTTCAAGGGCACCGCATGAGACAAATTGGTTTTAAACTTTCTGCATAAAGAATAAGCACATTAATCTTTGAATGTTTAGTTTACAGTACATAGTCTGCTTTTCTTTTGCAACGATTAATTGATATTGTTGACTGAAATTGATAATCACGCACGTTTTCTCTCTCTCTCATGTTGTGCTCTCCATTATTTTCACCTCACAGCAACACACACACTAATTATCCATATATATATCCTCAGGTGTATGTGGCCTCCTCAGGCCAACCACACTTCACTTCTCCTGACCCCGCCTCTGCCACTTGACCATGCCTTTTCACAAAAGATTTTTCTTAACATGTCTGTTTAACTCCCACAATTGCCATATGCCATCTTTAAGCTTTAATTAACAATTATATTTCATTCCTGCTACTTTGCTTTTCCTTTTGTTTCAATCGAAAGAACACATTTTTAATGAAGTATTCATCTTTATATTGATTTAGTTACCACATGCACAAAACATCTTCAAGCTAAAAATAAAACCTGATAGTAAATAAGAGCTATTGAGTAATTGTGCCATATGTAATCTGATTAATCATTTTGATTCTTGATTATGAAAATACTCATTAGTTGCAGCCCTATTCTGAACAGTTTAGGATGAAGGATCTTCCTCAAGGGCTCAACAGTGACAGCTTGGCAGCACTGGGGCTTGAACCAGGGACCTCCTGATCAGCAGTCCAATACCTTAACTACCAAGCAGTTGGGAGTGCTACAAGCTGATGCAATTTAATGTATTAGAATTTATACTTTCATTGTCATACGTATACTCAGTCTGTCCACTTTAAGAAAAATATTAGTCTCAATGCACATGAAATCTAGGAGATGTTTCACTCTGTGTAATTACCTGACATGGCTATCAGCGATCAGCTATATAAATCCACTGCACTGGGCTTGTTAAGGCTGATTAGACTTAGCTCCTGTGACATTTTATACCATTCTATTTTCTTATCTTACAACCTTTGGTGATGCAGTTACAATCAGTTTTACAAAGGTCTAAATTGTCTGCTTTAAAACATTTGTTAACTGCGAATAATCTGAAACAATTATTATCAGTGATTGGTCATTTAAAATGTAGGCTCACAGAAGGAGAATTCACACTGATGGTGAATTGATCCAACCTGCTCTCTCTCTCAAATTTTATACCCAGCAGCTATTAAGTCAGATGGAGAGCCATATTGAGTGCAGGACAGTCAATATTGTTTGTTCAAAAAGATGATATCTTTGGTGTGTGGCTATATTTTGAAATTAAGTAATAAGAATAATTAAAAAGCTAAAAAAAAAGTTGCTAAATTTAGGCAGCATGGTGGCTTAGTGGTTACCACTGTCCCCTTGTACCTCTAGGGTCAGGGTTCGATTCCTGACCAGGTTCGATTCTGTGTGCATAGAGTTTGCATGTTCTCTCCGACCTTGGTGGGTTTCCTCCCACAGTCCAAAGACATTCAGATTAGGCTAATTTGTGTTCCCAAATTGCCTGTAGTGTGTGTGTGCCCTGCAACGGATTGGCACCACGTCCAGGGTGTACCCATCAACAATACAGTACTAAATGCTCCCTAAATAACAGCATTCAATTTATAATCAAATTTGACATGAGACATAGATATTATATGACTTGTATCACAGTTTAATAGAAATTTAATGAAAAACAAAATAATTTGTATTTAATAATTAAAGAACAGCAACAGACAAACTATTTTCAAAATGCATTTGTTATGTACTGTATGTGCCTAGCTTTTCTATTTTGCTTATCCTCAGCACCAGGGGCAATGAATATTGGAAAGGTGTGCTGAGATTCCTGCACACTTTCCTCACTGAAAAATGTGATGTTGTACAGGGGCAGAATATGGAGAAGGTGCACTGTGACACCTGGAGAGGTATGCCTCATACTACATCCTGTATAACTTCATCCATCCACTACTGCATTTTGGAACCTCATCTTTATGGGAATAACATAACATCATAACAGACAAGGGCACCTCAAGGTAGCCTGCTGCCTCTAATGTCTAGTGTGTTTTTTCGATAAAAGGAGGTCACAGTCTAATACCTCCTGGGCCTGTGTGACAGCCTGTAGCACTAGAGGACACCTGTGTCTTTGCTTGGTTAGAATAAAAAACCTGCAGTCACACTTGACAGATAAGATTTGACACCCCTTGGTCAGGCAGTTGATTGAGAATTAGCTCTAGTTGTATTGTGTTCTGATATTAGGAATGCTCTGGTGTCAGGTTATCAGCACTTTCTCCACCAGAGTGGGCTAATTACACAAGTTCAGAGAACCAGAACATGAATCAGAAATACAGGTAGATATAGAAAGATCAGGTAGAGAGACATTTTTGGTTAACTACACTAGTTAGTATAGTTCAAACCTTTCTGCTAATTATGTGCTATACTTATGTCTTAACAACTACACTTACAGGATACTCATGGTTTTACATTTACATATTTGGCAGACACCTAGCTGACTTACATTTTTATCTCATTATACATCTGAGGAGTTGAGGGTTAAGGGCCTTGCTCAAGGGCCCAACAGGGACAACTTGGTGGTTGTGGGATTTGAACCTGGGACCTTCTGAACCATCATCCAATGCCTTAACCACAGAGCTACCTCTGGCCAGCTTTGTGCAAAATGTCCAAAATGAGATCCATAAAGATAAACGTTGCCAAAACTGTGGTGAAAAAACTTGAGTGGCCCGAGCACAGAGCCCTGACCTCAACTTAAGTGAACACTTTTAGGATGAAATGGAACACTGGCTGCTCCTCAGATATTCTCAACCATTGACTTCACTTTTACGCTTGTGGCTGAATGGGGAAAAAAAAAAATCCCCACAGCCATGCTCTGAAAATTAGTTGAAAAAGTCTTCCCAGAAGAGTGAAGGTTATTATAGCAGCAATGGAGGAATAATTCTGAACGGAGATGTTTACCAAGCACATACAGTATGAGTGTTATGGAATTATGCATGATAAAAAAAAATCTCACAGCAGCCATATTAAACCATGATTCATATGCCTCAGGACAATTTACAGAGATACTGCCATGTTGATAGACGATTTCATTGTCATGCCACTATTGTGTTTTCACAGTGTCACCGATTATTGTTTTCAAATAATACCAGACCCAAAAATGTATACTGTACAATATGTCATGTTGTTTGTTACAGACAACTCAGATTGTAGTTTCTGAGACATTAGACACAAGACATAAGACTTCCTTTATTTTCTAGTATGTAATTTGTTATGGAACATTTTGAGCTGGAATTTGGTATTTAGTCACTGTGTATGTAGCAACTGTAAATATGCTTTAAAAATATAAAACATGCTATTTTATGACGAACGTTGTTCTACTTGAGTAAACATACTCAACAGGGACTTGACAGATAAACAGCAGGTAGCAGTCTGCCTTACATTTGCAAAAGACTGTAAATGATGATCTGCAATACTTGATGAATCATCACAGGATATTCTGCAATGGAATCATATCCGAGAGAACAAGATTCCTTTTGTGAGATATAGATGATGACGATTTAAAAGGGGGGAAAAAGTGATTTTCAGGGATGATATGGTTTGAGTCCATCCTGCCCCCTGAAAGCAGAAGTTTACATTTACAGCATCAGATCATCCAGAGCATCTTGTAATCTCATTATACAGCTGATGGTTAAGGGCCTTGTTTAAGGACCCAATCGTGGCAACCTGATGGTAATGGGGTTGGAACCTAGGACCTTCTGAGCTGTAGACCAATGCCTTATGGATATTTTAAAAAATTATTATTTTACAAATTATTATTCTCAGAAAAAAAAATCATGTTGTCTTTCAATATACAGAAAGGTCTGTCTTTTGGATCGTCTACAGTATATTACTATTTGTTTTTTTTAATTTAAGATCAAAGTTTAAGGCAACCATCTTGATGACAGCGCAGTGTTTTAGGAGATCTTTTCTGTGTTTCAATGCCCTGGTGCATGAAATTGCTGAACAATTTATTTAAAAACCTGACAGACAGCGATGGGTTTTGGCAGCGATGCACCACCTGCATTTGATGTTTCAGATGTACGTAGCATAAGCAGGTAAGTGTGTGAGGAATACCGCTTGCATCACTCCTACTACTCCTGGACATCAGGAGTCATGCTTCAAGTATAAACCAGGCTCGTCGGCTGTGTGTCGAGCTGTATCACACCTCTCAGTGTGGAATAATTTCCTATACCAGCATGCAGTTTTTGTGTTTTATAATGTATTGTACTGTATGAAGCTGGATGTGACTGCACTTTTTCAATCACATCTTCTGACTTTCTGAAAAAAAAAAAAAAGCTGGAAATGCAAGTTTCAAACTAGATGTAAATCACAGCTGTGCTGAAATTCAGCACACCAGCAAGACCTCAAGTGTGATATTGCTTTTATATAACAGTTCCACAAGCAGCATTTATTATCAGCAGATTATGATGGGTTTGTTTATTTAACTAGTTATTTTGCTATAAAACCTATTAATGTGTTATTTAGTATTTTGGACCAACGGCTCATTCCTAAACACTACAAAGTATTCTGACTAATCACTATTATCCACTAGATATCCACAGGGCACGAGGGCTCAATAATCAGTTTGCTTAAAATGAAAATAATGTAAATCATGCGCAGTGGCCTTCATACTCGTCACATCTCAATTTTTAAATGTGCTTCCCAGAATAACCATCTTCGACAAAACACAATCTAAAGGACTTTCTTTTCTTTTTTTTTTAGCAGAATACCTCTACAACAAGTTCCAGAGAATCTATGCCAAGGCACAATGAAGCTGATGGCTTGTGGTGACCCATGAACTTTTAACACGCTTGGTTTTCCCTTTAATTTTTCACCTGTCTGGAGCTGTATCATAAAGTAGACACTGAGGCACTTTGCTTGAAGGCTCCGACTTCCACAGACATAGATTAGAAAAGACCATTCGGTAGTGTCCTCTGCTTAAACTGTGATATATTTGATTTAAAATGCCAGTAGTCAGTGCGGCTGGAGATTGTATATGATTTTATAAAATCATTCATAGAGTGGTTCCATGTCAGGAAAGCAGAGCAATATAGTGGGGAAAGAAAAAAAACAGTAAAGGTTGAAACCCAGGAAACAAATGGAAAATAACTCACAGAAAATATCGCAAAAGTGCAGAGAAAGAAAGAATGAGAAAGAAAGCTTAGGGAAGGACACATTGCAGCCTTCTCTGCAGAATATGTCAGAATGTCACAGCCTGAGAGAAAGTGAAACACTTACTGTATAGCGCTGCACACACTGTACTCTATGTATAATATCTTCAGTATTTTTGTTGTTGTCCAGATGGAGTGGTGGGAGTGAGGTGAGTGTGAAATCAAATCGTAAAAAAAAAAAAAAAAAAAAAAAAACAGTAGAACTTACAGCTATGTTTAAAAGTGAAGATACTGTAAGACCATTTCCACAAGGACAGTGTGAAGATGACTCAAGGGATCGGAACTAAACAGCTGTGTAGCCTTAGGAAAACCTGTGATGTACCATCATGCAAGTGCCTACTGCAAGCATGTATACAAAGCAAGAAACTACAAAATATGATATATATTTATATATGAGGACATCATGATATATGTATACAAAAGACTACAAAATATGATATATATTTATATATGAAGACATCATGCAAAGTGGCAAGTCGGCTTACAAACATGTCATAGTAGTCCGGTTGTATGTAGTTTGAATCAGTTTAGGTTTGAGCCCCTTCCCAGCTAAGAAACAGTCTGATCGACGCCAAAGACCTGAAAAAGCTTTCGATAAAATATTCAATCATGATTTCAAAAGAGCTGTTGGTGTTATGCTCTGGGGTTGCTTCAGTTGGTCGGTCCTAGGTTGAGCAACATTATGTGCCTAAAAATTGAGGTCAGGTTTCATCAATGGATTTTTTCTTTCCTGATGGCACAGGCATGTTTCAAGATGTCAACTGCAGATCAATCAGTGCAAGTGTTCCCTGTTGAGTCCGGTTCCTCTCAAGCTTTCTTCCTATTGCCATCTCAGGGAGTTTTTCCTTGCCACTGTTGCCGTCGCCCTTGGAGACAATCTTATCAGTTTGATTCATACACATTCACATTTCATACAATGAAATGTATGATTGTGTAAAGCTACTTTGTGACAATCATAATTCTTAAAAGCACTATACAAATAAAATTTAATGTAATTGAATTGAATTGAATGTCAGGATTTGTTAGGTTCAAATTGTGAAAACTCTATATAGTTGTTCAGGGAGCACGAGACATTATTTTCACACATGGTTTGGCTACTAAAGCGTCTAGACCCCAACCAAATTCAGAATCTTTTGGCGTTCTGGAGAAGGCGTTACGCAGCGGTCTGACTTTCCCATCATCAATACAAGATCTTCGAGGGGAAATTAATGAGACTTTGGAGAGAAATAAATGTTGTGACATTGCATAAGCTTATTAACATGATGCCACAGCCATAATCATAGCAAAAGGCAGTCCAATGTAATATTAGGATAATGGATGACTCCTTTTTTTTTTTTTTTGGCTGGGCAGTAAATGTTATTCATGTTATTGATACAGACATTTAATTAAGTTGAGATGTTGAGATTATAGAGACCTTTTACAAAGAGACAGGTTTTACAAAAAATAAAAACAACCATATATAGTATAATTTAAAAACCACTAACCCCACAGTTAATTATTGATCCTGCATTGTCATATATTTTCTTTCAATAGATACAGTATCTTGATAGACCTCAGTGATTACTTTCCATGTAATGTTGGACTGTTGATCTTCCAGTCACAACTTGTTTTGCTTTTCAACTTGTAGCTATGATGGACACAGATGCTGTACTGTATATTATCATTTTATTAATGGCCTTCTTATTATGTTGTATATTTTAACACTTATAATCAATTTACTCAATCAATCAAAATGATCCAGTATCTCAATCTTTGTCCGATTGTATCTTTTAAAAGACAGTGCAGCAAATCAATAAAATGTCAAGTTTTTTTAAATAATTTTTTTTATTATGTTGATGTACGCTTAAATGTTTACTTGGATTTTGTTAAATGACTCAATCCAGAAATAAAGTTTGCACAGAAAAATATTTATGCTGATTAACATAGTATCAACGTAACATCTCTAGTTATGTATTGTTGGACATTTGATAAGCAATGATACAATCAGCATACTGAAATGCTTTCACATCACTAGCCCTGTAATGCCAGAAAAGCAGTCATGAGGAATGGAATGCATTTCAACATGCACACTTGGGTCAAACATGTCTACTTGCATTCACTAAATTAGCAAGGCTCTTTATCAATCCTGGAAAAAAAAATAAAAGCTTATGAAAGTTTAACGTTATACTGTATAATCTCTGTAGGTGTTCATACAAAATATATTACACCTTTGTGTCTTTTAAACATGGTGTGAGCTATCAAATGGCTGCAATCAAAGATGCATCCTCTCGCAGCAGCCATTAAATCCCTCAGTTGTCCCCAAAACACCACTTTTTCATCTGAAACACAATACACATTCGAGGCTGCACATACTTGAGAATTCCTTTGATTATTTGGGGGGAATTTGAGAGAGTTCTAATCAAGGCTTTAGAGGATTAGCGAACTCGCTGGCTGACTGGTCTCTTAGCCGATAGCACTCAGCCCTCGCAGGCACTTAAACCATAGAAGACTGCTCCTGGGCTAATCCTGGTTATTGTTTGTGTTAACAATTATCATGAGATTTTTTTTTGTCTGTGTGCACCAGACCAATTATAAACAATTGTTCCAGTGGAACCAACTACTGAACTGGAATACAATTATTATTATTATTATTATTATTATTATTATTATTTTATTTTATTTTTTTTATTTTATCTTTTATACTTTGCTAAGGAATTTCTGTGTGATTTGGATCAAATGACATTCATTCATTCATTCATTCATTCATTCATTCTTCAATGATTGCAGTGAATCTAAAGCTGATCCCAGAACAACTGAGCACAAGATGTGCTGCCAGTCTGTCGCAGTCAAATAAGACTGATTTTTTTTTAGACTAAAGACATTTCTTTTCACCTTATGGTCTGATCGCATCTGATGGATCTGTTTGCTGTAGGCTCATTGGCGTTCCCAAAAAGATGTGTGTGTGTATGCGATGGATTGGCACCCTGTCCAGGCTGTACCCCACCTTGTGCCCTAAGCGTCTCTAAGCAGTTCTCCCTGTGCTCCCTGGTTTCCTCTGGCTGCTCCGGGCTTATGCCGCAGTCCAAAGACATGCAGCTTATCCGTAGTATGTATGTATGTATGTATGTATGTGCCCTGGGAAAATGTGTCTATCATTATTAAATGAATCATGTCTCATTTACATAACAATAATGCACAACATATGTTTAGAAATGTAAATGTTTCAGTTCGAGTTCATTTGTGTGATCTCTCTTACACCTTCTTTTCCGCATCAAGTGTTTTTGTTTAATGCAAATTATGACAGTGGCCAGAAACATGCATACTGAGAACACCATTATACCCAGACCAGAGAAGAGTAGGAGCCAAGGCAGTTCTGTACATCTCTCCATCAGGTTATTAGATTTTGGTAGCAGTGGGGGCTCTGAGGCTGGGGGATTATATGGTGGAACAGTCGTCAGGTGGCACTGCATGGAGATCTCATTGACCAGTAAATTAACCCACACCGTGGCTTGAAGAGGTACAGGCTTCCCTCTATCACTGACTCTGATTAAGAGGTGATGCATACCATGGTCTCTGCCTGCAAGCTGCTGCACCAGTGTGATGTTCCCTGAGTGTGGGTCGATCTGAAATGGGCTGGGATTGATTGGCTCCCTGGCTATAATGTTGTAAGTAATATCTGAATTCATGCCTGAGTCACGGTCAATAGCGTAAATTTTGGTGACGATGCTGCCAGCGCTGGTGTTAGGGGATATGGTCAGGCAGGAGAGGTTGCTGCTTGGCAGGAGCACCTGGGGCTGGTTATCATTTACATCCTCCACATAAATAGTTACAGATGCTATGGAGGAGCGGTGAGGCCTGCCACCATCTACGGCCAGCAGGAGCAGGTCATATTTCTCATGCTTCTCCCGGTCCACCTCACCTGTACATCGAAGTGCCGACTGGGACAGGTCCATGATGAAGGGAGCCTGCTTGTCTAGTACTTGGACATCCACCACTTTTCCATTATCCCCCTCATCTGCATCCACAATTCCAATCTTTCCAACCTGGGCTAAGAGTGAAATGCCTTCAGAGATGAAAAAGATGAAGTGTGATGTGATGAAGGTTGGCTGGTTGTCATTCTGATCCAGGACTTTTATAGACACTGATGAAAAGGCTTCTAATGGAGGGGAGCCGTTGTCTCTGGCTAGCACTGTGAGACTATATTCTCCTTGTTGCTCTCTGTCCAAAGGCTCTAAAACAGACACTACACCTGTTCCTTCATGAATATTAAAAATGGTAGGAGAATTATGGATCAGTCTGTATGACACTTTGCCATAGAGCTGGCTATCTGCATCAAATGCGCTGACTTGTACTAAAGATGTGTCAGGCTTATTGTTCTCCACTATCTCTACCTGATATGAAGTCCTTTCAAACTCTGGGGCATTATCGTTCACATCTTCAACTACCACTGTGATCTCTTTCTTTGCATGCACACGTTTGCTGGCGTCAAGTATAACAACAGTAATGAGATATTCACTACACAGCTCAAAATCAAGTGATTTTGAGGTTGTGAGTAGATAATTGCCTGCTTGTGCTTTCAGAGTGAATTCTGTGCTGTCTTCCTCTAAGGACAGAACCCTGTGGACACTTGAGATGTCTCTCAGCTCCAAAAGAGCCAAGAGAGTTGGAGGCTCGTTCTCCTGTAATACAATCGTTTGGTTTCTATACTGTGCCACATACTTGATCTCGATGTCTGGCTCCAGGCTCACCACCGGCTGCAGATATACAGTTACCTGAGTTTGTTCAACAGGGCAAGGTGGGCTATTGACAACAACTTTTAAAACATGTTCCTCCAGGGTGTCTAACCTCATATCCATAGCTATACTGATCATGCCTGTGTTTCTGTCCAAATGGAAAAGTTCCTTGGCCCGATCTGAGATCTGGAAACTGAAGGTGTAAGTGATCTGACTGTTGCTGCCTAGGTCTGGGTCTGTGGCATGAACCTGGGCCACTGTTGTTCCCCGGGTTGCTCCACCTGGCACCGAAACAGTGTGAGGGTTATCAGGGCTGAACTGCGGGCACTGATCGTCTACATCTAGCACCGTGACAACGAAAGACACCCTAGCACTCAACGGCGTAGAGCTACAGTCTACAGCAACAAGAACCATGTGGTGCTCGTTTTGAGTTTCACGGTCCAGCTCCCTTTCAACAATCAGCTCAATGGCAGAACTGTCCTGCGCCACGCTGAACAATCCATGAGCACCTTCTAAATGATACCTTATCTCTGCATTGCTTCCTATGTCTTTGTCCCGAGCTTTGTCATCCAACAGCACCCTTGTCCCAACACATGCATCTTCTGGAATTCTTAAATGAATTTCACTTGTTTCAAAATAAGGAGCATTGTCATTTATATCCTCCACAATAACAGTTATCTTTATCAGTTCTTGTTCAGGATCCACTAGGGCATCAGCTGAGATGGTGCAGTTCCCATTCTCCTGTGATGGACACAAGATCTCTCTGTCTATCCCCCACAGTGTTGTGAACAAATCCCCGGTTTCCTCGTTAACTCTCAAATAGGAACTCCCAAGCAGCTGGAACGGAGGTGAGTAGGCCGTGCCTAGGCTGCCTATTTTAATTCCTTCTGGTAGTTCCTCCAGTGTCGAAAGAGTCAACAGATTGTGGCATATGATCTGGCTGACAGATGCCATGAGAAGCACCTTCTAAAGAGAACCAGAGAAAGCATTTAGCAGACTGAAGTCAATATTACTTTACTTGCCATATGAAAGTTTAACAGTTATTCAAGGTTTAGACGCACAGTCCTTAGGATAAAGTATGTCAGTATAATAGACAATCCTGCTCAGTTGGATGTTTTACTCAGACTTGTAGATGTTGATATGTAAATCGAAATCACCAGATATCACATATTTCACTTAGATAGTAGTTCAGATAGTAACTGCATTTGTAGTTATAATTATATAAACATTACAGTTGTATTCGGTATACTGTATCAGCCCTGTAATTTATGGAGGGATAAGGTTTTGGTGTGCTTCTGCATTTAAACAATGCATACTGTTTTTTTTTCTTTTCTTGTTCCTTAATACATTGTAAGATAATAAAATCAATATTTTCTTTTTTTTTTTGGCTAGTACACCTCATGCACAACAATGCTTCATGCCCAAACAACTTATCTAATCGAGCATGTTTGACAAGTTGGTCTGTCAGAAAAAACCGTCTGCAAGATACATAAAAGTATTTACAAGAACAGCTTGCAAAGAAGGAATTTGAAGAAAGAGCTATGCTACTCATTACATAGAGAGAGAGAGAGTGCAGACAGATTGTGCGAAAACTCACCTGTAACAGAGACAGCGTGTTCATATTTCTGTGAGACGCAGGTGATCATTCTTCGTGTGGGTGCTCGCCGTGTGGAATGAAACTTGAGTGCGACTAGGATTTCCGAGGGAGGGAACTCTTAAACTGTCAAGTCTAAATGAATGGAGCCTGCTCTCATTTTGAGATAAAAACCTGTCTGTCAGCTTTTCAGTTTTTACAGTGTCTTTAACATGTTTTTTTGGTGCAAAAGTAGTTTGATATTGGTTAACAAAAAAAGTTTTATTACATTTTGCAAACACGTACACACACACACACACACACACACACACACACACACACACACACACACACACACACACACACACACACATAGTTTCCACTGCTATAATTAATAATGAAGTTGATTACTACAAGTGAATAAAACTCAACAGACATTTTTAGGAATTTCTGCGAGACCAGTGTTTCAGATGTAAAGCAGTCAGTCTGATCATTGCTTCAGTGTTCTTAGAAAACGTTTTATCTTGATGGTATCCAAGCACAAGTGAAGATAAGTGAAGAATTATATAATATAGAGAAACATAGGTAGTTTTTTTTCTTCTCTCATAACTGTGTTTGGTTGCAAAAGTCCTGGTTTGACTTGAACGCCTTTGTAATTTACTTGTTTAAGGATATACAGTATGAGCACCACAGGCTTTATAATTGTGGCAAAATTTTCTTAAGAACAAGTCTACAGCATCCAGTTGAGATTATCTTCTGGACAAGGGCTGACCTGAAGGATTTATAGGATATAGAGTATATGCATGATATACTGTACAGTATATAACACGGCTCAAATAGTTAATGGCATATAGAGCACCAGTCAATAGTTTGGACACACCTTCTAATATATGACTTTTTTAAGTGATATATTTTCTATAGTGGTTAGCACTGTCGCCGTGCACCTCCAGGTTCTGGGTTCAATTCCCGTCTCTGTGTGCATGGTGTTTGCATGTTCTCCTCATGCTTGGTGGGTTTCCTCCGGGTTCTCCGGTTTCCTTTCACAGTCCAAAGACCTGCAGATTAGGCTAATTGGCTTGTGTGGTGTGAATGTGTGTGCCCTGAGATGGATTGGCACACTGTCCAGGGTGTACCCCGCCTTGTGCCCAAGTCTCCTGGGATAGGTTCCAGGCCCCCCGTAACCCTGAATACAGGCTAAAGCCGTATAGACAATGATGCGATGATATTTTCTACATTCTAGAGCAATACTTTAGATTACAAAACTATGAAATATCACATATGGAATTAGGTAATTAAATAACAACATCAATTGTTATTTTAAGACATGACAGTCAGCTTCATGAATGAACAGTATTGTCAAGTGTATTTGCTAAACTGGCTCTCAGAAAGACCATCCAGGCAAGACCAAAATTTACCTCTGCTGCAGAGGAGAAGTTTATCCTCAGAAATCACCAACTTACAGCACTTAAGTAGCAGACACGTCTCAATATCAACTGTTCAAATTAGACTTGTGCCTTCAGCTTTGTTTTACAATGTAAAAATAAATACAAATCAGAAAAGACCATAGAATTAGATGGTGTGTCCAAGCTTTTGACTGTAAGTACTGGTACTGTAAGTATATGTCATAGGTCGAATAAGCAATTTTTACAACTGTGGTCAGCAGAAAGGCATTTCAGAACAAACAACATAGAAAACCTTGAGGTGAATGGGCTGCAACAGCAGAGGGCCACATCATGTTTCAGAGCAGGAATCTGTGGGTATCACGGGCACTAAGTGTCGAAATGCAGTCGAGATACTCCAGGTGTACCTATCAAAGTGGATGGTGAATGGAGTATATTTACTTTACACTACCCTCTACTGTATAATACAGGAAGTAACACCTAGGTAGACTAAGGTTGTGTGTTTCAAGACCACTACATAGCTAACATGGTGTAGATACCTGGTCATCACTCCCATATGTGATTCTTCTATAAACTATTAATATAAAAATTGATAGCACACACTTGTTTAAAATGTCTTTGTTTTGTCTCTGAGAGTTGTCTAGCCACTACAATTTGGCCCCTTTCACAGTAGCTACATTTCCAATATCTTGTTACAGTGGGGGATGAAAGTGGGTGGCATATATAAGGAAGCAACTGAACCTTTTTCCTGAAGTTGATGTGCTGGAAGCATAGAAAATGGGCAAGCATAAGGATTTGAATGACTGTGACAAGGGCCAAATTGTGGCTGATCGGTGTATAACCTTGTGCCACATTTTAACTTACAGGACATAAAAAAATCTGCTTCTAATGTCCTGCTGACAGTTACCAGAGCACTCCTTAAGGGGACAGAGCAGGGAACCTACACAATTGTGGCCATAATGTAATGTTTTAATGTAATGGCTGATTGGTTTATACATTTTACTTAAAAATACTTCTAAGGATTTTAGGCTCCGTAGACCCATGGTCAGTCCTTTCTCCATATTTGTGAAGTCTTCAACATCTCCTTGAGCTTAGTGTTCAACACTGCAGCTATTACATTGTATAAAGTCAACTGCTTTTGTCTACTCATAGTTCTTCTTTTTTAAAGTGTGAATTTTTTTCTAGCATGCTGTTAGTGTGAATAACTCTTTTTGTGTTTATTCAGCAGGTCGTATACTTTTTTAGAAGAAAAAAAAGGAAGAAAAGTAGCCTACAAAAGAACTTCTAAGATATACCCTTAAAGTATGCAAAAATAAACACACTATATACAGAAGGCTGCTAATTGCAGGTTCTGTGGCCTTCCTTCCTATCTCCTAAAAAGCACGCAGGGGCACTAGGTCAATTCCACTCTTCCACACACAGTGGCACCTCTGCCCCTATATATTATGTGATTTAACGGGGGCTGGACCTATTTTTATCACAGTGTTTCCCAAGCACATGCTTAGGTTCTTTGCAACCCTGTAAGATAGTGAATATCCTTCAGTCAAAATATACATCATGGCCAAAAGTTTAGGGACACCTGACCATGACACACATCTGCTTTCTGAACAAACTGTATCATTCTAGATTTGGTTCTCCTTCACTGTTATAGATTTGGCATTTTGGGTGCAGAGATTTTACCTTTCAGCCTCAAGAGCATTAGAAAGGTCAGACGCTGATGTTGGTTAAGGTGGACTGGGAATCAATCGGCATTCCAAATCTCCGCTTTGGTTTCTGTGCGTGTTTGAGTTCTCTCATGTTTGGTGTGGTTACTCCAGTTTCCCATACAGTCCAAGAGATGCAGCATACACCGACTGCCATTTTGAAATTGCCTGTCCTGTACAATTGGTTATGTGAGTGTGTGTGCTTATGTCCTGCGACAGGTTGGCACCACATCTAGCGGTGCCGCTGTGACAGGTTGGCACCACATCCAGGGTGTATCCTGCCCTGGGATGCAACCCTACAGAAATGGTATAAACAATGAACAGATCTTAATGTTTTATTTCCAGATCAGATTGTTAAAGTCTGAAGGGCTATGGTGGTACAAACAAAATAAAGAGCAGCAATATGGCGAATAAGGTAGACAAAGAAAACTGTAAAATGTAAAAATAGAAAAGGAGGATGAAACCAGACTATAATACACTTGCAGCTAATGAACTATGAAATGTTCTGTCTCGGTCTGTGATGAGTCAGAGGTGAAGTTGCGCTCTCATTGGCTGAGACTGTGCTCCTTTGAAGTCGGAGCACAACGATGCTGCTGGGTGACAGCGATAGGCGGGGCTGCGGCATAAACTTTTTTTTTTTAAACCAATCAGATGACTGTTCTTTGACAGTAGCCCCGCCTTTTTCTACCATCAGCACTTGCTCAGAGAGCGGTCTCTTCCTTTGATAACTTTTTACCACACACACATACTAGTCACATCTCTCCCTCTGAGGCTCAACAGTTCTTTAGTAAGCATGTCGACCGCACCTTTCTCAGGTTAGCTTTTTCTCTCTTAATTTTCCTTTTAATAATTGTTAACAAAAAAAAAAAAAAAAAAAACATTATTATGCCTATTATTAAGTAATTTATCAGAAACATAGCTGCTAAAGTAGAGCTGAAGGCGTGGCTCTAGACCAAGCTGTATTAGATGGGATTGTCTTTGAGTGTGGCTCAGGACTGAGTTGTTTATGTGTGTTATACACAGAGTTAGACCTTGAGATCGGGGAGCTGCTGGAGGAGTTTGAGGCCGTGGTGGAGGAAATGCGCGCTTCGCCGGTGAGCGCGAGCGGCGCCCGCGAGCCAGTGCCGCGTGAAGCGAAACGGCGAGGCGCGTGCAGTGAAGGAGTGACGGACAGCGGCATCGAGGACGCGGATGACGGTAAGAGCTCCATCTTTATATTTCACCTCACAATACATTTATCATCATTTAAATGCCTGGAGAGTAAAAAAAAAGCTTAAAATGTTTAATTAATTAATGTAAACATAAAAATGTATTAAAAGTTAAACAATTTGTGTTACCTGAAAAATCACCCTAAATTTAAGGGAATTTTTTTTCTCTGACTAACGTGTCCGAAAGACTTGCCTAGTCACGTGACTAGGGCTCATTCTAATAGTCGAAGACAAGGATTAATTTTCCATTTAATTAGTTTATTTTCTCTATTTATTGATTTAAATATTTTAGTGGTTAGCACTGTTGCCTTGCACATCCATGGTCAAGGGTTCGATACCCGCCTCGGGGTCAGTGTGCATGGAGTTCGCATGTTCTCTCCCTGTTTGGTGGGTTTCCTCCGGGTACTCTGGTTTCCTCCCACCTTCCAAACACATTCAGATTAGGCTTATTGTTGGTCCCAAATTGCCCATAGTGACTGGCACCCCGGCCAGGGTGTATCCCACCTTGTGCCCCAAGTCTCCTGGGATAGGGCCCAGGCCTCTGAGACACTGTATACAAGATAAAACGGTATAGATGATCAGATGGGAGTGTTCTGTTAACTGTTAATTGTGTATTTCAATTTTTACACATGAATCTTGTATTTGATACTTTTATGCTTTCGGTTTGCTTGCTATTAATAATTTAAAAAATAACTTTTAATCGTACAGTTTATTTGATTAAAAAAACTTAAGACTTCCTAAGAAATCAAAAGTTCAACTAGATATATGTTTTGATTTTTAAAAACTTATAAATAATAATTGAAAAGAAAGAGATGCGAACAGGCAGTAATAGATACTGTAAAGAAGAAAATGTAAATTGACATAAAGTGACAAACACTTTTTAATCAAATTTAGGTACACGTAAGGCAGCAGTTTGAAAATTTGAAGTTCAAAACTTTTGATATTGTTCAAATGTAGCAATTTAAAACAAGAAATTCACGTTAATATGTCTTTATTTATACCTTTACCGTCCCTCCATAATATTTTGTGTGTTATTTATTTCATCTTATGTATATGTAACAACTTGTACGCAAAATGTTTGCTACAATAAGCCACATTCAAACAAATCCTTCGATGACCTTGAAGAAAAGCACGTTTTCAGAAAGTGTGATGTTGTGAAACTCACACCTGTTTTTTTTTTTCATGTTTACTTTAAGGTTGCAATGCTAACTTACCTACTGTTTAAAACACTCAACAAATGCTTGTGGAGTTCATATAAATTAGGCTGTAAATGGCAAACGTACAATGTGGGAGTTTATTCCACTCTGGGAATTTCCCTCAATGACTAATATTAACCCCCACAAACACACACACACACACAAACATTTATCCAACACATTTTGTAGGCTTTTTTTCTTGAATCACACAACAAAGGTAACTCAGAAGGGCATCATGTACTATTGTCAAGTCATATATTTATAACATTATAACATCATTATATTTGTAACATTAAAGCACTTAGTGTGTGTGTGTGTGTGTGTGTGTGTGTGTGTGTGTGTGTGTGTATGTGGCTTTGTGTGTGGGTCTCAGGTAGTGAACCGTCTCAGGCAAGCAGCTTGAATGCGAGTGTGGAAGAGCTCAACACTGAAGGCGTGATGACTTCTCGGAAAGGTATCACTGTTATGTTTCAATCCTGATAATCATCACATTTACACAACAAAGCTCCAGGCATTTGAGTGTGTGTGGGTGCTGATTTTTTTTTGTTTTTTTGTATAGCTTCATACTTTGATGAAAGTTTCAGATTTGTGCTACCTCTTCACATCTCAGTGACTTCCACCCATGCTTACGCCTAACCTTTTAATTTTAGAAGAGAGGGATTATTATAGAAGCTTAAACCGAATTGAAGTGTTTATCAGTAAAAGTCCTTTATCTTATTTTGTCAGACAACCATACAAAAAGGATAAGGCTCTGAAGTGTTCCACTTCAAATCATAGCAAGACAGAGGAGCTGATCTGTTTCAGTCTGACTGGACTAATCTTTCTCTCTCTCTTCTTTTTTAAGAGAATGTTTATGGTAATACTTTTAATGCAAGATTCAAAGCTCACTGTACATGCAGTTATGAATTTGTGTGGGTTTAGATTTTATTCCCCCCCACACACACACACAGACTGTCAGGTCACATTTCCTCCAGTAGAATATTCCAGAGGAAATGCTTGGGCACTTAGCAGCATTTCTCAACATTCCAATGCATATCATCATCCACCCCTTTCTTCACTCTGTCTCTCTTCCATTTCCACCAGCTAAACTTGGGGACACGTCTGACCTAGACAGCTTTATTGAGAACCTGGACAAAGAGCTTGCAGGTAAGATAACTGTAAAAGATATTGAACTTATGTGAGAAAATCTGTTGCATATAAGCCTGATTTCTAGACTCCTGCACTGAATAAATAATATTTCTCCTCCACTCTACATAAACGCTATGTACTGTAGTAATTTAAAGGCATCCCAGCTTTGTCAATTATTATAACCACAGGAATTAATTCCGATATAATTATGACAGTTTATTTCTAAACACTCAGGTTTAAATCATGATGTTCAAGCCATCTTTGATTGAAAACTGTTAGAAGAAGTGTACACTAAGAAAAAATATATACTGAACTTGGACATTGCAAATGTGGTCTTTTATTTACTAGAGGGAAGATATTTGTTTTTGATTGCTACTCCACACCATATGATAATTTATAAGGTGTAGATATGTCCGGACTGAAATTTGCATTAGAGTGATAATGGTGCTGCTACGAAATTACCCCAGTGGCTGCCTATCAACAAAAGACCAGTGGTTTAACAAGGCCTGCTCTCAGCATGCCATGCTATCAGTGGGTTGTAGGGATAAGTGCAGATCATGAATCATAAGTCCCCAGACATCTGGGCACACTTTGAGCATGTTAATCCTTTCTGCCTGTCTCCCCTGTCGACCCGAGCTATGACAACTTTATCTTCTTGACAGAGATGTGAACAGACAGGACTCGTGTAACTACAGGACAGGAGCCAAGACTATCAGCACTTACCAGCAAGAACAGACAGAGAACTGGCATCCATTAACAAACCAAAACCCCCTCTTGGACAGGACTTTCGGGTTGTGGTATACCAAAAAAGAGAAATTAGTACGACAAATGTTTAATCCTGTTAAAATGCATTTTTTAGTTTATTAATAGAAATGTTGATGTACTTATTTATAGTCCAAGTCTCATTGAATAGCACTTATTATCCAGACTTATTCCCGATTGTGGTAATATGACCGGATTAAGATTTTTATTTTTTTTTGTAGTCCTGGCTGAAGATTTGCTCTGTTGAATTAATTTTTAATTCTGGCTTTGTATCTTATAAACTATAACTTTGGTTCAACTCAATGACCTATGACCAAAAAACTAACAGTATCCAGGAGTTTTAATTACATTGCTACTATTAAATTACAAAGGGCGTTCAAGTCAAACCAGGACTTTTAAATGTACATAATAACAGAATACACTTACATGAGTAAAATTTTCTTTTTCCTGTATATACACTTATCCCAGCATTTCACTAGAGCATGAATAGCATCAAGGTAGAAAGTTGTCTACATGTCTGAAATGATTGCTTTCCTTGAACTCCTTTAATGCCCCAAAGATGTTTAAATGGCTTGGAATAAAGACTATATGCTGGATATGGAAATAACTCCCAGCCAAGTTCAAGTGATGTTTATGAATGATTGTCTGTACAGTTCTCAAAGACAGATGTGTCTCTTCCACAAGTTTGTGACAAGTTATCCATCGATTTTCCAGAATCAAGCCTTTCACACAAATGTTTATGGATACAGTGCAGTTGGTTCCAGGATTGTCGTTTGCACTTGTACTTTAAAACGTTTGCAGCATTTAAATATAAGGCTAAAAGTCTCATCACCATACTGTTCTTGAAGTCCTAGTTTGACTTGAACACCCCTCATATTTCCTGAAGGCATAAAGACTTATGGCAGCTAATTGTAGTAGACTATTTTATGTTGTTTTTACTGTATAAATAACCACTGTACATATCTTTTGTACTATGATAATGAATTATATTTTCTAAGAAAAATTAAACTTTTGTAGAATAAAAAAATACTTTTTTATTTTAATAATTTGTTGGAAATTGTCATTTTTTCTTACTGTGCAACTCTCACATTTTCATTCTCATATTTATTTCTCAGTACCTCGGTATATCATGCATGGCTTTTGTCTTTGCTTAAGCATAGCTGCACATAAACAAGGAAATTGTGGTTTGTCATCAGCTTCGACAGGAAGTACATCAGCTGCACTGCTCTAGAAACAGTGCAGTTGATGGAGTTCATCACACAGATTCGGGCGGGGGTGTATGGAACTGTAATGCTCGAATAAGCACAGATTGTGCAATAAAGAGGCAACGATTCCCAATTCTCTTGGACGCAGTGGAAACTGAGCTGCAGTCATCACATTTAAAGAGGAAGCAGACTAGCAGAATTGCATCATCACCAATCATAAGATCTCAGCAGTAATTTATAGTAAGCACTCGAAACACATGATGATTGTGTCATTCATAGATTTGCCTATATTTATAGCAACCAAAGCCACAAGATGTACAAATCGAAGATAAAATCTTTCACAAAGAGAACACAATATGCAGTATGTGGTGGGGTTTTGAGAAAAAAAAAATTCTAAAAGAGAATATTTTGTTCATGAGCCACATGAACACATGTTTCTTTGAGCCACAAGGATGATGTTTTGCAATATGCAGAATATTCTGTCAAAATTCATAAATCTGTTTGCAAGTGTGTTTGTGGCAATGTACATGTGTAACTTTGTAGCAATAATTTGTTGATTGAGTTTGAATAAAAAATACAGCAATATAATGAGTCACTGGCAGCAAAGTGCCTTTGCAACATTTTTCAGTTTTGTTGCCCACAATTACTATTTCAATTACACAGATTGTTAAAGATAAAGAAAAATGCTAAACAAAAGAATGTAATAATTTTTCTTGGCTTTTTCCTTCTAAAAGACTATGAAACAAATTTAGTTATAGACAACTTTGTGTGATTGAGTGTGTTGATTGTGTCCTAATTCTTAATTTATTTTCCTCTGGCACACAGTGAATTATTATTTTTTTTTATAATTATTGATGATTGATAATTTGCTAATTATAATTTATGATAAACCTTTACTGAGAATAACTCATTGCCAAATTGAGTGTAAGCCCAGAAACGTTGCTTATCTCATTTTGCAGTGAAGTTCATGTTCTCTTGTTACAGTCCTTATTTTAGCACAATTCTATTTATTTGTAATATTTTTAAATTGAAAGATTAAAAAAATATATTTCTGATCACTGTTGAAACATAAACTCTAAATAATAAGGCATTTAACTTTCTATGACTACAAGCCAATTAAACGCTAATAAGTGGCCATACAGCTATGCTTGCTTTGACATCTCTTCGTTGTGAAAGGACCCAGGGCCAGATGGATATGGACGGATTCTGGCCCAGTCACTAAGTAAAGCAAATCTCTCTCTCATCCTTAAAAAGGGAAGTGGCCTGATAACTGTGCCTCCCACATGCCAATAGCCCTACTAAACTCTGACTAAAAGCTGCTTTCTAAGATACAGGCCATGCGTCTAAAAAACCTGCTCCCTCACATTGCTGGAGATTACCAGACCAGGTGGAACGCCTGTGATAATATGAGAAGATTCCTTAATGTCTTTCAGCCTTCCCAGAGCTTTAATGACCCTCCATATGTGCTTTTTCTTGATGCCAAGATGTTTGACCAGGTTGAGTAGTCCTATTTACACTGCTGTGAAATTACGGCCAGGCAAGTTTGGACAGCATTTTCTAATCAATAAAAGAAATCATCGTTAAAAATCATCGTTAAAAAAGCAGGGTGACCCTCTCAGCCCACTGCTTTTTGATATCGCTATAGAGCCACTGGCCCAGGCAGTAAGGCAGAATGTTGTAATATCCAGTATTTTCATTGGAGAAAGGGAACATAAAACTTCGCTTTATGTGGCTGACCAAAACTCTTTCTTCTCCATTCGACAAATGCCATCTCATCACTTAGCAAATTTTTTCAAGTTACAAAATACATTTTGGCCTACCTCTGGTTTTTGACTCATGGGAGTACACAGAAGAACTAAATATGGTCAAATGTTTGGGGCCAACTACCGACCACTTTTAGATACCATAAAAGCAGACTGGCCTTCTAAAAGCAGACAAGCCTGTCTACCCTAACTACTTTATCTTCAGCAAATGATTCTTATTTTACCATCTAAAAAGGTTATAAAACTGCTTGAAGGCAGAGGGAGTTCTTTTATTTGGCGTAAAAGGAAACCCGGTTTAAAGATGGCAGAACTCCAATTGGCTGGGTCTGATGCGGGCTTAGATGTTCCAAATGTGAGTTATATCAATTGGCTGCTCATTTTTGGGTGATGGCAGATTGGCACAAATCTGACCCTGCCTCAGTTTGGTTCGATATTGAATCCTTCCACTCTAAATGGCTTTATGGAACTTGCTGTTTGTGAAAAACCGTAATGGATCCCTGAACTAACCTTATTACATTAAGCATGGTCAGAGCTTTAAGATCTAGCTTGGAGCGTCTGTTCATTTAACATCTCTGCTAACTCCTATCCTAAATAATCTAGATTTTCTGATAGGCTGCTAAGACTGTAGCTTTAAAGTTTGGTACACCCAGTGGTTAACAAAGCTTGGGCATTTATTTGAGACCAGACCTTGCTATCCTTCCAGCTGTTACAGGAGCAAAATGACCTACAAAAAGGAGAAATTTTCAGATACTTGCAGATCCTTACTTAAAATATATTGGACGTAAACAAGGGTTTCCTTATTATTTTTCAGTCATCTTTTATGCCGCTTATCATGTAGAGGGTCATGGGGGACCTGGAGCCTATCCAAGGAGACTTCATGCACAAGGACAGGGTGCCAATCCATCGCAGGGCACACACATGCACAAACACACACACACACACACACACACACACACACACACACACACACACACACACACACACACACACACACACACACACACACTGTGGGCAATTTGGAAACCGCAATTAATCATTAATCAGCACGTCCTTGCTCTGTGGGAAGAAAACCGGAATACCTGATGGAAACCGACCAAGGAGAAACCATGCAAACGCCACGCACCATGCACACAGACCCACTGAAATCAAACTCTCGACCCTGGAGGTGCCAGGGTCAAAAAAAAAGAAGATTTTTTTGTCTAGATTTCTATATTCTATATCATATGTTTTCTTCTTATGTGGCCTTCTTCTGCTGTGGTGAGTAGTTATTGTTTGGAGTTGAGATAATGCCTAGCATCTCTGTCTATGTCTTCTTTTGTGTACGTCATCATCCCTTATGTGACCCTGGCTGTGAAAACCCAGCTGAAGTTTTTTTTTTTTTTTTTGTCATTCAATATTTTCTTAATAAAATCATATGCAGAATGTGCTGTGTTTTCGCAGACAGGGTCGCATATGGTCATGTTATGTCTGAGATGTTTTGTTCATTTGTTGAGTTTGTTCAGGGCAAATCCAATATATATATATACATAATTCAATATGTGAATTTAAATAATTAAAATTTCAGAATGAATTAAAACAATACAGTTTCCTGCAAATGAGCTGTGTCTGAGACCTTGGATGCATATGAGCACCCCTGGACTGAGTTATCAGAAATGAATTATTCTAATAAATAATGTATGCCAAATCAATACAATGACACGATATAATGGTAATTTACAGCTTAATATCCATTTTGCATGAGTGAGACAGAATGGGTTAGAGACTGTGAGCCTGAGGTTTGATTGGAAAGATGCTCAAAGGTGTCACTTTGTTGTTTGATAGCACTTTGTTGTTGGGTAAAATATATTTGCTGATTAGTTGTGTCAGTTATAGATTACTCTAAAGAAGCTCTTTAGTTAGCACTACTTTTACTTGAGTCAGTCAGTATACCTTTTTTTCACCACGGCTAATTATACTGTTAGTGATCTTAATATGCAAACTGGCAGCATTGCTTTTTAAAGCCAAGACATCAGTCAATCATTTAAAGTTGTTTAACTAAATGCTTGACACACTTCATCCATCCATTCATCCATCTTCAGGGACCTCTTTATCCTGCTTCATCTGATGCCGCTCCCGGTAAAGCGCACATGCTGCATGGTCTGCTTGTTTGTTAACATTGTGTTCAGGGTGTTTGCTCCAACCAACCTCCTTGGGGAAATGATGTTGACTGCTGCAATTAAATCCTGCTTAAACAGGATTCTGCATCCCAAATATGCAGACAGGATACAATGAAGGGTGACGTGACAATGCGTGCGTGATCAGCAACTTCCTTTTAAGGTCTGTTGGCATGGGAGTGGGAAGTCCATTTTTTTTAGTACAAAGCAAAACAGATAGTGTTGTATATGGAAGTTTGAAAGCTGTTGTTAGAGGAAATAAAACCGAATCATATAACCGAAACCACAAAGTTCCTAGTTGAAATGAATTTAGCATGAAAAAAAAAAAAAAACACAATTTCCAGCAGTCATAGGCATACAGTAGCTAAGGCATTTCCAGCGGTGCATACCCCCCCCCCCCCCACACACACACCAGCATGAAGCAGGGACTTTCTGTGCTCAGTTTCTTAACATTATCCACTTTCACATTACCTTTTCTAAAAAAAAAAAAAACCCACAATTTTCTCAGTTGTGTTCAGGTGGCACAGAGAAAAAAACACTACAGATGTGAAATGGTTGTCTGTTCTTCACCAAAAGGTCACAGTGTTACAGCATAGGGGAAACTCTGCGGGGCTGCCAGTTGTTTTTTTGTCCCGAAAAAGACCATAGCAATTCATATTAGAATTCACACCCTGTTCCTCTACCATTTACCATTGCAAATACATTCCCAGGCTAAATAAATCAAAATAAATAAATAAATAAAAAATGGAGCTTTTTCAAATTATTGGCTAATTAAAATGACATCAAAATGGTCTAATTACAGCACCAGGTATTCCTGAAAGGGTTTCTAAAAATGCAGGAGATGATGAGAGGATGTACATGCAGTGGGTCCATATTATTAATAATGTAATTAATCTAGCAGTGATTTCCTTCCCTTCATGCCTACTAATTAGAGTAATTAATTAGTGGGCAAGCTAATAAGCGAGCTATGATAACTAATTGTGCTATGTCTTTAAACTGGCTAATTAGGGTAGTTAGCTCTGGTATCAAAGCTGACTAAGGAAGTACTAACATGGCTAATTGAATCATTCAGTCCAACTGATCCACTCACTTGATCCAGCACTTGAGGCTGAAGGACCTTACTCTGGGGTCCGACAGCGGTGTCTGGTCTCGAACCGGGGATCTCCTGATGAGCAGTCCAACACCTCAACCACTGTACATTATCTAAATTAATAACCGGTACAATTACTGTATAGTGGAAGCATTTTGTTCTGGTGCGGTCTCATTTATTTTTTATAACAGTTTAAACCTGGACAGGTTGTCGGGAGATCCTGGGAAAACAGGCCAAGAGGGAATACACCTTTAGGTGGATGCTAGTCTATCACAGGGTGCCATACACGTTCATATTTGGGGCAACATTAAGTCACCAGTCCATCCATGGCGCTTGTCCTGTATAGGGTCACAGGAGGCCTGGAGCTTATCCCAGGTAAATTAGGACACAAGGCGAGGTTGCCAACCTATTGCACGGCACAAATACAATCATAGCACTAAGGGGAAATTAGGAATTCATGACTTTGACTTGTTTGAGGAACCCAGCACATCCAGAGAAAGCCACCAAGCATGTGAAAAACATGCACACAGACCGCAGATGACAATCTAAAAGTGACACTTTACATTTACATTTATGGCATTTGGCAGATGCCACATTCAGAGCTACGTACATTGATCTCTTTGTAAATCTGAGCATTTGAGGGTTAATTTGAGGGAGTGGACATGGCAGCTTGGCATCTTGACCACTAAGCTACCCCTGTCCACTAGGTTGTTGTGTAGGATAAAATTATAATAAATAAGTCAATGACTATAGTAAGCAAGGAATATATTCATCTATCCGGAGGCCTTGTCTAATAAAGGAAGCTCTTTTTAGGACAAAAAAAAAAAGGCTTTCATGCTCATTGACTTCATTAAAAATGAATCGTTACCTTATCTTTGATGTATACATTAAAGGACCAGCTTCCCTGTGCTCTGACATTAATATGATATGACGCTAGTAAGTGCTGAAAGAGACAAGTTCACCTTCAAGGTTAACAAAAGGGCAGTGGCCCTAGGAATTGATGAAAAAGATTCTGACTCTAACTATCGGGCTACTATTTTTCTACTGCCATCTCATGGTCAACTGTCACTGATGCAGCTTTTGAGAAATACTCCTGGACAGAGTGGAGAGCCGGTTCTCCAGATGTAGTGAGACAAGCCATGCATAATGGCAGTGTGGTATTATGTGGTCAATACTTTGTAATCCTCATTATTACCAAGGGGGTGGCTTCACACATTCACTGTAACACTTGACAAGGCAATAATCAGTGGCTTATAAAATAGCAAGTGTGTGTCAGCAAACAAAGGTTGGCTCCCATAATAGGATAATACTGATGGAAATGGGCGGACGCATGTTAGCAAATACCCGACAATGACCATCCTTTCGACACAGGACAGACAGTGTGTAACTATACAGCCGTCTTCTGTACATCCGTATCTCAAGGGAGACTCTTGAAGATCTGCAAATAGTATAAAGATGAATGCTCTTAGTCAAGACTATATATTTGCAGCAATGAGAACTATGCTATCTTCATCTCATTCACATATACTGTAGTAAAATATATATATATTTCATCCAGCTCCTTACAGAGAGAAGAGCTTTCGTGGGATTTTATTGGGATCTTCAGTTTTACTTTTCTCTAAGTGAACAGATAGGGGTAGACTTAGTTTCTAAAATGTCTGTTCATCAATAATAAAAAAAAAAAGTTCTCCACTCCCGAAAGGAGCAAATGGTTCAGTTTGTCTGCACAAAGATAAAATGCTTTCTTAGTTTAAATAGCAGATGATGCATGAGCCCATGGACAATCATCCATCAAGACCCCTCCCATGCACAAAATGCAACACAAATAAGGGAAACATGGAACTTCAATGGATTTAAAGAACATTCATATATACAGTACATACTGTATACAGTAAACAGACATTTGTGCGCCAGTACCGTACATCTATACTATCATTTTACCAGCTTTGACAGGTTGTGCTAGGTTTTACAATTATTGTCCCCTGCAGCATAAAAGGCAACGATATTATAGAATGCATTTAGTGTTCCTTTACGACGCAGTAGCTGCATCTGGGTCATTACCTACAGTAGGTAAGGTTAATGCGATTTAGCTGTGTCATTAGCTTTCCTAGCTTTATGGCATGCCTGCAGTTAGACCTCTTTAATGTGCACAATGTGGCACATGCAATTAGTGTATATCTCCGCTTGGTGCCTGATAGGCCATTCAAGGTGGAACGTGGCCTTGTGAATGCAAAGACACAGCTAATTATCTTTAAGAGAAAGATTGGAAGTTGATGAGAGACTCCAGGGAATTGGCTGAGAAGGAAGAGAGAGGGAGAGAGAGAGAGAGTGAGAGAGCGAGCAAGCAAGCTCTGCATGCTTGTTAGATGTTTGTCTCACTCCTTAGGCTTCTTCAGGCCATCCATCACCTAGACAGAATCATTACTGTTCCAGTCAATGCAGCAGCTGGGCTCAATGTCCCTTAAGGAGCACTGCACCGCGCTACAGCACAGTCCAGTCCAAGCAGCTTTGTTATTGTTTTATCATGCAGAAAACGGTCGCGCGCCTAATTAATACCGAAGCACTAGATTTCTTATTGCCTCCTCTTGGCTGCCTAGTGCTAGATTGTCCAAACAAAGTGTCTTTATTATCCATCTCCTCAGGCTGCAAACCCCTCAGGTTGGCCTGCAATACACAGGATGGTTGCATTAAATTTGAAAGCTGGACGCTGGCCTGACACACTCACATAAAATGACCAATGTCACAGGTTTTATACAAGGACAACATTTACCTAAAAGCATTTTTGCAGCATGCTGAAGCAGCAGCAATTTCAGTTTAGACATGTTCTCACTGCATAAAACGATGAACTAAACCCCAGCGTCTGAGTCATGCAAATGGAAGTCTATCTTCTCCGGTCTTCAAAATGAAAACATCACAGATGACTAGATATTTCATTTTCTTTAATGCAGGTTTATGAATGCATTCAGCTTATAAATACAAGCTCCCCGTTCTGCTCTCCTGTATGCAAACAGACAATATTGGAATCGCGGTGTTTCTAAAAATCTGTCGAGATCTGGAGGAACGGAAAATATACGTAGTTGCAATGCACTCTGTGCTGATTGATTCCTGCACTGGGGGTAATATCTTACTGGAACATAAAAAAGGAACAGTAGAAGATCTGGGAAATGGTATGCAGAGACCTCATTTTTCTTCTTTATTTAATAGGATAGTCTCAAGGAAACCCATGTAGAATGAATAATGAATACTTAACATTTTACGACGACATTGAACACGTAGTATTATCAAGCTTAGTGCAAGTCCTTGTCATATGGTCATATGCCATATATGGAAACCCTGTGAAATCCATACACATGTAAGTATTCAGTAAAAATAATAAGAATAAAAAAAAAACTAAAACAAGCAAGGAAAAAAAATAAAAATCCTGACACATACAGTGAAATACAATGCAATCCACAAGTAATTAGACAATATACACTTTCTTTCTTTCTTAAGTTGTGTCTCTGTAGTGTACAGTAATGCAACATGACTATAAGCATAAATAGCAGCTTTAAATTGTGATTACTTAAATAGATGAGCCATGTAAAAATTACAAACATTTTTTATACACAGTCTCTGTTTTCAGGGGATAATTGGACAAATTTAATTAATACTCTTGAAAAAACGTTGCTATGCTTGGTACTTGTCTGGTAATTCTGCGCAGTCAAGAGCTGCCTGTACTCTCTGACCCACAGATATAATCAGACACTGGATAGCTTCATTAGTGGTGCTCTGTCAGGCGTATAATACAGTCATCGGTTTTGTTCCAGAAACATTTTGCCTTCAGTCTTGTCTTGAAATAAATATAAACCATCACATAATCTGTGCTGAATAAAACATTATTTATTTATTATTTTTTGCATTTAGAACAACATCTGGAATATATATATATATATATATATGAATACGCCATTGTGAATCGTGAACAGCAGTCTAACCAGCTGTTTATTCAATAATTACACTATATGGCCAAAAGTTTGTGGACACCTGACTATTACACATATATATTCGGACATTCCCCAGTCTTATGCCATGAAGTTGGAAGTACACAGCTGAATAGAATGTCTCTGTATGCTAGTGACTACCATTTCCTGTCACTGAAAGTAAGTGGCCCGAACCTGTTTCAGTATGAAAATACCCCTGTGCACAGTGTGAGGTACATGGTTTTCCAAATTTGGTATGGAAAAACTTGAGTGACCTGAACCTCAACCAGACTGAACACATTCAGCATGATCTGCAACACTGACTCTGTCCCAGGTTTCCTTACTTAAAATCACTGACTGACCTCACTAATAAGCGGTATAATATGATCATAGCTTCCAAAATCTAGTTGACAGCGTAGAAAGCCTAATAAAGTAGAAGTTACTATCACAGTCAAAAGGAGCTTAATCTGGAGTGGGATGTTCCATTAATACATACAGTATGACTGTTATGATCAGTTATTCACAACTTTGAGCAATATACCAAGGTGAGTCAAAAATTATCCAGATCTCCAGCTATATTGGAATTTCTTTTTGCTGCGCTGTCCCGTTCAAGGCCTCCGTTTCCCCAGTCAGTGCTGTGCAGGTGTGAACAGGTTACATCAGTTCATTTGTAACTGCGGTGTATGCAAAAATGTATACCCCAGTTGTGATTTGCACAAAAGAAGAGCAGTGATTAATTTCTTGTAATGTACCTGATGCTGATAGAATTCACGGAAGAACATAAACAGAAGTTTTTGGATATCTGCACACAAAATTTGGACCAGGTTTCTTAAAAAGAATCATTACTAGTGACGAGACATGGATTCATCACTACAAGCCTGTGGGTAAGAGTCTGGAACGGGAACATCCTTAATCATGTATGACTGCACAGTATGACTGCAAAACAATCCCTGCTATCCGTTTCACCCAAATGAGCATGGGGTCCCTGTTGAGTCTGGTTCCACTGAAGGTTTCTTCCAACTGCTATCTCAGGGAGTTTTTCCCTGCCATCGTCGCCCTCGGCTTGCTCATCAGGGACAATGTGATCATTTTGATTCATACACAGTTTCTCACATTTCATACAAATTCCATCGTTTTCTTTTGATTCTGTAAAGCTGCTTTGTTACAAAGAACATTGCAGACCAAGAAAAGGTTAAAAAGTCAACCATCAGCTGGAAAATTGATGCTTATAGTTTTCTGGGATTTTCACGGGCCAGTATGAGAGCATTATCAGGAAAAAGCCCCAACAATCAACAGTGCTCATTGAGAGTGAGAAGCTTATTGAAGAGCTGAAGCCTAAACTTTAGATTAACGCAGAGGTCTGCTAAACAAGGGCGTCGTGATCTTGTATTATGATGCACGTCTGCACACTTTTGCCCACACTGTTGTCACTCTGCAAAACTTTGTTTTGAGGTGTTAAAGCATCCTCCCTATAGTCCTATTGGACTGTCACCTGTTTGGTCCCCTAAAAATGAAGACAGCAATGCTATCGTGGCTCGCAGCTCAACCTAAAACATTTTTTTTAATGAGGGAATAAGAAAACTTGAAAAGTAAAAATGTATTTGTCTTTTCAAAAAGATAATCAAAATAAATTCTACATGAAGAGTGCAGATAATTTATGACTCACCCTCGTGTTATATATCCAAATGTAACATCACTATTTATTCATGTTGAGGTCTTGTTAGATTTTCTTTGTGCTGCAGTATCTGAGATGGGGTTTCAGTATTGCCTAGAGAACTGCCTTGAAACAGAAGCGCATGGCTTTAAACCTGAAAAACCCTGGGATAGAAAATACATACTGAATGAGCAGGCAGTGTTGTCTTTGCTGTCAAATAAAATATCATGTAATATAAAAGAAAGAGACTTTAAAAATAAAAAGAATAATAGGATGAAATATTAATGAGAAGACAGCAGATACTGAAAGAAATTACCATCAGCGTTACCAGGCACAGTAGATTTGTTCTGATTTTACAATTTCATTATTATATATTAATTAAAATAGCACCTGATCCAGCATATCTTATTGTTTTGCATTTTATTTTGTGCCAATAGACAATAGTGATAATGAAGCCACAAGAAACTAAATACCGATTATGAGATTGTAATATTTGCTTGGAATTTAATCATCCCTAAAATTGTCTATTTTGCAGTTTTAAAATTAATAAAATATTTCCAGCAGTCACATCTTAGGCCTGAAAAATGATGCACGCAATTCCTGTATTTGATCCTCACTAGGCATATTAGGTACAATACACGTTACATCTCGAACATAATGGCTGGATAATAACACCTACTCATTTTATGGCTCTTTTACTTTACTCTGACCTGAAATAGCGTCTGTTTAGCATCCATTTAACTTCATCAAGTAACAGTGAGAAGAAAAAAAAACATGCTAATCATGCTATTTTATTGTCTGTGGAAACCTTTTCATGCTACATAATAGGGATGGGAATCGTCAGGAGCCAACTGATACAATATCATGAAACTCAGTTGTGGAAATTGTATTGCGCTTTTGTTAGTATAACAATTTCATAAATATCTCAATTCTATTTTTTTGCCCAAAAATTTCATTATAATTCTAAATAAACTTGTGTGAATAGTTTAATGCACCACCTGCTGGATTATAGAGGAACTGCAAAAAAAATGCAATATAAAGGATTATATTTCACCTTAAATGCAAACAACCATAAATTAAAAAAGAAATAAAACATTTATTTTGGAGTGATAAATATATTGCCACAGAATTGTGATATGTAACTGAATTGATTTCTCACCATCTCTACTACAGTACTTAATATCCCTACTACAATAGCTATCCATGTGCCAATTTTAAAATGAATTCTAAGCGTTTCTAAACGGATACCTGTATAAAATAAGCTTGCTCCTTTGTGTTCAAGATGGTTTATAATAATTATTGTTAAAAAAAAAACACACACACATTTTGAGGTAGGTTTCGCTAATTTGCTAACATTAGCTGGCTAACTGTTTTCTTAGCTTATGGCAGGTTAGCCTAGCATTGATTCGAGTGGCTAATGTACTTGGCTAGCAAGTCAAATTCTAGCTAAAGGCAAACATAATTTATTTGCCTGAATTTTACTTCATATTAATTCATAGGCACCTACTCTAGTGCTAGTCACGCCTATGACCAGCTAAGTTACAAAAAATTATGTTTTCAGGAAAAAAGAAATCTGTATAATTGTTAAAAAAAAAAAAAAAAGGTTTCACCATTTTTCCACCACAATACTTTTTAATACTTGAGTACATTTAAAAATAGCAATGTTTTATTTTGTTGGCTGGATACTTTTTTTTTTTTTTTTTAATTTTGACACATGCACAAATCAGAGATTATAAACTTTGAGCATTTAAAAAATTCATTTTACTTTAGCGAAACAAGTTGTGCCCTAGGTTCAGTGAAGATGTAGCTTGGAGTTAGCAAGGCAGCTGGACGTGGCGGACAAGTATAATAGTAATGTATTCATAGAGTCTAAGATTTTTAAACAAGACTGCTGATGTAGATATACAGTGCTGTGAAAAAGCAATTCTGAGAAGAAGAGTGAGTAAAATTCCTCCACAGCAATGTGAAAGACACATTGCCAGTTATCGCATACGTTTGATTCAGTTGATGCTGCAAAGGGTGGCACAACCAGTTACTAGGTTTAGGGGGGCAATTACTTTTTCAAATAGGGCCAGGTAGGTTTGGAGAGCTTTTTTCGCCTTAATACATGAAATGGGTCATCTTTGTGTATGATTAAATATTAAAATGTGCTTGATCGCAATCATTTACTGTAAGTGTGACAATTATACAGAACAATAAAAAAATCAGGAAGAGACAAATATTTTTCACGGCACTGTATGTTCCCAAGTCATTGACAGTACATTAACATATTAATAAAATTGAGAGTCCATATGATGGTAGTACTATAATAAGAGAAATGTGTGTGTATTAAGAAGTGAGGGGTGGATGTTAGCATAGACCCACTCTATGTTTCACTTTATCATATCCACAGTATATTAGAAGTGTTTATTTGATTAACATTTCTCATTGTAAGTACTAGACCTCATAGTTTGGCCCATGAGCTCATATTTCCTTATTATATCCTAGAGTGTTTGATCATCATAATTCATTTGGCATTTACCCAGCCACCTTTCTTTCATCATTACTTAGAAACAGGATGAAGAGATTCTGAGACAATAAATAGTAAATTACATGATCAAGTGGATTGGCAACAGTGTATTGCACAGAAAATGTCTATTACACATAAATGCACATGACTGCAACATAACGATGAGAACAACTTCAGTCTCTTCTTAACCAAACGACTGTTTGTACACTTAAAAAAAATAAAAAAACAGAAGCACTAACAAATGATGGGGCTTTCGCTTTGATTTTAAAATGGTACAGAATTTACTACACAGATTAGTAGAGTAGAAAATATTATGTCACACGTCAATCAGTTCTCGAGTGTCTGGTTATTAATCTGGCTAAGACAAGGCAGAATCCATGTTGATGCTTGCGGCCAAAGTCAGACAAAACAAAGAAAATGGAGGTAAAAACGAACAGCTCGGTAATGAAACAGAGTGTTTTGTCGGAGACAGAGAGGAAATTGTTTCGTTATAGCTTTGAGAGCATGCCAGTGCAATTGCCTTGACAACAATCATGCTAGAAAAACATCCAGTTTCACAGTTCTGCCTGGTCCTCCAGGGTAGCACAGGGAGCCACAGCTCACAATGTGGGGATTAGATGCTTCATCGAATTTGCTCAAACCCTTCTCGATCAAACCTTTAGGCGAGCTGCCACTGCCTAGAGCTAAGTGAGGTGTCCTGGTCTCCTCAGAGACATGTGTCATGGCCTACCCAAATTTCTCTCGCTCTCTCTCTCTCTCTCTCTCTCTCTCTCTCTCTGTCTATACTTTCTTCCTCGCTACTCCTGTGCAGAAGGAAAGCTGTGAGCTGAGCTGCGATCCAGGGTTTCATATGAAATTGGTGATGCTCCTCGTGTCACTACATTTGCTTTACAACAATATACACCGGCGCAAATAAATAGATCCAGTGACACCCACTCGCACTGTTGCTGTACGGAGTGCAATAACTCATGTGTGCAAACAGGTCATTGGATCAGCAGAGAGCTGTATGAATAGAGTGTGCTATGCAGCAGGGAGTAGCACTGACAGACGTTGTGAAGCTTAATGTGGCTATTACAGACGGGACCTAAAAATAAGCATAGCTTCAATGACTTACCGGTTATTTTAAACAAACGACCTCGAACGAAAGACTAAAATTATTAACCAGCCAATTACAGATAAACATATGTTAAAAGTAATGCATAATCAGCAATTTCATTTCTGCTGTTCAGCGGGGATCCTCACTGTTCTAGTGCTCCAGCTCTGTAATATTTAATTCCAAAGACAATCACGCAGAGTATGATATCGATTCTAGGAAGTATTCGACCTTCTGCTCTGACCAACTGCTGTTTGCTTGAAGGGATTCGAATGAGACAAATCATCTAATCCCCATGTTGTGAGGACCCTGAAGGAGAGCTACATTCTAATTGGCCACCTGCCACGACTCGGTTGGTCAAAAGAAATGATGCCGAAGTTTCGTGGTCTGTATACAAACTTCCTGTTCATTAAATTTTTTTTATTTATAAATCTCGCTCTCTAATCTATAATCCCTAATCTAGGCACCTCATGGAAGAGGGTTCACTTGTTTTATCGTAGTAGTTTCGCTGATTTACTGACCAACTACTAGATTTTTTTCATAGTTGTTTGTTTTTCTCTTTTTGCTGCAATCCCTAGGGCTAAGTTGGCCAGTATTTATTATTATCTCAGCAGTTTTGAGTTATTAATGTACATTATAGCTAAAAAGTTAAATAAAAGTAGTCTGGAACACATAGAGAGAGCACAGAATAGAGACAGTGATACTGTACTTGCTGGAGAGATTGCGGCCAAATTTATTCAACAGTTATTAATAATGGGTATTTAAGAAAAGCGGGAAGTTATTGTGATGGGAATAACGCACAAGGAAGTTGATTAAGGTACGAGACACAAACACAGATGACAAACGACAGCTTGATTTCGGTAACTTGCTCTGCAGTTTCCCAGCAGGAACCCTAACGTTGGATGACGGTTGTCATATAGCTGTAATGAAGCTGCGATGTCATCTACCATCGGGACGACGCTGTACTTGGAAGTTTGATGAAATGATGTTGAGATAACCTTGCGTAAATGATCTCAAAACAACGTTGCAAATACAACCTCAAAACAACAAGATTTATAGTATTATTTGGATTTTAATTTAGGACATCAGAGCACATCCATAGTCCCGTAAGTTTATGATGGGATTTAGATTTGAGAGGGACACAAAAGATTTGCATGGTCAGAGAGTATATCTCATGTCACATCTCTTAGAGTTGCAATGTTACCTCTCTCTTTCATATTCCTTCGGAAATATTACCCTCAAAGTAATATTACCTCATGTGCATTATAGCTCACAAAACACTAAAGTGTAATAAGTTGTTTGCACAGCGTGTGAACCACATAACGTCCACTTTCACAGACTCATCTCAGACATTTTTTTTTTGCTTTTTTTGCTTTCTGATCTACTCTCAGCACTCCCCTCAGGCCTTGGTGGATTGGTTCTATGCCAGAAGGGGTTCAATCCCAAACCAATGCCCAAAAACCTAGCCACTGGATGCATGTCCTAAGAGAGAATAGTAGGGTTACATTAGGAAGTGCATCCTGCGAAAAAAAAAAAAAATACAAAAAAAAGTGCCAAGTTGTGTGCGGATGCGACGGTCCGCTCCGGCAACTCCCTAACAAGAGCAGCTGAAAGAAGAACAACAACAGCATGCTCTCCTGTGGCTATAGCGACTGGAGTTCAAGTCAGGTCATTGGCTTTGTTGCAGAAAGACAAAAAAACGAAACTATTATCACCAGGATCAGCATTACATAGATGTATTTCAGTTGAGAGAAGTCGTATTTGCAACACTGGCTCGAAGTCAGCCGTTCAACCATTATCCCAACATCATGGAGTCAGTCAATGTTGGTCTGACACCATTTCGTCAAAGTAATTCGTACTTTCAAAAACAACCCAGTACAAATGGTGCCCCAACATTCACAATGTTGCCAGATTAACATCGCCAAAAACAACGCTTTGACAAGCGAAAATCCCTGCTGGGTTAATACTGTGTTTATCCCACATCATCGTGAATGACTATCAATAAGCTCGAATTACTGAAGTTAACAGCAGTGACTCCAACATGTGCACCTTTAATACGGATTCCTAGCTCTGGACCACTGACTTCCTTTCTCCTTTTCCTTTCATCTTTTTCGGCTGCCTTAGCCTCCACTATGCTTTCCTTTCAGTTTAGTACGAGAGGGAGAACAGCATTTGACGGTATAAACAGGTTGTTTTGACAGTTTGAACGGAAACTAACACAACCTGACGCGATGAAACTGAGCAGAATAAATCAGAAGGAGTCTGGATGAGAAATAATGTGTTTTTGCAACATGTCTTCTCCAGTTTTATGATTTAATTTGGCACATGGCACAATCAGCATGTATACATCTGGTATACATAAATAAATATTAAATATAATTATACATAAATATACATATAGAGCTGTTAAAAAGACAACTGGTGTGGCATGGGATTACGGTGTTGAGAATTCGACTGGTACAAACGCTAATCGCTCGCCGTCTTTCTGGATACTGATGCTTTAAGTCTAGTAGTAATGGTCATTACAACGTTGAGATCAATGGGAGTATGATCTTCCTAAAAGCCCTATACATATATATATGTATGCCCATATTTATATATATATACTGTATATATTTATATATATATATTTAAAGAAATACAGGTCTACACTGAACTATTGTTATTCAGTGTAAACAGGCCACCATGTCCTGCTGGGAGGAACCTTACAAAGTCAGTGGAATCATGTCAGTTAGTTCAGTTGAATATTAAGCTATTTTTTTTCTTTTACATGTAAAATAATATATTTATTTTTGTAATTCTTAAGCAAAATTAGACATATATAACTTTTTTTTTTGAAAAGAACAAAAAAGTGCTATTTTGCAGAGGCGCAGCTCAAACACTACTGGTGAAAATCATCAACATGGTAAAGAAGCCCTCGATGTCCCACCCCAAAGACACAATGTTCAACAAAAATAGGGTAAATGTACACACATACGCACACACACTCGTACAAGCACACTCACGCACGCACGCGGGCACGCACGCACACAAACAGACGCGCAGTCGTGTGTAAGTGTGCATTTCATGAAGATAGTTCATTTTGTCATAAAATATGCAATTTTTCTCTTAACAAAACACTCACAGTAAAGTCTGTATCTTCAGTCTTGTCTCATGACAGAGTCGTGATCAGACAAAATTATTATTACTCCAAATAAAGAAAAAAACAAAACAAAAGATAAAACCATATATGAGTATATTCAACTGAAAAAGCTGGTCTGGATTGCCTCAGTTCTCTAAACATTTTCAGTATGTCGCTATCTTTTTTTTTTTTTTTTTTCACAAATCCGATCGTTCAGGCGAAATAAGTTCCAGGCACGGTCATGTCACTGAAAGATAAAACAGACAAAACTAAAAATCAAGCTCTCGTGTAAGGCATTGATGAGGAAAAAAAAAAAAAAGCCACACATATTATGCAGATGTCATCTGAGAGTTTGGAAATGTGTTTCCCACGCGAGAACGAAATGGGAAATAAAAAGCACTTTTCTTCATTTTTTTTTTTCATTTAATTATTCAAAAAAAGTGTTGCCAAGATCCTGCCCCGTCTTCTTAAAAAGGTTGTCCCCCCAATTTTTAAAATGATTATTAGAAAAAAATACTGCTCGAATTGCTCGTCCCATGGAGTAGTTCATGACCGAATTGAATCGACATTCACAGAAAGCAACTGCCTGTGACAAAATGTCTTTCTTTTTCTTTTTTTTTTTTTTTTAAATTCCTCTTCCATGACTGTGATATTCGTATAAAACTCAATACTCTTCTGCACCCTCCTTAAAGCTATACACGGGTGGTGGAGTGTGAGTGGGCCAGACCGGTTGTGCCAAACCCGGCTGTGAAGGTGTTATATGGGTGCAGGCTGGGCATGGGCACCAGTGAGTTGGGGATCATGGTGATGGTGTTGGGCGTCATGAGAGGGATGTCATCAGGTGAGCGGCGCAGAGTCAGCGTGTAGTCAGGAAGCGCGGTGAGCGGCAATGACTCTCCACCTGGATTGGCATCGCATTGATTGACTTGCAGCGATGCGATCTCATCCTCAACGTTGGTGCCGTTGACATTGGAATTTGCGTTTGCACGGGGCGGGCTGCCTTGAGGCCGCTGCTCCTGGCGGCGCTTGTCCTTGCGGTAATAAAGTGCGGCGAAAGCGAGGACGTTGAGAAAGAGCAGAGAGGCACCCACAGCGATGGTGACGCTCAGCTCGGTCGAATAGTCACGTGCGTTCTCGATGAGCAGTGGCCCAGTCTCGTCGCTATCTGCACTGTTCCGCCGTTCTGTGCCGCTCTCGCTGTTGTAGGCTGGTGACATGGGTGGCCGCTTGGTGTTGAAAGGCCAGGCCTTACCGTTAGGTCGCTTGGTAGCCAGTGAGTTCTGAGTGGTCTCAGGTGGAGGCACTCGTGTAGTGGTCGATGTGTAGTGGAACATGTCATGCAGGTTGTACAAGTGTGGCACCAGATGCTTCCAGAAGGCCACCTTAGTAGCACGGTAGTGGTCACGAACTCGAGGCTTCAACCCGATGTGCAGGTACAGCTGGTCCTGAGGGTTGTATTTGGACCAGGCCACTTCTTCGAAGCGATTGGCTTTTGTGTGGATGAACTTGGTGTCCTGAGGCACCGGCTTGTTGGGATCTCTGTAAACACACACATAAAATTTATTAGACTATACAGGCTCTATTGAATATATATAACATCTATTAACTTGTGTGTCATACAGCAAGATTTTCTTTAATAAACTCGGACATAAATAAGTAACAACAAAGTTTTGACTCGTTCCACAAGCTCTTTTTGGAACAAATAGGATCCAAAAGCTCCAGGATATATTTCATTCTCTGCACTAAAGTGAACATTAACTTTCTTTTAATGATTAAATACTCCAGAGGATTAATTTTGTGGTCCGTGTGTGAAAATATCTGAGGAAAAAGTGTCATGAAATATGAATTAATCTTGTTCTATTACACCCTTACATGCCAGGCAGTACCAGTTCATCAGGAAAGGAGGATAGAGCTTTTAGGTGTGGGAGTGCCGCTCGGTTACACACAAATTGGCTAAAAGTATTTGGACATCATGACTATATGTGGTTTTCCCACAATCTGTTAAAATGAAGACGGAAACACACAATTCACTGAAAACTACGAGGCCTAAACCTGCTTCCATGTGACATTGTTTTTCACATTCCATTTATATAAGACACACACATCACAGACACATGTGAAACGCAAGATATTCTTCTGTAAGAGTGCAATTGAGGGCGTTTCTTTATTGGAACATCTTGTATACAGTTTACAGATCATAGCAACTATTCAATATTGTTCACTGATTCTTAATGTTAGAAATAACTGAACTATCAGCAATTCTATTCTCGCCCTCTTCTACTAGATATAATGTTTAGCGATTGATGCAGAGACTTGGATACGCAAATGCCACAGTAATTTCAAACAAGCAAAGTGTTCAATCTGGCTACAGATATCATGCTTATACAGAGCGCGAAAAGGGAATGTGCAGAAGGTCAATGATGACTGCATACAAAATGACAGGCTGTGCACTGCAGCCATGCACAACGTGTGTGTTTTCTCTCATGGCACAGTTTCCAGAACTAAACATAAAAAGGTCCATTCTGTGTTCTCACGGACAGTCAATACCTGCTAATGAACATTTACTAAGATTATATCTGTGTTGCACTGCTCTCTAAGAAAAGCAAATATATGACTGGAAAAAAAAAATGCTGTACTCAGACATTGATTTGAAATACACAGTCCAATGCAACAAGTGACCATGAAGTAGAAATGACTGGTGAAATGAAACAAGGTTACTAAACCATACTGCCAAATGATGCAAACTGATTAAGAACTGAACCGTGTGAAATCATTGCAGAACTCAAAATTGGATTCCTGGGGAAAAAAACGTTTAGACAGAAATATTTCTTTTAAAATAATGCAACCAACAGAGACAGAGAATAAAACTGACGATTTATTTTATCTTTGCCAGCTGTCTCTCAATTCGGAATTAAAATTATTAAAAGTATTTTCTGTTCCACGTTGATGCCGTGACATATTGAAATATACAAGAGCTTGTGAAAGAGGAATACATCATCTTCTCGCTACATCCTGACTACTGAACCGATATACAGGAGAAGCAGCTCAGGTTTGTCTGGCTTTCCACAAATGAAGACACAATCGATAGTTGTTGTAAGCCTTTGGTCAAGTGGTGTCTTGCAACTGTTCTTCCACTTCATTGACCACATCCTCTTTTCCTCTAACTCTTCCTCTCTCTCTTTGGACCTTCTGCTTGACCAGTTTCCATTTCACAAACTGCTCTGAGTACTTTGTCATCTACGTACACAAATTGCAGCACTTTAGGTGCCACCGTTTGGCTCCACAGTGCTTATAGTGCTTCACAAGAACAGTGTAGAAATTGACTTTCATTGTGCTAAAGAGGGTTTTTTTTTGTATTTGATTGTTTTCAGCTTGACAATATAAAGTTACCTGTGCTTTGTGATAAGGCCTGTTTATGAGATCCGCATTCTTTGGGCATTATGCGGTTTGCGAGCGTTCCTCAAGACGAGCAAAGATTTTTAATAAATTTTGATCTTGGTTTACGAGTACCGAGTATCATGTATCACGCATGGGCTTCTAGGTTTGGCGCCGAACATCACGTGATCACGACTGAGCCAGCGGTTTTTTCTCTCTTGCGCTGCGGAATTGTGGGTAATCGTCTCCCCTGCTGGGTCTTAGTGCTCATCTCTCACTGGTATAATCAATATCCGTGCACGTGTGTACTGTTTACTATAACACTGTGACCACGCAATAAAACACATTTTATTTTGTGTTTGTAAGCGCGCATGTACTGTTTATTACAACACACGTGTAAAGCAAAAGCAAGTCTCATTAGAGAGGTTAAAGATCTGTTTTCTCTCTCTGTATCAGTCTGCTCTTTGTTTCTGTGTGCACACGTCATTGGACACCGTGCCACCCACACACACACACACACACACATACACTCTGCTCTATACAGAAACACTGCTTTGTTGCGATTCTTTTAAAGTGAAAAGTAAAGTGCAGGTTAATTTGTTTTATTTGTACTTGTGATTTAAGCAGTGATTCCGTTAGTGTGTCACTCATTAGAGGGTCGTTAGAGAGATTTCTTGTTTATTTTCCCGATAAAACAGCATTTCCATTGTGTGCATGCGTGTGTGTGAAAAGAGTGGAGGAAGGGTAACTGTGTAAGACGAGAAGGGGGAGAGGGGAGGGGCTCCTTACTTTAGCCTCACACACACAAACATATACACAGAGCGCCTGCACGCACAAACGGAAACACTTATCTGTCGGGATTTATTTTTACTTTTTTTTAAAAAAGGTAAAGTGCAAGTTAATTTGTTTTATTTTTACTTTATATTTTGTGTTAATCATTTCTATGTATTTATTTTTTTGGGCTGTGGAACGAATAAATTGAGTTTTCATTATTTCTTATGGGAAACTTTGCTTTGGAATACAAGCCCGCTTCCGGAACGGATTATGTTTGTAATCCAAGGTTCCACTGTAGGTGAAAATTGACTGATTAAAAAAGTTAAAACGATTTTCTTTTGGTAACTGAAGAAATGCTTTCTGGGATTATGTGAAGAATATTGGAATTTGTGTGTTAAGCCAGTTTTACAGTATATGATTTTGAAAAAACAAAAAAAACAAAACGATGATCGTGAGACTACCAATAGGAGGTAGTAGTAGCAATGGTAAAAAGTAAAAGAAACATGCAAATAGACTGGAAAAAATCCCCATCACTCCATTTTTCTGCAGTAATACCACATTTTTGCTGCTTTCGTATCGTGCCCACGTATGTTTTCTCCCCCACTCCCCTACTGGCAGGCTTTACATCAGTGATAGCGCTCTGTACCCTTGTGTATTTACGCTTTCCGGCACAGCAGGTGGCAGTACTAACCTAGTTGGTTTGCTACCGAACCAATAAATACATAGAGTACAAGCAGGTCAACCTTCATGCTACGCCTAATATTATTGATATTTCAGAGAAAATGTGGAGAGTGAACCTCTCGCTTGCCTTCCTACATTATCGACTATGTATAGTTCAGAGGACGAGACCGGGGCACGCTGTGCACTTACAGAGATATTGAAAGGGGGAAGACAAGTTGACAGTCACATTCTAAAAATTGGTCTAAACAGCACTTCCATGTTTAGTTGCAACTGGCTTTCATATTTCATATTGTCACTGTGACTGAGTGTGCCATACCATGCTCAAGACTACTTTTTCAAGCGATCTCTGGAACCATATCCTGATCCATGCCTGGGTACACTACTTTGGCACCTAGTAGTGAGGGGGTAGCTCAGGGTTTAAAGGCATTGGACTATGGTTAGGAAGGTCCCAGGTTCAAACCCCACAACCACCAAGTTACCACTGTTGGGCCCTTGATCAAGGCCCTTAACCCTCAACAGCTCAGATGTATAATAAGATAAAAATGTAAGCCGCTCTGGGTGTAATGTAAAGGTAATCAAGTATATTCATATCTGTGACTGAGACCGTGGTGTGAAAGCACCCTTAGACAGCCAAAATGGTTTATATCTGTCAGATGCTTTCATTTCTATACAGTTTTGAATGAGGACTTCATGATAGTTAACAAAATCGAGAACTTATGCAGTAGTTCTGCAACATAAAAAAAAAAATAATAAAATAAAAATCTTTGAAAAGCCAACTGCAGGGAACTTAACGCTGTATGCCCAGGAGCCCACGATAATCTGCTTTACAGCAGCTAGAATCAATCCCACACTTTACATATACACCTTATTTATGTATGGCTTATGTTGTGGTATGGATCTTTTAATGTTTTTTTGAGACGGTCCTTTGAGAGAGGCACTAAATGTGAAGAATTATAAAAGGGCCATAAATGAAAGGATAAAGATGATTTGACCTCATGTAGATACCCTACCCTAATAGCCTAGTTCCTGCTGACTTTGTAAATAAAATGGTGATTATCACAGCTTCAGTGTGCCTTGGCATAGACTCTACAAGTCTCTGTAACTTTCCTAGAGAAATGAAACGCCATCCTTTTAATTGCTTTTTCCCTCAGGGGTGTTTTGATGATTATAATGAAGAGAGCTGTCCATTTAAGTCTGGATACCTATAGGCCATAGCATAGGATTTATATTATCTTTATACTCATTATACAATTCTGTGATGCCTGTGGATGTGGAATTGTGGATAAATTAGACATAATATTACAACAGAAAAGATGATGTCCAGTATTGTGTAGGGGCAGCTCTGGCCCCTCGGGGCATGACTTCACAAGACCTCTGGGGGTGCTGTGGTGTCTGGGACCACGACATTGGCAGTAAATCCTTTGTATTGGGGGGTGATGCCTCCATTGACCAGACAAGTGTGTCTGGTGCATCCCATGGGTGCTCAGTCGTAATGTCATTTGGGGAGACTGGAGGCCGGGATGCTGGCCTTGGGCTTTTTGACTGCTGTGTGCATAGTGGGCTGTGGTGCATTGGGTGCCTTCTAGCAACAAGGGCTCACTGTGTTCAACCAGCTTTAGGTTTGGTTATTGTGTACAATTCATGTATGAAAGGAATTGCTCATGCTCCCAGTCCATTCATTGACAATTTAAAATACTGGAATATGCATGTGCCATCAGGGAGGGAAAAATCCATTGATGGGATAACCTGGTCAATCAGGACATTAAAGTCATTATTGTCACATTCCGAATTTCAGAGACTAGACCTGACCAACTGAAGCAACTCCAGATCATAACACTGTGTAGGAGACATTATGCAGGATGAGTGCATTTCGTCAAGGGCGTCTCTTTTTACCCTGACGCGTTCTCGAATAGGGTCAGTCTGGACTCATCGAACCATGTGTCCTTTTACCATTGCTCCAAAGTCCAATATTGATGTTCCCTAGTGAACTGAAACCATTTTTATCATCCTAATAACATGTGGTTTTCTTGGCCACACAGTTGTTTCGTTCCAATCCTGTTGCAATTCCGCATGTTCTCTCCACATGTGGAATTTCTCTTACTTTTACTATTAAACATAGCTGTGATATCTGCAGTCGATTTTTAACATGGCACATTTACCAAGCTGATGTTTATGGCCATTCAATATTTTTTTCTGACCGCAGTTCTTCCACATAGTTGATGGTTCAGCACTATTCTTCCTTTCAGGTTTTAATAATGTGTTAGACAGTTCTTAACCCAATTCCAATAATTGTATTGTTTTCTTTGCTGCAGGACAATAATTTGATTCTTCTGAGATGGCGACTCAGAATTTGGTCAGGCAGTGTATAAGCCATCCTTTAAATATGAATGAAGGAATAAATAAAACAAATGAATGCAATAAAATCTTCAAGCATTATGACAGCATAGCAAAAACTGAAACTAGTCCTAATTGAACTCTCATTGCCACATTACTATTCAGCGATGTTGCTAAAATCTGCCTTTTCTAACACTCTAATCAAAGGCAGTTTAACTAAAGTAAATTGAAATGTATTTGATCATCTTTTTTCTCTCTTTATGTTTCCTCTAGCCTGCTTCTCTGCTGTACAGTATTTACTGTTATTACTGCTTATATTTACGTGTGTACTCACGCCCGCCCTTCCTGTCTGTTGGTTTATCCTGATGGCAGGTGTGATCTTCTTAGTTCACTACATATTTATTTGTCTTCCTGGGACATTGTCATACTTAAATCTGTTCTTATCATACTGTCTATATTCTGTGTTCTTTTATTCACCTGCTAGAAAAGATCTAAAAAGTACAAATATTCAATCATTTGTTCATCTTCTATGATGATCTATACGGGGTTGCAGGACGGCTGGAGCCTATCCCAAGAAAATGTAGGCGGGGTACGTCCTGGACAGGGTGCCAATCCATCGCATGGCACACTTGCACACACTAACACATTAGGGGCAATTTGAGAAATTTTGGGAAAGCCAATTAGCCTAATCTGCATGTGGGAGGAAACCGGAGTACCCTGATGAAACCCACCAAGCACGGGGAGAACATGCACACAAACCCGTGGTGGGAAGTGAACCCTCAACCATGGAGGTACGAGGCCACAAGTCTAAGCACTGTGCCGTGTTGCCTGAATGTAATAAATCAACAACTTTTTTGAGGACCCCAAAAAAGAAACGTGAAATGTGCCAAATTGAGTTATTGTCCAGTGGAATAAGAAAGACACAGGTGAGCTTTGGTTATTGTGAAATGTGTGCCAAGCTGCAACAACAAAGAAATGAAAGAGTGAAAGTAATAGTTTCAGGTTAGTGATGGAAGTAAAATAGTTGGAAATCAAGTAAACAAGCCAGTATTTATGAGGAAAGTCATGCCATGAAAATTCACCATTCTATGTTTACTTGCCCTGATGTTTGGCCTGGAAAGATGATGTGCGTTGATGAAATTTTCATCAAGAAGAGGTTTCTGTCATTTACCAGTGTTTTCATATGAACAAATCAGAAATATGTTTTTGTGGTATACGTACTGTACACTACCGCTTAAAAGTTTGGGATCACCTGCGAATTTCTTTGTTTTTGTTTAGTGATTTATTTTCTACATTCTACTACAATACTGAGGATTTACTGAGAAAACTCTGAAATAGTTATACATTAGACATTAGATAGTTATGTAACAACAACAACAACAACAGTCAGTTGTTATTTTAAGACACAGAGGTCAGCCTTTCTGAAATACTTCTGGCAAGAACAGACGGAAGAGGAGAGTTACCAGCCTGAAAAATCACGAATTATTGTTATGAGGGCTTTACAGATCATACCTAGCAGATACATCTCAACATTAGCTGTTCAAAGGAGATTATTGCACATTTTGGATGCTTCAGCATTGCTTTACAGTGTAGAAAGAACGAAAAATCAGAAATGACAACAGAGAGAGAGAGAGAATAAACAGATAGTGTAGTTAGACAATAGTGCTTTGTGTTTTACTGTATATAGTAGTGAGTATCTATACTGGTGAACTCTGGATGTGTATCATTCTTACAGGATTATTTGGTTTTGAGTAACAGTAAAGCATCTGAATGGCATAAATATATTTTGCACCTTGTACATTTTCACGTTTTCATTTTCAACATTTTCATGAGATAACTCCATTTTTTGTAGTTTTGAGAAAAGCTTTTTTTTTTTTTTTAACATGAAGAAGTATTGCAAACTGATAAACAATATTTTGTGCATGTTTTCTTTGAGTCACAAGGATGATTGCTGAAGGAAGATTGTTGAAGATCACGAGAAACATTATAAGCAATACAAAAGCTACAGTTTATAGCATCACCAGCCTCCTTCTGTACCAGTCTGAGATTCACTTCGGTACATGATGTTTGAGGCTAATACCATTGCATTATAAGCACAGTGCGTGCATCTCATATCTGTTTTAGACAAACCACTTGTGTGTATTGTGAGTTTTGTAAATCTTCCGTTGTTTCTCTGCTTCACCACAGTGCTACAGTATCCCACATAGTTTTGTTACTGTAAGTATACAACAACATTCAAACTGCATAAAGGCCTATTTCACAGCACTTATCGTAAAAGTTATCTGCTGTACGCTTTACTGATCACGTCACATCACATCAGTTTTTGCCCGGTAAACAGGCAGATACTGTAGGTATTGTGCTTTGCTTAAAACTTGGAAGTTTACAGTTTCTAAAATGAGGGTTTTTTTTGTTAAACATTTTGTTATAGAAAATCTTGTGTGTCAGAGAATAATAATTTTTCTAAATTAGTAAAACTCAGAAAATGGCATTCATCATGTTTTTGTCTTGGAATACAAAGAAAAAATTTACATATGTGTTTTTTTTTTCACTTTTATAATAAATAAAAATGTTTACAACACTAGAAAACAGTAAAATAATAGAAACGAATCAAGCTGAAAATATAAAAAGAAATGGTAGATATTAATTAAATACCTATTTAATCTCAGGGAGTTTTTCCCTGCCACCATCGCCCTCGGCTTGCTCATCATGGACAATCTGATATTTTGATTCATACATATTTCTCACAAATTTATTCATACATATTTCTCACACACCATTATTAAAAGCGCTCTACAAATACAAATTGAATATAAAAATAATAGATATTATGGAGATATGCCTAATACTGTATGTAAGTACAAGTACATCTCTTTATTATTTTAAGACATGCATGCTATGAATAAAAAATGCTGCCAAAGCTAAACTCACACACTGTGCTTCCAGGCAGGCACCCACACACGCGCATTTTAAATAAATGAATCAATAGTTCATCAATATTAATCAGCGGAGTAATGGGACATTGCTTGCTATGTAATGAAAAGGACATGAAGGTGCTGCGTCTGTACAGTGTAGCTTTTCCATTCACTCAGGATCATTTTCGCTTTGCCTACCTGTCGACATTTTTTTAGTTGACACTTCTCCTGTCAGGTGTTTTCCTGCTCGAAGCCATAAATTCCTCCATATGCCATAACAAAGTGACCTAAATATCATCCTCTAGTACAGGAAGACAAACCAAACCCACTTGATTCTTGATTCAGAGACAGAAGCTGTGTGTACACCTGCTGCACGAACATAATGCATTATTAATCCCAGTAGTTATTTTCTAATACTGTTCTGTGTAAAGGATTGGCAGACAAGCTATCTGTGCACCGTATATTCGGTGTATTCAGTATGCCAAGTTTAAAGGAAGCCCAATGCATCTCCCTCAACTCTATATGGAAAAAAAAAAAGAATGAAGCAGAAGCTTTTAGAGCAAATACGAATGAATAAATCAGCATGTTTCAGGGTGTTCTTCAGGTAGCAGCTTGTTTTTTTTGATAAAGCAACAGTGGTGCAGGCTCTTGGCTAATTGCTTTGGAGAAACAGCACAGTGTGCATTGACAGCGAGCGTGCTGATAGAAAGTGGACCGTATTAATCATGACACTAAAACATGGGGTGCCTCGAGTGGAGGAGCTTGATGGACACACTAACACCTTCTCGCCTCCAGGGGTCAGCGTTTCCGCATGCACACTGAAGGCGGCTGGCGCTCATGTGCATGGTGGCATCCAATTCCCTTTCCGCAGCACTACTGATTTACTAACTGTATTAACATATGGCATTCCGGACCGAGCGCAGGTCTCATTCGTTTCATGTACCCTGGGTGTGAGGGGAATAGCGAGGAAGAGGGGATACTGTATGGAGTAGAGGGAAGTGGCACAGCATGGCACGATATGATCTCATCTCCACATCCTTCATGCTCACATTTGGAGTTTAATCAAGAGATTCAAGGCATGAGCCCCACTAAGCATACAATCAACTTTGGAAAGATGATTCATTTGTGAGGAAATATGGCACACTGGTGTGTTGTACAAGCCTGGGGTCTTTTCCGTCTCCTCAAGGATATGGGAACCTGTTCACTTTCGGCGACACAAAAAAAGAGATGAGGGAACGAAAAAATTAAAACCAGCCAAGAAGATGGCACATTTTTATTTTCACTTTCAGGCCAGGACTTTAAATTCATACTGCTGAAGTGAAATCCGGCGAGACTGTATATCAGTGATGTGGCTCATAAATAACCCGTTTTATTAGGCTAGTAATGATCCCCGATGAATATTGGCAGACAGGCTATGATGACTTTGTAGCCGAATATCAGTAATTAAGTTTCAAAGGAGCAGGCGGCCGAGGTAAGGTCATATTGATCCTCCTTTGTGCAACATGCCAGAGAGCAGGACGTCAATGAAGGCTGCAGCATCAGTAAGTTTATGAATTCTTGCAGCAGAGCCTGCGTGTCCGAGCCGCAGTCTGAACTGGTGATAGGAAAGTGCAGCATGTCAATATACGTGAGACATTCTTGCCAGTAATAATCAGAGTAACAGACTGCATGCAGTGACTGCATGCATGGTGCAATGCATACATAGTGGTACTGGAGCGCTGGTCAAGCTGAACTCGGGTCAGCAATGACGATCTTGTCATGACAGTCACTTGTGAAGAGAAGCAGTAAGACGCATAGTTTAGTTAGGAAGCTTTGAAGTGTTTTTTAAATGTAGGTTATTCTGTGCGGATCATGCTTTAGGCGTCGTGCCGTAAAGCAAATATGAATAATTCACCACCTCTCTATCGAATCAATGGAGCATCTTGAACTAATCTGATTTTTGGCAGTGTGCATAGCTTTATCTGATTAAACACACATACATGCCTGCTGATTGTGGCAATAGTGTCAATAGTGAAGTGGAAGTGGACTGAGAGAGTGTGTATGAGTGGACAAGGCCCTGATAGACAACCTACTAACCCTCATTTTCATATCGCTACATAGCAACGAGTGGTGTGTGGGTGTGACATTCGAATCCGCAAATGTGGTGAGATTTCTGATCTCATTTTGGTCACCCCAAAAAATCTTGAGTGTGTGTTACTGCCTTCCAAGGCCCCTTCGTAGAAGAACCGAGGACAAGAAGACATTACATCAAGCGTGCCATTATAAGTGCTGCATTGATTACAGCCTAGTTTCGTGGGTGTCTATTTGTGTCACTAGACTTATAATAGGCAGCTTTCTATTTTAACCAGTGTTTAAACCCATAACAGCTATGACACACACTTATTTTTATGTGCTAATAAGTAAAAAAAACCTGCTTTAATCTAAATATATCTCGTTATAACATAACTGTACCAAACAGTACTGTGGAATTACATCACTCAATCACTCACTCATCGTCTATACCACTTAATCCAGTATATAGGTTACTGGGGGGCCTGGAGCCTCTCCCAGGAAACTTAGGGCACAAAGCAGGGCAATCCATCTCAGGGCACAAACATTCACACACACATTTAGGAATGCTAATTATCTTAAACTGCATGTTTTTGGACGATGGTAGAAAACTGGAGAACCCAGAGGAAACCCAACAAGCACTGGGAGAACATGCAAACTCCACGCACACAAAGGTGGAACCGAACCTGGCTGGTAAATGAACCCAGACCCTGGAGGTGCAAGGAGGTGCTAACCACTTAGCCAACACGCCACCGGAGTAACATTACTTTATCAAAATTACAGTACAAGTACAAGTTTAATACAATACACCTTTATACAAGTTTATACAGTTAGTTCTAGTAATCCAGTCCAATCCAGTAATCTGATTGGATGAGAGGCTCTTCATGAGTGCTGATATACAGCATAACAGCACTGCCACGTTTAACTACATGCATTACTCTATCGTTAATCAATAACCCAAGGATGATTTTTTGGCACAATTAGCATGTGGAACAAGGGGTTGTACACCTTACACAGAGCACTAGCTTTCCATTGTATGCAATCTGGGATTCAACCCTGGAACCTCAGAAGTTAGCTGATATTCTGAAATGAAATAAGTGGGAATATAAAGAGAAATGTACGATATTTCGCCTGCCATGCGGAAGGCCTGGGTTCGATTCCCAGCCAGTACCCAAACCCCAGCCACTGGATGCAGTGCCAGTCCCAAAACCCGGATAAAATGGGAGGGTCGCGTCAGGAAAGCCATCCGGCGTAAGAACGTAAAAGCTGCCAGCTCCGGCAGTCGTGGTTAGTTACGTAGTTCCGCCAGTCGTGGAACTGTTGTATAAAAGCAGTATCACACCCAAGGTCATGCTGTTGTGCTGATTATAAGCACAGCTGCGTTTGTGGGCATGATGTTAACATGACGTTAACGGTGGCATGATATTATCGGTAAATGCTTTATGTCGCTCCTGAATCTTTGCTGCATTTTCACTTGTCACAAGATGCTTTTCTGATGCTTATTTAGCCTCAAACTTCATCAAAAGATTAAATAACTCTTTATATTCTTACATAATGAAAGTGTAACAGTGTACAGATGTTTATCACTGTTAGAGCTGATGTAAAGCAGATTAATAAGATAAAGCTATCAGACGCAGGGCTTTCATTCTCCTGTGATATGTAGCAATTTTGTGCACTGCAACTAATTTGTCGACCCATTAAACAACGTGTTCGCTCTTTACGCTGTTTGATATAATTAGGATAGCATCTTAGAAAATAGATAGTTCTTATATTTTACAAGGATTCCTTAAGGGTTAATTTGATAATTAAGACTTCATAAACTCCAACAACATTCTACTTGAAATGATTTCTTATTGGGAAACACTGTTGTTGGTTTCCCCCAGAAGGACAACTAAATAACCATTACGAGTTACAAATTTTCAAACAGGGTATACTGAGACTCACGAGTGTTCTCCAATGCAGCTTTATAACGGTTTGGAAACAACATATTAAAATATTTTTAAGTCAAGACTACCAACTATACACTGTCTGGCCAAAAAATGAAGATTGAGTGCTTTTTAGCTTTGAGTGTTCATTGTGGTGGCGAATACATGTGTAAAAATGATTCTTCATGCTTCCATAATTATCCATACTTTCACAGTTTGAATCATGGAATATGCATGTCCAATCACAGCTCTTCCAAACGTTCATGCATGAGAAAACCTGATCATTCAGTACGTTCATGAAGTCAGCTGAACTAACTGAACTAACATAGATCATAGCACTGCTTCCAGATGCTTGTACAGTGGGCACGATGCATGATGGATGCACTGCTTCATGTGCTTCCCTTCTTACCCTGACGCACCCATCACTCTTGTAGAGGGTCAATCTGGAGTCGTCAGACCACATGACTTTTTTCCAACTGAAAGATTCTTATAGCAACACAGTGGTTTATTAACAACCCTGTGAGTTCTCATCACACTGTGCATGCAGAGATGCTCTTATTTTCAATGTTAAACATAGCTGTGATTTGTACTGTCAGTATTTCTTACCATGCATCCTTACTAAATATTTCAGTGATCTCCATTCATTTTTTTCTGACCATATTTCATTCACAAAGTTGATAGTTCAGCACAGTCCTAACCGGTTTAAATAACGTGTTGGGCAGTTCTTAACCCAATTCAAATTCCCAATTGCAAAGCTGCTCAATTATGTTCGGTACTTGATGCATGCCAATAACTTGACCCTTCTGCTTTGGTAATTTATTTATTTATTTTTTGGCCAGGTAGTGTACTTTTCCATATGTTTGACGGTTCTTTTGGGTAAGTGAAGCTTCTGGATTCCCGCTCGGCTGACTAAGAATCCAAAAATATGCTCCCGGAGAGCCAGTTGGACAAGCTGGAAGTTAAAAAGAGCTGCCCTGGAGCAGTTTGGATCGAAAGTTGATGCTTCTGGGCACTGACTGTGAAAGAAGGAGACCAACTCCTCCAGAGAACTTGGTAAACAAATGTAGCTGGAGCTGTTCCTCTCCCAACATCAGGCCATGTGGCATGAGTCTTACCATCCTAAATTTATGGATGATGTAGTCCATCTGGCAGAAAAACACATACAATAAATGCATTCACAAGCCTAAAAACACAAGTCCCATGACACTTGCTTCATGCAACAAAAAGCCTATTGCACAACTGGGCAGCAGATGCCAGGTGATGAAAGAGTTGTTGGTGTTTGCATGACACCAGTCTCGAACCCTCTCTCTCTCTCTCTCTCTCTCTCTCTCTCTCACACTCTTTTTCTTCTCCCCTCTCTTCATCAGGATGCCATATACAGTAAAGAGAGCTGGGATGGGACCTGGGCAGGCCTGTTTGCAGAAATCTGGGGCACATCTGGAAAGACAAATACAATTGGGACAGACATTCCAATTGATGGCAATCATGCAGCCATCCTACAACCAGGAAGTGTCATAAAGAACATCAGACTTCTAGACTAGACTAGACTTCAGGTGTTAGTGGACTGAGGCTGTCCAGAGACTCTAATTCAAGGATGCTTGTTGGAGGTAAATTTGAGGTGTACCACCAGGATTTGCGAAACTCTGTTGGTGCCAACTGAAGCTGAATAGAAGGCTAAAAAGCGAAAAAATTGAAGTCTCAGTTAATCTCTACCCTTTCAGACCGAGACATTAGGGGTACTAATTGGATGGAATTTAGTTACAGTACTTAACAGTGGGCTTTGGACTGGGTGCGTCCTGACAAGAAGGACGATCTGAAGTGTGTGTGGTCTTAGCAGGCGGTTCTTAAGGTGAATGAGAGGATAAGCTCCGATTAACCACATCTCTTTATACTGTATCCAGTCAGACCCAACCTTATAAAAAAGCACAGCATTGGAAAAGCATTTTAAGTCTTCTTTCTAATTTATAGCACTCTAAGCCATACTTGCGATGTGTAAATACATCCAACCACTCAACATGCTTGTACAGGTACTGTATATTTAGATTAGTCCTTACTAAGCATAATAAGGTATTATATTTATTATGAATAATTTTCCATGTTAAAACTCAACAAAACTTAAAAAAAAAAAGCGTTATGTCACATGACATATCCCACTTAATAAGTCTGGTATCTGTGATTTCCTTCATTAAGCACCTAGTGATCCCAAGGGACCTTGGTTTCCTGTACGGGGCAAAGAAGGAACATTTGTCAGATGTTAAGCACAGGTTACACACACTAGACATGATAGTTTCACTCATGGGAGAAATGTGTGTCTTACAGGCTGATCTTTTAATAAGCACAAAGTTCCTCTGCCAGTAGGTGTGCCAGCACAAAATGACTGCTAGAAATGAATATGACATGGCGCTAGAGAGCCAACTACAATTAAATGCGGCTTTTTAATGCATCCTTTCTCACTTCATAATGCATCGATGTCCATGGCCGCAAGGATCAGCATATCTGTAAAGATTTGCAGAAAGAACCTGAGGAATTCTTGTCAATTTGTGATATCTGAATGCCTCAGTGAGGTGTCAAAATTAAAAACACCAACACCCATCTATGCACACGCTGATAATTTTCTACACAGGTCATTATTTATGAATAATGCTATTCAGGTTTTCAGCGATACAATAAAGGACAGTTCCCGAGGGTTCAGAGAGTGCTGCCTTTTTGTTTCAAGGAAACCGAAGTGAACTGAATACGTTTTTGTTCTCACAAGGTCTGAACATCTCTGAAAAACATGACCCACAACACACATGCTTGCGTGATTAAGGAGAAACCTTGAAATCTTCTCTGTTGATGCGGCGCAACTTTTTTCAACTCACAATTCGCACGTTTCTCTCTCCAGACATTTTTTGGAATCCAGCACTTTAGAAGCTGCTTGTAGCTCTGATGTTATTGGACCATAGATCATAGGACTGTGGATCATAGACAGTCGCTTGATATTTTTCCACTCTTCATTATGGTCCATAAGGATTGATCAGATTAGATGAAAAGACAGCTATCATTTATTAACACATGGTCCTACATATTTGGCCGACATCACTCTTTGGAACTTTTTCAATAGGTAGTGTGATGGTAACAAATCTGTCACTGCACATTTTCTTGTTGTTGTTATTATTGCTTTCTATTGCCGAGTGCAATGTTATAACTATAGCCATACTGCCTCTAATGCTAATGTATGATCTATGATCCAAACAGGGAAGTATAGAGGTGGAGGTAGAAACACTGCAAACCAGTGATTGCTCAAAAGCAATCATTGCTAAATTGTCCTGATAATTGCCATCTTATTGCAATGACTTCTCTTCCAGAAAGAACAGCACAGCAATCTCCAGTGTATCAATTTCCTGCTCTCTTTTCAAATGTCCTTTTTTTCCAGCAGCTTCAGGAGGCAATATCTCAATTACACCATTTGTTTATCCACTGTATTGCTTTCTTCTTGCTGATGTAAGTTTACATTTCACCAAATCTATCATGTTTGCATTCTAATGTTTTTCTATATACCATATTTGCTTATTATACAGGATGTAATATAATGAGGTTATCTATTAGTGCATTATATGTCCACAAGGTTTTAGAGTGTTTCTGTGGGGAATTCGTGCTCATTCATTCAGTAGAGCAGTTATGAGGTCGGGCACTAATGTTGGACGAGAAGGCCTGGCTCGCGATCTCCGTTTCAATTCATCCCAGACATGCTTGATGGGGTTGAAGTCAGGGCTCTGTGTGGGCCAGTCAAGTTCTTCCACACCGAACTCATCAATTCAATTCAATTCAAATGTATTTGTATAGTGCTTTTAACAATGGTCATTGTCACAAAGCACCTTTCCAGATTTAAAAGAAACTTATGCAAATAGGTTTGAAATCTGTGAGAAAGTACGTGTGAATCAAAATGAACAGATTGTCAACCGTCATCAAACCATGTCTTTATAGTCCTTGCTTTGTGCACTGGCGCATAGTCATGTTGGAATAGAAAAGAGCCTTCACCACAAAGTTGGAAGCACAGTATTGTGCAAGATGTCTTGGTATGCTGAAGCATTAAGATTGCCCTTCACTGAGGATAAGGGGCCTGATTGAAACATCTGAATTCAATAATTAACAGGTTTGGCCAAATACTTTTGTCCATATAGTGTGTATATACTGTATACACTACCACTCAAAAGTTTGGGATCACGTTCTAACTCCATGATCATTCCTGATTTTTTAATTTCTTTCTACATTATAAAGCAATGCTGCTGATGATAATGTGATTAGGAATGCAATAATCTCCCTTGAACAGTTAATGTTGAGATATACTGTACGAATCTGCTGTTCATCATCAGTAAAGTCTTCATAACGGCTCTAATCCGAGGTGCTGTTTGTTAATTGGTTATTTCTGAGCATGGTGACTCTAAATGAACCTTCTCCTCTGCAGCAGAGGTATGTTTTGGTCTTGCCTCCCTGGGAAGGCCTTCATAAGAGACAGTTTTATCATGGTGCTTGATGGGTTTTGCAAAAACTTGCGTTCAAAAAGCTGGTTGAAATTTTCTCAAAATGAAATTTGTGTGTTTATCGCCAGCTTTAAAAACGTTCCCAGGTAGAAAAACACATTCTTCGATGGTTAACACTTTTACTCAAAAATACACGACAAAGAACTAATCAGATACATACAGTACACTACAACAGACTGGTGGCGCCAAACCAGAGCGCGGCAACGCACTACTACTACTCTACGTGGCCGCTGCGGAGAATAATGTGCATAATGTGTATATATACAGTGCGTTCAAAAACTATATATATACACATTATGTCATATTGACAGTCTAATTCCAACATTTTGCTATATCCTTGATCTGAAGAATGGCATACAATATAGTGCAAATCATAATATTAGTTTAATTTCATTTATGTAACATAAAAATAGCAATAAAATACTATTTTACTATTACTATTAACAGTAGCTTGCTGCGGTTGGCTTTTGATACGACTACTATTTTATACAATTCACATTTAGGAAACAAAAGACAGAATATTGACTGTGTATGTCCCAAAATAAAATCAACTATACACTCACATGTTAAAACAATGCATGCACAGCAGTGCAGCTGTATTTAGAGGCTCATCTGTTCCACCCATATTATAACCGTAATACACTCTATATTTCACTTTGGGGTGTCTCTTTACTGTGGTAAGTCTAGTTTCTGAACAAAACAAAAAAGGGGCTCTGCTTCCTCTACCGTTGCTCATGACTCTTAGGGTGTTTTGACATTAGGCACTATCGATTTGCACCATGCCCAGGAACGACTGCTCCCCACTCCCTAGTGTTCACATTATTTTTGTTCTTTGTATTTAGATACACTTGCGTATATACACCCTCCGATACAGCAGGTGGCAGTATGAATCTATTTGTTTTATGAGGATGTTAACCTTTGCACTATGCCTAATATTATTGATAATTCAGAAAACAATGTCAAGAGCGTGCCTTTCTACTTCATCAGCTATTGCTGTGCAGGTCAAAGGAGCAGACTGATGTGCACGCTGAGATTTCGGACAAGGCCGATGACACTGATGACGTCGCGTCTAAAAAGCGATCTACTCACTGATCTATGTCACACACAGATCATTGCTGGCAGCACTGTTCTTAAGAAGACAGAGTCCTATTAGCAAGATCAAACAGACATCTGCATAAGTAAAGAACAGCTTTTTTCAAAATGCTAGTATAGTACTATTTTCAAAGCTCTGCTAACAAAGGGTTCGATTCCTGACCAGGTGGGTCGTCTCCGGGTACTCCGGTTTCCTCCCACAGTCCAAAGACATGTACAGTAGGTTAGGTTAATTGGCCATACTGCGTAAATGAGTGTGTGTGTGTGTGTATATGTGTGTCTGTGCCCTGCGATGGATTGGCACCCTGTCCAGTGTGTACCCCGCCTTGTGCCCTAAGTCTCCTGGGATAGGCTCCAGGCCTGAATACTGGATTAAGCTTTCTAGATGATGAGAGAGTGAATGAGTGAGTGCTACCGAGGTACTTTTAGTACCTGTATACTATACTGGGCCATCCCTGGGGCTGTTTGGCAAACAGAGCTGGATATTCAAAATGCTACTGACTTTAATTTCTGTAATTTTAATCCAGGCGCATTTGAGGAATAGAGCCATAACCGCAGTATTAGTTTATGCCTAAGCGCCTGGCGCTGAGCTGCATTACTAATGCGCAGTTCGCCAAAATCACATGTCAGACGGAAGCTGTTATACATTTAATAAAAAACACTAAGGAGTGAGTCAAAATCATTTCTCTGAATAAAAACACTTATTATCATTAAACATGATTTAGACCAGGAGATTTCTTCACAAAAGAGGTGAATTATTCACATACTGCACGTGCGCGGAAAACACAGACCGAAAAAACACAGGCAGCTGATACTGTATATAAAAGTTAGATTCTTTGGGTTGCAAATATTAACGAGTCACAGAAACAAACTGTTTCAAATCCATATACATCCATATAACAAAAGTGCAGCAGTACTATTAAAATATCACCTGAGAAAAGTTAAAATAACAATGTAGTGCCTCCCTGACATTTGGCCCCCTACAGACTATGTCTCCTACAGTATGTCACAGGCCAGCCCTAACCGGACGACACAATAACAGAGCTGAATAAAATGGTCAGTCAGACCTTTTTAGGATTAATACTAAGCAGGTTACTTATTTCAGTATCAGAATCAATATCAGTACTGATACTCATATTCCCATACCTGGTCTGAAAATAAACATGTTCATCCCGAGTGTTTTCTTAAGTGGTATGTGGTCTGAAGACAACCTTGAACACTTTCACATTCACAAGTGGTCTTATGCAGGAGGCAAAAGATGGGAAAATAATACCATTATTAGAATAGATCAGGATTAGTAAATTATACTGTGGAATAACATACACCTTTCAAAGTTTATCACTGTGTTGTTATAGCATAGATCAATATAGACTCAGACTCTGTAACAAGCCACTCTGTTAGCTTAGCCTAAGTTAATTAGAATATTGGCGGCAACTCTTCTATCGGTAGCTGGGCTTAAACTAAGAGGCTATTGAAAACAGAGAGGGGTGCAGTTACACAAAACCGCGCATGAGCTCTTTTAAACCGCAGTGGGACTCTGACCGTGGTCTTTGCTGAGACAAAGCCAAAAGACGAAGGATGTAATTAGCTCCAATCCTGGGAAAGAACAGGTTGGCCTTGTGTAATGGGGCCAGCTGACGTTTGAGCGTGGTCTCCTCTTTGTCTGAGTGCACTGGCTTGCAAATTCCCCTCATTAAGATGCAGCAGTGTCTTGAAGTATTTTTTTAAATTTATTTACCAAGCTTACATCATGAAGCTTTACATCATGTGAATAATGTGGTTTAAGCCAAAATAAAACAACGGAAACGCTATAAGTATTATTTCAGTGCTAAGTCTGAAGGCACTGCTAATTGAATTTTCAGTCGAGCAAATACATCTCAAGTACGATACCTTCTATGAATGAATAAATCACTAAACACGATTACAGTTACAGTGCTAATGATGTGTAAATGAATAGTATACGTAAACATGCGATTGCTGTTTTGACAGTCTAACCAGAATCACTAAACTGAGGCACGAGTGGACAGGCTGTCATTTGAGTACAAAATATTCGGGAAGTTTTATCTGAATTCATGTCAAGACGACTCTGGTGAATGAAAAGAACAAAACGAGAAAAGAATCGCAAATATTGTACTCAAAAGAGACCGACAATGGGTAAAAGGAAACCCGGAATAACAGTGTTCCTCTTCAGCTTAGAATAGCATGAGTAGTATTTTAGTGTAAGGTAAAAAAAAAAAAAAGCTCCTGAAAAGAAAGAAATGATGTGAAAAAAAAAAACAACTGGATGGGGATAAAATAGTAACACAACTGTCTCTATGAAAACAGTGGTTTTTCTGGTCAGGGTGTTTTTTTTTTTTTTTAATCACACAGTTGAGCTTGTTTAGCTGGAAAAATGGTAAGAGACATGGTTTAAAAATGCACAATAGCTTCATGACTGAGTTGGTAATACTGTAGAAAGAAGACTAGTGTAGTTCTTGATTTCTAATCAATCATGTACATGAATTAATTATATTTGCTTCTCATATCAAAAATCCATTAGGATAGATGACTAGCTGTTTTCCATTCAAAAAAGGCACCTTTACTGCCAATAGGTATTTTAATATCCTTTTACTTTTGCAATGACTCAAGATAAAGGAAACGGGATTCAGCTTTGAATTTGGAATGATGCATGTTGCTGACGTGCACTCATACAGGTTTATATAACGGAACGTATGTATTACACATATCAGATTTATAGAGATCGCAAGATCTGGGTCATCTCATTATAAAACAGCTGGCAGGAACAGAACAGCTGGCATGACAAGCAAATGCAAAAAGCTCCACTGGATCCCTGGGCAAGGTGCGGTAAGGTCAGAGGGGTCAACGAGCAGGTTGGGTTGAAGGACCATATACTGTAAGTTCTTCACAGAACTGCTTCTCAAATATTTAATCAGTATTTTCTGAGCTCTAGATCTAATTCCCAAACCTAAGAAGTTAAAGAAACAAGATGTTTCACACAGTAACCAGAGCAGGATAAGTATTCCAGTTTAGAAAGGACACGTGTCACGTGTCACAGAGGTACGCTCTTTGCAAGGCAGAGTTACATCATTTTCAAACCTAGTGTTGGACAAGTCTAGTTCAATGCAATATGCTCTCATAAAGAAAAAAAAAATGTTATTCATGATGCTACTCTTGTGGCCAGAAAGTGAAATAAAATATATAATATAAAATATGAAATGTGGAGTGCCCTTAAGCTGTGTGGCTTTTCCCAGACAGATGTTTGTCTGGAGGCTTTTCAGAGCCTTTTGCACATTTCTTTTTTAGCAATCCAAATGAAAATCTAAGTCATACTCTATGTTATTTTCCAACTTTACCTTTTGTGTATTCTTAACTTTCGGAGAAATGTCAGACGATGCCATTTTATTATGAATGGCAAAACAGGGAAATTTACACAACCAGAAGCACGAGTGATCAATATATACTTTTGTTTGCTAGGAACAGTGGTCATCAAATTAGATTTGTTTTTGTTAGACCCGATTACAAGGTCTTCTCATACAAATCCATAATGTTTTTGCTCTGGGCAAAACTGAGCGAAGAAGAGGAGGAGGGGGAAGAAAGTCAAGTCAGCTGGGGAGCTGGTGATCGACTGCAGAGACTGCAGCTGATCGATGCTGCCACGGGCCAGAATGTCATATGGTAGCTGGATATTTTTTTGTTTTCACCCCTTGTCGCAATCTTGCAGCACATACAGTATTCCCACACATGATCTAGACTATATTTTCACACATAAAGCACAAACCCATACGCACTGAAAGATTAATGTTGTAAGGCTTTTCATGGTCTCATCTTCATTGCTGACTATATTCTCTGACACTGACCTCCAAAAGCCCCAGACTGAACTTATATACTAGAATGATCTACTAAACAGCAGCACTCACCCAGTCTTGGCGAAGTTAGTCCAGTAGGTCATAACCACGGCGCTGAGCATGACATCATTCTTAGAGAAGTTGCAAGGGAACAGGTCAGTAGGCCCGATCATTGGGATACCAAAGACATATGGGACTTCGTCTCCATGTGCCGCGTCTGACCAGGCGGGCTTCATCAAACTCTGGCAGTGGTGATAGAAGGCATAGAAGTAGGTGGGCGAGCCATAGCGGGCATGCAGGTCAGCCGTCACCACCGACGGTTCCACCCACTGATGGTCAGTGAATAGTGCGACGAGAGTCTTGCGGCGGGTTTCTGGGTTGTCTCGGTCAGCCCAGTCCGTGTACATAAACTTGATAGTCTCCCTCAGAGTGTCCTTCCCCTCTGGGTAGCCATAGAGGCTGTCTACAAAGTCAGAGACAGAGAAGTCGAAGTCGTTGCCTGAAACGCCGTCTTCAGAGTCCACAACGTTTTCCACAAATCGCAGGCCCTCGCCCTGGTTCACGCCCAGCATGATGTCGTAATTGAGAAACTCGCCTTGCTCCATGAGGATCTCGGGGTCATCTGGGATCACATCACCATCAATCACTGGCCCGAAGGCCACATGGTAGCGTGCAGGCTGGATGTCCTGCTCGACTAGCTCGCGGGCGTTCTTCTTCCGTAGGCAGTGCACCATGTCCATGGTATCGAGCACATTACAGCCCACCTTCTCTGCAAGCAGACGTGTATATTTCACAGGCTGGTAGTTGACAGCCCAGCTGGATAGCGCTGAGCCGCTTTGGATGATGGCGCGATGAAACAGACCTGCAAAGAAAGAAAAAAAAAAAAAGGGACATAAACAAACTTTCCAAATAACACTTTGAGCAGTGAGCGATTGTGACAACAGGCTTTAATAATCATTAAAAAGAACACTTCTACATTAATGCTCAGTCAATAGTTAATCTTTCGGTCCTATTGCACTAAAATGTGGCACATGGATAAACAGAATCATTTAGCAGACATGTAGACAGATGGCTTTGTATAGCAAGGCATTTACATAACATGCAACATTTGCTATGTGCATATATACTACTAAGATTTTCTCAGGTTAAAGGAGTGCTGGGCTAGAGTTCATATGTCGAAATCATACGAAGTGTCTGATCACTGGTTGTGATCCTCCATCAACACATTCACACCCACCTCCTTGCTAAAGCAGAGTAGTATTCACTCTGCGTAGGAACAGAACAGTATGACTTTCCATAGCCAGTACCAAAACTGATAGAGGTTCAAGTCTCTCTAGTGCTTGGCTGCTCAGTAAGTACTACTAACCGCTCCTCAACCATAACAGTTGTGCAGCAAACGGAGCCAAAGCAGTCTGCCTACACATGCACTGCTATTGGAAGGCTATAAATATAAAGAGGAATGGGCACAAACGCCTGTATTACTACTGTACAATGGCTCTTGTACACCTCAGAAATGATCAAGAGATATGTGCTTGCACACAGTTGGCAGCCCAAAATAGCTTGGGCTCTGATATAAGGTGCTCTTTTGCTGCAGCAATGCACTTTTTTCCCCCAGTTTAGTCTGTTAAAGGATTACTGGCTCAGCCTCCTCAGGGCAATCTCCTACCTGATTGCACAATTGATCTGAAGACCTGCATGCGCCACATTGCCCCAATGCACACTGACAATGTTTGCCAACCACTTAGGCCTTCTCATTTGCAGCAAGATAACGTTTTACGAGCCAAATGGTGGAGAAAGGAAGGACCAGTGCAAACATCGCTCAGTTTGCACAGTGCACGCCGCTAATGAAGTTTTGTTTTTGTACCAAATTCCCTGTGCTGATTAGGTCTAGAAGAATAAATTCATACTGCATTTTTCCTCCTCGACAATGTTGCTAACACTTCTGAAGGACAACACAGGATAGATCAGAGACTGATTGTCTCTGTCTCTGTGTGTGTGTGTGTGTGTGTGTGTGTGTGTGTGTGTGTGTGTGTGTAGACCATAAAGCTATGAGAATACACTAGCGAGAGAGTGGGCTGTGTGGCACTTTGCTTCTTGGAGCAGCTCCATGGCTGAAGCTTTAGGCAGGACAGAGGCCAGACTCCCCGAGTGAGCTGAGCAGATGTCAAGGATATCGCTGAGCTCTCTGAAGCATTAGCACAGTATGTGCAAGATGAAAGATGGCCACCTTGGGGCTGAGAAAGTGGCAAATCTGTCCCTGCCCTCGCTCTTCGTATAGTGACCTAATATTCTCCTCTGTTCTTTGTGTTCTGCTGGAAGCCCTGTGTAACATCATGGAAGTGTTAAGCCTTTGATTGTGGTATCTTGCGTATAACTGTAAGCCAAACCTTTACCCTTAACCTGCCCATGAAAAAGATAAATCACCTTAGGCATTATTCTTGGCCACTTCCCCTTGGCCAGCCAAATGGCCAGAGGCATTAAGAGCCATATTTGACTCACAGCATCGTCGGCTACATCCCCGTCTATCCCCCGGGTAACCATGTCTGTTTTTGCTATGGAGGAGCATCAACCCTGCCTCGGTGACTCGCTGATTGATTGAAGTAATTATTCTAGATGAGGGTCACCTCGCCAAAGTACAGCGGATACAAATTACTAGCTGACTGAAAAATTGCCTTGCAAACAATATACTTTGTACTTTTAATTGTGTGCCCAGATCTTTATTAATACTAAATTATCCTCAGCTTGCACTTTACATTTACATATGAGTACTTATTATCCTCTAACCTATATGTATAACTTCTTACCCTATATCGGAACTCTTTGGAACAACCTCTAAAAGAAAAACTTTGTTATATGGTGCCATAGAGGGTTTATTATTTTATTACAAACACGGAGAGCAATGGGGAATGGTACATGGATGAGGGGGAAAACATTTGTTAAAGGAAAAAAAAAATTGGGGTGAAAAAATCGGGACATGAGATGCGAGGGAAAAAATGGAGAAGAAAAAAAAAAGGGATATAGGGGGGAAAAATCGAGACCACGTGACTCATACTTCTCAAACTTTTTGCGAGATCTCGCAAGCAAAATGTTTTTTTCCTTAGCTTACATTTTTTTTCACACATATGGTTAGCCTTTTTTTTTTGCCTTGCATTTTTTTCTTTCAAGGTGGAATTTTTTTTTCTCTAACGTTAACTTTTTCCCACCCATGTCCCTTTAAGTACTAATTCATGGTTCTGTCTAGTTTAGGAGGATTTACTTCACCTGCTTTTATGCCATTTTTTTTGTAACTGAGGACTGCTGTGAGACTGACTGAGAATGTTTTGTCTCTGCAATTTTTGTTGTCTCTGTCTTTTCATAAACAGGGTGAGTGGAGTCAGGGAACGTGGCCACATGAAATCCAATTTGGTGTGTAGTACTCGAGTATTTGTACTTCGCTACTATACTTAAATATCACTTTGTTCCTTAATCGAATATTAACAATATAAAAAGGCTTTTTACTTATATAAGCTTGCAGGCCAGCTTTGTAATATTACAAAGTATTGAAAAGTAGTTTTTTGACTTTTACTCAAGCACAACTTTAACCGCAGGACTTCTACCTTTACTGTAGTGCAGTAATATTTAACCAGTGGTATCTTTACTTTCACTTCAACTACAGGAATCTCTGTATACCAACTACGGACAGTGCAGGACAATGGTGAACACTGTATTTATTTTTATTATCATTTTTACGACCAAGGTAGAACCTCCGATCAAGATTCACACACAAATTTACATGGGCATTTTGGAAAGTCCAATAAGCCTAATGTGCAAGTTCAAAGTGCAAATTTAAGTAGGGTACTTCTATAGACCCCCCACCCCCACCCCCTCCAGTAAAGATTTCATTATTAAACTATAAAATATGTACACGAATAGTTTTTAACATAATAGTTTTGCTAATTTAGCATTCTTCTGATTGCAGATTTGACTTTATTTATTGGTATAATAACTTTGAATAAAACATGTGCTTTCCAAAACCGTAACTGTAACTTTCCAAGATCTGCAGACCCAAAGGTATTCCCAACACAAAATCAAACAATGTTCATCACTGACTCTTTATCCTTAATGAATATTAAACGATAATGAAAAAATAATTCACCTTTCTACATAAAACATGAAGAAATCGAATGACATTTCGCTTGATGAATAAAAATGAGATTAGACAAAAGCGAAAGTTTGTGTGCTCATTTTGCACAGATGATTATACAAAGCCCATAAAGGCATGCTGCATGCTAAACACTGGGCCAGGTGGAGGACGGGGTAAGGCAGGAGGATGCTGCTGTAGTTGTGTGCATTAGCTAATCACTTAACAGATCTCTGTATGCTAATGTTAAAGCTTTGTGTTTCGGGGGAAATGCTGTCAGGCCTCTAACTTGTATACGTCCACATCTTCTGTATTGTATATCCCATCTGGTAAGCTACCTCTTGGCGAGAATCGTAGCATCAAAGTCCACTGACCTCGATGATTTCTATGTACTTTTTATGCGAATGCAGTTTAATGAATTTGAATACAATCCGAAATATATCTGTTATAATGGACGCTTGGGATTGTTATTATGTATGCATTGTATGAAACACCAGATAGAGGGGCCTTCGGGCTCTGTTTGACATGGGTGCTGAGCGCATAAACCTGCAGGCCTATCCATCAGCGAGTGGCTTTGCTGGCAGATTGAGGTCATGGTGAATTATGACAGGAGCTGGGAGGTAATCACTCATTTGGCCCAGCTAAAATGCTGCTGCATGCCTGGGCTTTGTCGACCTCGACTGCTTGCCTTCTCCTCTCAAGACACTAGTTAACCAGCTGCATAGCAGATGCTCTGATTGGCTGATGACAGATATTCACTATAGATACAAACCGGTGACCTTGCACCATGATCATACAGTATCATCACATGTGGGCTACGAGTTGCTACACATTATACGAAGAACATATGATCATAACTAGTGGCAAAAGAACAACAGAACTCTGTCTTTTTAATTTTAACAATCAGTAGGTGTGAAAAATGATTGACTTTTTGGCTTACCACTAATCCCTGCAGATCAATGCAGAGCAGCTGCATACACTCTCAGAAAACAGGGAACTAGAATAAGTCATGTTTCCATGATGCTGAGGTGGTACCCTCACAAGTACAAATGTGCTTTCTTTTACTTAGTAAGGTGCATGCTTCATAAGCAGAACTTAGCCTTAGTAGTTACCAACTCCAGAGTTAGGGGTTCGAATCTCATCTCCCGTTTCATCTGGGTACTCCAGTTTCCCCTACAATCCAAAGATATCCACTGAAGACTGATTTGCAATTCCAGTTTGCAAGAAGTTTGAGGTCCACAGCAACGTAAATCTCCTTTACAGCATTGCTCACGATGGCTGCTTGAGTGGATGCATGGATGGAGTGTGCTTCGAAGTACTTTTAAAAGCTAATTAAAGGTACAAGAGTCAGCCTTCAGGTTTAATTATTTACCTTCAATCACTTATAAAGGTAAACTGTACTCACATTACCATGAAATAGACAGACATCAAAGTTACCCTTGAAGCTTCCACTCCACTCACAAGGCAAGTTGAACTGAGCGAAAACCAGCGCTGACAGCAAACCCCTTGTCTCCGAGAAGTGTCAGGAGCTCCTGTCTTTATAAGCTTCACTCCAGTGTCCACTGGCTGCTTCACATACACACACACACACACACACAAGCACATTTGCACTCTCACTAGTGATTATGGCATTTTAGCCTTGCAGTGCTCTGGGCTTGTTCCTCTAAGTCACCTCCC